>CM061919.1:151085526-151146970 GCA_031002005.1 Vandiemenella viatica | reverse complement strand
CTTTGGGTTGTGCTTAAGATCATTCTGCTGCTAGTAAGTTCCAAGAGATTTAAGAGCTACCATGGACGACTTCAAAGTTTCATGTTAAGCATCAACGGAAAGATCATCAGCGTAAGTAAACAATTGACAATGGGTTGATTATTGGGGTAGATATGAAATAGAGCTGGGGCAAGAAGACTTCCCTGAAGAAGGTTCAGTGGTTAAGGAGGTAGAATGCCGGCCTCGGTAGCGTAGGGGCTAGAGTGCTAGCTTCGCGTGCCGAAGGCCGCCGGTTCGAATCCGGCCACGGGTATGGATGTTTAAGTGTTGTGTGAATGTCCTGTCTGTCCTGTGGCGTCCATACATTAGAAAATACAATATATACTGGATGAT
This sequence comes from Vandiemenella viatica, assembly GCA_031002005.1. Classification (NCBI taxonomy): domain Eukaryota; kingdom Metazoa; phylum Arthropoda; class Insecta; order Orthoptera; family Morabidae; genus Vandiemenella; species Vandiemenella viatica. The sequence goes on along the minus strand of CM061919.1, from coordinate 151,146,598 downwards.
AATTTATACACTGAATACTACAAAATTACATTGAGCTGGCTGTATCACAGCCTGCTGTGTAATGTGAAGTACGCCAGAACTCTTCTGTTGTTCCGATTCCGCGGTTAAAACTGTATGTCTCCTTTATACCCCGTTTACACGGTGCGAGTTGACTGGAACGAGTGTACTGTCTCGCTGCGCGCGCAGCACTGGATAGTCCACTCTCCTCGTGTAAACAGGAACAAGACAGACAGTTTTTTTTTTTTTTTTAATTTATTGTGGCCTTTAGCCATGCTGGCCATTTAGCATTACCAAGTGTACAAGCGTTTATTACATTGTTTGTCTATTACATCTGTAACATTTTGCACATCGTAGCAGTATATCTTAATATACATTGTCTCTGTAGGTTATCCGTATTTCATAGTACCTTACACACATTAAAAGCCAGAACTAATACATTTACGTAATACGCTGGGTGCATAAGGTAGTAACTTTGTCTGGCACATACATACCTTAAAATGGACGATTTGATATTACATTATACACATTGAAATATTGAGTTTGGCAAAAAATCGATTTACAAGGTTCATATATACATGAAATGTTAGGATATGTTACATCTGATTATACAGTTAATTTTTGTTCCTTTGTTTGGCATATAGGCCTACATACATTAAAATAGTCCATTTGATATTACATTATATACATTAAAATATTAAGTTTAGAAAAAGGTAATACAAATTAATAAAAAATAAAATTATTTACAAAGACTCATATATACATGAAAAGTAAGGATTTGTTACACTTGATTATACCGGTGATTATTGTTACAGTTCTCGTTTGATTTGCCGTAAAAATGAGAACATGAAGAAGAAGATTTTAAATCTGTTTGTATTTAGTAAGTCTTCAACACTTGCCGGGAGTTGCTGTCCTGCTTGCACCAAGTGCTTGATGAGGTTGTCAGAGGCTGTTTGTTAAATGGGCAACCAAAGAATATATGATTAGCGTCTTCAACGTGTCCGCACTGGCAGTACGGTTCCTCTACCACACCACTACATAAGTGCTTCTTGAGGCGGCAATGTCCGAATTTAAGCCGAAAAATTGTGATATATAGGCTTCTAGGACACCGGATGTTCTGAAACCATGGCCGTTTTGTAACTTCAGAATGTATCCTTGCGTAGTGTTTACCTTTCGTAGCAGATGTATATATCTCCATTCTACGTCCCAATCTTTGTATAATTTTTCCTTTATTGTCACAATCAGGTCCGAAGTAGGTATCTTACGGTGTATAGTTTACCCCGGTCTCAGTTGCTTGTTTTGCCAGCTGGTCGGCTATTTCATTGCCCCTGCACCCATCATGGCCTCTCACCCAGGAAAGTACTACTAATTTATTAATTGTTCCAGGTCTATGATTGATTTAATAATTTCGTATATGATCGGGTTGTTGCTTTGGTTTATGTGATGATTTTTTAATGACGTTAAGGCAGAGGAAGTGAATCAGATAGTATGATAATGTTACTATCCGGTAAGCTCCCGGCATATCTAAGTGCTTCTAATATTGCTATCAGTTCCGCTGTCATAATAGAGCATTCTTTAGGCAGTTGGAAAGTGCCCTGTTCCATGCTATCAAGGTTGATGTATGCACAACCAGCATAACTGTTGTTCTTAGACCCATCTGTATATATGATTCCAGCCGGAAGCCATTTGTTCAATTTTTCTAGGTATGTCTGTTTGTAGGGGCTCTGTTGCGTTGTTTGACCAAAAACTGTAATTTCTTTACATGTATGCCATAATGGAGCCTCATAGCAGTATAGTTGTTCACTCTTGTTGGCTTTATCGTATAGTGATTTGGTTTCCAGATACGCTGAAGCTAGCGGTGGCAGTCGTCTGTTTTTCCAATATCCTTTTGTTAGGCAGTCTATGGATAAGTTGTGTATGGAATTATATAATTTACTGGTCGTCAACTGACTCTGTTTCAGTAAAAATTTTGAACTTAGGTAGGATCTACGTAGGTGCAGAGGAGGTTCCCCTGCTTCTGCGCATAGTGCATTTGTGGGCGTAGATTTCATTGCCCCTAGGCAGGTGCGTAGTACCATGTATTGTAGTACATCAAGCTTCGCTAAAGGCCGTTGGGAGGCCGCACCATAACAAATACACCCATAGTCAAAATGTGGACGGACTAGGGCTCTATATAGAGTTAGTGCTATTTGTGGACTTGCTCCCCACTTTAGTCCTGTTACTGCTCTTATAAGGTTGTTCCTTGAGCAGACTTTTTTTTCTATTTGTTTGATGTGTTCACACCATTTGAGTTTATTATCTATTATCAGGCCTAGATATTTCAAGCTATTCTTAACTGGGAGCTGGTATGGTCCAAGAGTCATGCGGATCATTGGAGGAATCCTGTGTCGTGTAAATATGCAGACTGAGCTTTTATCTATTGAGATCTCCTGTCCATTGTCTGACAGCCATTGTACTAGTTTACACATCGCTTCGTTTAATATGGCTTGGCATCTTTCGATGCTTGTGCCTATTGTATACAGGCAGATGTCGTCCGCATATTGAAGTATTATGACGGAAGGTGGCATTATTTTGTGTAGGTCAGTTGTGTATATATTAAAGAGTAACGGAGACAAAACTGATCCTTGAGGTACCCCTTGGCTACACTTTCTTGGACCTAGAGTAATTGTTTTCCACTTGGCTACTAACCATCTATTTGTAATCATAGCTAGCAGCCTCGCTGTAAAGGGGCCCGGCACGCCATTCTCTTTTAATTTTTTTCCCAAGGTCGATGGCAGAACTTTATCATAGGCAGATGTTAGGTCAGTGAAAATGGCAACCATGTATTTATTGTCTGTAAGGCACGATTGAATATCTGTAACAAGGTGTGCTAATATGTCATTCGTGCCTTTCCCTCTCCGAAAGCCGTATTGAGTATGCGGCAGCAATATTATGTTCGAACCACCATTCGAGTCTATGCTTTACCATTCTTTCGAGAATTTTGAACACACAAGATAAGAGGGATATGGGTCTATATGCTGAGGCACATTCAGTTTCCTTTCCTGGCTTTTTTATAATAATTATTCTGGCCGTCTTCAAAGGTGGTATCTCGCTTTTCTCAGCCCAAATACGATTAATGAGGTCGAGCAGGTATGCTTTCCCGTTGGCAGGGAGTAGGCGGAGCATGGGGTAGTGTATGTTATCCGGCCCAGGTGCTGATGATTTGCCAAAGGAGAGTGCTCTGCTGAGCTCTTCACTCCTGAAAGGTTGACATAGGATGTGCTGTGTATTTTCCTGTACGTTTAGGGGTTGAGGGTCCACATAAGGTGGTGTTATGTTTTCTAATATCTCAGTCAGAATATTCAGTGGTGGTGTCCGCTCTGGCACCCTCGCTTCCTTTATATTTTTCAGCCTTCGTATTTTCATCCACACTTCTTTGGACGGCGTGTTGAGACTCAGTTTTGAGCAGTAGTCTTCCCAGTTTTTCTTCTTCTTCTTTCTCAGGAGTTTTTTTGTTTTCGCACATGCCCTTTTGCATTCAATATAATTGCTCATTGTGAGGTGTTGCCTGTAATTTTTGACAGCTTTCTTTCTTTCTTTTATTGCATCGTCACATTCCTGGTCCCACCATTCAACTGGTGTTGTGTTGATTACATAGTTTTGTTTTTGATTTGGAATGCTGGAGCCTGCGGCTTTTTCAATGCAATCTATGAAGGCTTTATAATCATTTTGTATGTCGTCTGTAGGTTTGTAATGAGAAAATGCAGCTTCTGCTTCCTGTTGGTATTTTTCCCAGTTCACCCGCTTGATACTCCATTTATAGTGCGAAAAGATAGTTTGCCCTATCAGCTTAGTGCAGGGGAGCTTCAGGAGAATCGGGAAATGATCCGATCCCAGAGTATCTTCTATGATTTCCCATGTTAGGTGTGGGGCAATAGTCGCCGATGCTAATGATATGTCAACAGATGATTGTTGTTGTGATGGTCTATTGATTCGAGTAGCAGAGCCATCATTTAGTACAACTAGTTCATCCATTACTTCCACAATTAGTCGCCCGTTACGATCGTCATATGTACATCCCCATAAGGAATGGTGGGCATTTAAGTCACCAAGGAGCAGAATTGGTTCTTCTAGATGTCTTTTTAGTATTTCCAATTCAGGTCTTTTTAATGCTGGTTTGTTTGGTGACCTGTATACAGATACTACCGTCATATATTCGTCTTTAAAGAGGATCCGTGCTGCACAAACTTCAAAAGACAGATTAGTAGTCGTAATGTTTACGGGCTGGAATTGGATTGATTTCTGTATCAATAGGGCAGTGCCGCCATAACCGTCCGCTCTGTCTGCTCGCACGATATTATAGTTTTGAAAAAGGAAAGATTCTCCTGGTTTCAACCATGTTTCTGAGATCGCACTTACTGAGATTTTATGGGCCAGCATATATTGCATCAGACTTAATTTATTGGCTTTGATTGAGCGCGCATTCCATTGTAAGATTCCGAGTTCTTTGATTGCAATTTTTTCATTCGTTTGGGGATTATTATGTGGTATGTTATTTTGGTACATGGAATCTAAGCCTCCAGTAACGGGTATCGAATGCGTTATTGTGTTCTCAGTTGAACCCATTGGTGAATGTTTGTTCTATAAGCTGTTTGATACTTGGAGCGAATTGCAGTGGATCGATCTGTTGGTTACCGACATACTGGTTTAAGATATTCATTATGATTTCGATCATTTTGTATGTGAAGATATCAGCTGTGCTTGCGCTTTGTACAGTGCTGTGAGGTTGGGGTGGGTATGGGTTGTACGCAATTGGTTGTATATTCCTGTTGTTAGGGATCCAATAATTTTTGTAAGATAGATCCCTAGAGTTGCTTCCTGCTCTGTAGTGCCTATTATGTCTTTCGTTAAGGGGGATTCTGCCTGGTTAGTAGGCATTGGATTTATTTGCATGTTTGTTAACATGCCAGGTGGGCTGGTGGCCAACTGTGACGTCTGGGTAGGTAGTTCTTGGTGGAGTTGTTGATGTTGTTGTTGCGATGTCCCTACAGGCACTGTGGCAATATTTAAGTTACCTGTATGGGGGTTCTTTGCTCGTAACATTCCGAATTTACGACCGTGGTTTGGGTGGTTGCGGCCGGTCTTGCTAGTACACCGGCATACGTACCGGCGTTGATCTTTCTAAGTGCTTGTTTATAGTCTAGGTTCTCGTACGCCATTAACTGTTTGATTCTTCTTTGTTTTTCATATTCAGGACATCTTTTTTCATTAGATGGGTGGCCACTATTACAATAGATACAAATGGGGTTGTTTTGGTTTACAACAATCTTTGTCGTCGTGTGCACCAGCACAGAATACACATCTTTTTTTACTTCTGCATTGCTTGCTCAGGTGGCCATAGCGCAGGCAGTTAAAGCATTGCATAACAGGTTTTATGTATGGTTCGACTGGACAGCGGACGCCGTGTATGTAAACATAGTTGGGCCGTCTTTGCGATTTGAAAGTGATCAGGCAAACTGGAAGTGGGATTGTTGTAGGTTGACCGTTTGCTACCATTTTCTTAGCAAATCGTTTAACGTTTATCACCCTGTATTCACATCGCGCTACCTCTTTAATTTCATCTTCTGATAATTCTGTCATTACGTTTCTAATGATGCCTTGTTGTGTGGTGCACGAGTATGGGATATACGCCTGCAAACCGTTCTGCTTCCAGACTGAGCTTTGAATCATAGAATTGGCTGCTATTACCGATTTCACCTCAATTTTGACACGGTTACGGCCTGCTGTAGTTATCTGTAATATTTGATTGTTTGTATCACGGCAGAGGGAGTTAATGAGGCGACCTATAGCCATTGGATGCAGTCTACTGATGTTTTTATCGACACTTTCTACAATCACATAATAGGGCCCTAGGTCATAGTTTTCATATATCACTGGCGTTGCGCTATTTACCTGTTGATCATAGCTGACTGTTGTGGTTGTAGTCTGGTTTTGCTGTGTGTTGCTAGCTGGTGACGTCTCCATACTGATGTCTGTAGGTTTCGGCGGTTCTGCTGTTCTTGGTACTTTGTAGTTGCAGTTGTTGCTGATGTCTTCGATTGTTGGTGTGCTGGGGCGTTTCTGGGCTGCAGGTGGGGTCGTTTCTTCCTCTCCTACAAGTCGTAGTTCCTGTTGTCTCGTTTGGTCAATGGTAAGATTAGCAGCAAAAGATGGTACATTGACGGTTTCGAATGACGATTGTATGATGTTTCTCGTTTCCCTTCCATCTTCACTTGTGTTGTGATGTAGGGATGGCACTTGACTGTCTAAGCTATCTTCTGTTGCAATGTTCACGTTACCTCCATTATATAAAAGTATGTGCGGCGTCGGCTGTACCTGTTCGTATCCGCCTTCACCACACTGGCCACCATACATGGCGGCCAATGTCACTTAACACTTATATTAGTTGTTTCTTGATTATCAATTCACTTTTCTTGTCCACCACACGAAGTTGAAAACTGTTTATGTTGTTGGTACTTGCCGTCGAGTCAACCCGCGATCGCGCACACTACTTCCTCGTATCGGAGGCGATGTTACCCGTACGACGGTCTGCTCACGACTGAAGACAGACAGTTGACTGAGGATAGTGGACTCGGTTCACGACCAACTTTTGGCGTGCGAGTTCAGCAATCAAGATGGCGACAACTAACAAGTCGCATAAGCGGAGTGAAGCAGAGGCATTAAAATCATTAGAACTGCATGAAAGTGAGGAATTCCGTGGAATTTTAAGAATAAAAATTAAAAGAACAAGTATTTTAGAGACTCTGCTGTCAAAAAATTGCTTCATAGCTGTGTCATTTTTTATGCATCGGAAAAAATATTTCACAATAGCTCTTCAAATTGAGATACAGTTAGTCTTAAATGATGCAACTCCAGATTTTCACTTGCAACTTTATTTTTAAAAAAGGCGCTGAGGCATTTAAAGCATTTCTTTTTAATATCCACGCTTTTAACGTTTTTCTACGTTTTATTTTATTATTCTTCATATCATTCAACATTATAATCAACAGATTAGCTACGATGTTCATTCCTTTCTATAATATGGACATACTTTTTTCACTAAGATCACAATGTAGGAGTAGAACTATCCTCACAGTGGGCAGTGCACTGTCTTCTAATTAATACTAGCATGGTAGTCCACTCTCTTACCCCCACCACCGACGGTCCGACCAACTGTCATTCAAGTCAACTCGCATCGTATAAACGCGGCCTTACCACCGCTCTATTAGCCCAACCAGAAAATCCTACCAAGTTAGTCTAATTCAACCCCGACAACATTGTACATCAGCGGTAAATCGAAAAAAAATTTCAGTTGGCCGGCGCACCATTCGGAGATTTCTTGGCCAACAATGCTATACGTATTTAAATATTTTATTTTCTTTTAACAAAAGAAACTAGTAATGACAACAAACACCAGGAAACGATCAATTTCTTAAATTACAAAATGGGTGATATGGTGAACGTATACTTGAATGCAGTGCTACTCATCCTGTGGTTTAGGTGGTCCGCAGACATGCCATTATTATTCATCTGGTTAATAAATTTTAAACTTCTTCACTATGTAATCCACTTTTAATGGTTCACTTGTAATTTAATAATAGTGTTTACATAGTTTTCTGAAATATGGTACGTTAGAATACACGACAAACTTGAATCAAACCACTAGAATATACGTAACGAAATTGTGGACTTTAATTTACGTTGATAGTAACAAAAGATACTAAATTACAAACGTTTATGCTTGACTATCAGAATAAAAACAAAACGCAAACGCATTATTACACATAATAATATCCGCGTGGAAGAAGAAGCGGGAAAATATTAGTATAATAACAAATTGGTTTCGTTAATGAAGAAGAGCAATTATAGGGTTAAACTTCATTTCTGGATATATGACCATATTACTATTATTATTACTCGACGATTCACTAAAAGTCGGTGGAGGAGGGTGCATTGCATCTATCCTAACCATGGAAAACCCTGATCAGGATGACCTGAGCGGTTTATTGAGATCTACTCCTATCGGATTCTATTTTCTCACTCAATAAATCCTTCCTATTCCATTTCCTAATATCTCGAGGAAAAAATGAGTGTAGAAATGAATCGATTCTGGCCCTAATTTCTCTTACCTGATTTTGCTGGTAGTAATATGTGTTCGCCGTAATCCTCAAAAACGTAAGTCGTGAATTTTTCAATAAACTTATGCCGAGAGCAACGCCTTCAATGTTCCATATTTTCCCAACATAAATCTTTCAACATCGCACTTACGCTTTCCCTCCAGCTATATGAGACAAGCCAACGGTAAAATTCATATCAATCCCACTCCTAGTTTTAACATTATAAGTTAAGTATTTAATGGTAATTTCTTTTTTAATTTTTGTTTTCACAAGTCAACAATGAATTACAAAGACTCATCAAAATTAAATTTGTAGAGTCAAAGAGGGTATAACGAAATAAATATATGCTTAAGTAGGCAACACTATATCTTGCACGCGAAACTTTAAATACTTGATTCAGATGTTTAACAATGGGTGAGCAGCGTTATTTTCTGGACAACTGTGAAAAAAGTAAAAATTTTCCCTGAAAGAGTCGTGTGTGATTACAATACTTGAAACCTTCAGCAATTTTTGAAAGATTTTAAGATTATGGAGTAATCAATACGAAGATGTCCCAGACTGTGTATATACTTGGACCATTTTGTCAACCAGATAACTATTACAGTTAATTGTGTGTCTAATTGACACATAGCTTGTTGTTCTCGCAGGCGATTTGTATTCAGTTATGAATAAATAAACTCACCCTAAAATTTCTAAAGAAAAACAAATTGTTCATGTATCGTGAATGTAATTTTGTCGTCGTACGCTATGATTTTGAGCACGAGCATCACAGTAATTTCTGTAATGTTACAACATATACATAGCAACAAACAAAGAAGATTGTGGCAACTACTTTCATGCCTCGTTCACAATTCACATTTAGTGGTAGTCATGGAACAGACAAACGTTTTTGCGCATATATAACTGAGAAAGAACTTCTTTCAAAGAAGAGACAAGATGGTAGGTCATAATTTGAGACATGCAGGATTGATTAATTTATTGGAGGGAATAGTGGAAGGTAAGAACTACAGAGGAATACAGAGATTAGAATATATGAAGCAGATAATTGAGGACATGGGTTTTAAGGGATACGTTGAGATGAAACGATTCGAGAGACTGATGACATGAAAGAAATTCCATATACTCACAAACGCTTCAGATAAACTAGAAGATGCATACATATACCTACTTCTCAAAATGTTTCGAAATTTTTCAACAGAAGAACTGGCAGTGGTCGTAATTTACTAAAAGTTATGATTCATTACTATGATAGACCCTGTTCCATTCAAGAAATCCTGATGATTGCGTTTGTGGTGATGGTATGGTACGAAAAACATATCGTGATTCTTATAATACAGACGAATCTACATACCGGTAGTCGGAATAGGGACTCTAATCTCCAGAATTTCTAGCTTCATTTTAGATGTTAAAGCAAATTCTTTAGTTATTGTTACTGCTCTAGGAGTGAATAACTGAACTGTGGAAGCGATAGTATCAAAAAGTTGCGGAATGTCATTGGTCTTTGCTTTCCAGTGTAAATTACATTATATATTTGAAGTTGTGCAAGGGAAGCAGATAGTGGACACATTTCTGTACGAATCGTAGACCATATTTGCACTGGCGTATTAAGTTATGGTAAAAAAAAATTAATTTGCAAACTTTTGCTCGCTCTGCAATTGCAGAGCATTACACAAGAGTCATTTATAAGCGTCTGTATAAATTTTGTATATAATAATGTTTAAATTAGTACTTTACTTTTCATTAGTAACAGATCCCCATATTTTTCACAAACTATATATACACTTCATACTTATTCTTGATCTTCCTCACATACAATATTAGTTGAAACAAATAATATAAAATTGCTGTTCATAAGATTTCAGTCTTCCAACAATACAACAAAACCTCTGACATGAGGTCCAGCGATGATTTCTACTATACGTTAATCAGAGATTAAACAGCTTCCCTACTTACAATCAACGAAATTTATCAGACTCACATATTTAGTTCAAACTCGTTCAAAGAATTCCCTCACGTGTTGGAAACGGTGCAAAGCTGGACTGCTAGATTTGTCTCTGGAAATTATCGCAGAACATTTGGAGGGAAAAGATGACCATTCTCAAAAGCTGGCACTAAATTTTGGATATCAGGAGTGGGATTTTTTTTTATATATATAGAAAATCAAACAAACAAGCAAAAAACGCTGACAGAACTTATAATTTAAATTTGAAAATGGAAAAAGTAGGGAGTACAAGAAAGTGAAAAAATGGGTTCGTAGGAAAATTGACACCGGATCATGATCGCATTTAAATTAAACTGTCATATATTTGCTACGTTACAGGAAACTATCTACAACTTGACCCCCTTTTGATGTAGGAGTCATATCAAAATCAAACTGCCTCGAGAGTGGACTGTGGATAAAGAATCTAGATACCGAAGTAGATATGCATATTGAGAGATGTCGTGCGCAGAATACTGGCCGTAGGATTCTCGCAGGCAGCTTTCCATGGCCCGCCACAGAGATGATGAAGCCTGTTGGGCTCCTCCAATTCCCTCTGGAATTGCCTCTACCGCCGATGCGATACGGCCGGGACTCAGACCGCCTCCATCCCGGACCCAGACCGAGAAAATTCTCGGTAGCCGTCCGTAGCAGTGCTATCCCGTTGGATCTGTACAGCTCTGGAGAGAGGATCTCCTAGCAGGCCGTGTATAGACTGGCCCGCAAGTCTCATCGACGGGCGCTTCCTCCATCCGCACAATACGCTGAACTCCAGCGTATTACAGTGGGTCCCAACAGGAAGAGGCCAACTACATATCCCACAAGTATTTCGTGATAAGGAAATTAATTCTGGAATATTTTTAATGGGTTCGAAGTAGAAATGTCGTGTAAGAAAAAATTTGTTATAACTTCTTTTTCATATTTTCTGAAGGTCCTTATACTTCAACAGGAAACAAATATTTTTTAATTGCATTTAGTATTGGATGTAAAAACACATCTGTTAATTCCAAATACATAAAATGCAGTGTAACTGTCTATTAGTTCTCAAAATGCGTTACAGTGAATAAACTGTTGAATTTAATAGTCAGGTTTAGAAACGCACAGGAACAAGATCTGTTCTATAACTGATAACTAGAGAGATCGTGAGTTTAACGCCAAGAGTCTTATCATAAAGGTATAATATTCAAAGAAAGACAAAATTAATGTATTCACATTTGTGTGAAGCTAAACAAAGTGTAAGAGAGTCTTTTGGACAATATTTTGAGACCATATAACAAAAACATTAGGCTTACGTACCATCCTAATATTGTCTTCGATTTTCATAGGCGTTTTAGTATTTAAAATCATTTTAGGTGAAGATCTAGGCCTTACTAGTATGAAAACTCTTTTACGGAAGGCAACAAATAAATAAGAATTCCTATAAAAAAGGTAATAGTTTTCAGAAAATTAAAAAAAAATTTATATTTCCTTCCATAGCATTTCTTCTTTGAAATAGCTGAAATTATAGCTGAAACAATTTTCGTGTGATAAAAGCAAAGGATATGTATACATGACCTTCAGTTGGAAGCCCTTGTAACGAAAGTATCCGCTGTAACATACATCCTGAATAATATACACGTAGTAAATCTGGGTTCAAAAATTATTGCGGAAACCACTGCAACGATTGTTTCGATAGTAATCACAAAGAATAAGAAATCTGAGAATTCAAGTGTCTATTTTTCATACATGCCTAGTAGTAATCTCCAGATCTTACCCCGAGTGGTTTCCAAGCCTTAACAGGACTTCAACTGCGGTCAATATGAATATAATCTAACCATGTAATTGCAAAACCTTGCTTACTCTGAAGCTAGTGCGGTAAATTATCATTATTATTATTACTCCGCGATTCACTAAAAGTGTGTGGCGGAGGGTGCATTGCACCTATCGAAAAGGGTTATGGTCTGGAAGGGTTATAAGGGATATGGCAGGAGGCGCCCATGGGCTATTGTGAGTAACCATCCCCGCATTCGCGTGAAGTGATCTGGGAAAACCATGGAAAACCCAGATCAGGATGGCTGGAGTGCTTTATCGAAAGCTACTCCTGTCGGATTTAAGTTTACTCGCCCGGTAAATCCTTTCTATTCCATTCCCTAATCACTCGTGGGAAAAATGAGTACAGAAATGAATCGGTTCTGGCCCTGATTTCTCTTATCTTGTTTTCACGGTCATTTCGAGATATGAATGTTGCTGGTAGCAATATTTGCTGACTGTAATTCCGAATTGTTTGACTGAGAGACGTATTTCTAACAAATTAGGACTTTAGAATTTTAGGACAATAGTGGTAATTATTTGTAACACACATACTAATTCACTCACATACCAACTCAATAAGATAATACATATTTTCTTTAATTTAACTTTGTACCCACTTCTTGTTGTCTGGTGGCTTAGTGGATACTGACTTACTAAATTGGAGGTCCTGGTATCGAATCCCGGATTTTCCAGCAATTTTAGGGGGGCTGTGATTTGATCGTATGTAGTACTGGAGGTCGCTCTGTGGTTCTGATTCCCCGCTTAGCTTTTGGTTGCAGAGGAAGCCAACTGGCCATTCTATCTCTGACAGACTGGCTTAGTATGCCTCCTTCGGGAGTATCCAACTAGCCTTCTGACTGTCGAATGAGATATGTTTCTTTACCCTACAGTTAGGCGTGATCGTGACATTCTATGGTTATCTCTGGCAGTGTGGCTGGATCTAGCAGAAATATTAATATCTCGGTACTTGGATAACAAGTCACGCACGATTTTTACTTACGTAATCACACATCCTTTTTGATGATGCGTGTTGTTATAGAGGATACCACAATGTCGGTGGTGACTAGTCCGTCAGATGGGAAGGCTAAGCTCGTTGATTCTACTGTGTCATTCGGAAGGGTAGGCCTGAGTAGGCAGGCACCAGTTTCACCGTCTCCCCTCCTTATCCTCTTGTCCAAAGCACAAACACCATATCTCACTTAGTAGACACAGCTACTATAGTACACACATGCACAAGCCTTGTAGAGATTATGCAAAATGGCAAAGGGAAGGGTAACCGCCGTCAACGGGCAGAGGGAACGAGACCAATTTTAACCTTGTTTTAGTTTTAAGGATTCATAATCTTATTTAAAAGCACCTTACAGCTTTAGTAGAATATATTTCCCGCAGTATACATCTTAATGGGGACACATTGTTCTTGAATTTCGCTTGTTCTGTATAAGAGCGCAGTGAATTCCTTTATGGTTTATTTTCAACCCAACCAATAATATGTCGGTTATACGCCAAGAAGAAACCTAACAGAATAACAGAGTAACCCATCAATCATGGTTTTTATACAATAAGGCATGGTACACCAAGGAGAAACAACACAATTTAGTGCCTCAATGTTGTTTACTATTTATAGCTACAACGTAAGGCACACTGATCATTATCAGTTCTCACATTCTTTTCTGTGTAGTACGGATAGAGTGACTTTTCCTTCATTGTTAGAAGAAATAATATCTGCAATGGAATCTGTTATCTTTTGTTCAGGATTAATGGACCCGATAATACTTCTCACTAGCAGTAGATCTTTCACATAAGCGACCACCTTCTCAATAATTCAGTAATTGTGAAAGCAAATTGTAGCCACATCGCTTTACGCTCATTACCTAATCAGTTCAGTATCAATAAACTTCAGCTTCGACAGCTACCAAATACCCTACTGATGAGATTATCGCGCTCAGTGCTTATACGGGACGCTTTACTTAATGGCCATGAGGTCCTCCGTCTGTTAGTTTTCAGTAAATAACTGCAGTAGCTTCATCCGGTGCAGTTGCTTTTACTGGAGGCAAATGCGCAAAACAACTAGAGTACATTGCTTTAGATGCAGTCTTTTAGTTTTGTTAAAATTCATCTATACTGAAATTCTCAATTTCGCAGTTTTATATCTGGCATTATACCAATTCGTATCTCCTAGTTCCAGCTGCCAATTTCCGGAAATTCCCGCAAATAACGTTGGCGTTTTGTATACTCACATCTTAAACCATGTGAATCTAAACTTCACATTTTGTTCTCGTTTCGAATTCTTGTAATTGTTTATTGGATTTTGAAAAAGCTTTTGACATAACCGACTTTAACGAAAATTCGAGAGTACGGTATGTCTCATCAGATTTGTGAAAGGATACGAGATTTTCTGATTGGTCGGTCATAGTATGTGTTTGTTGACGGTGAAGTCGCTTCTAAACTAGAAATTTGTAAAGGGCAAATGTAGGTGGGTGCAGGATAGGGGGAAGATGGGTGTGTAGGGAACCGGAGCCTGTGCTCCATTGCAATTAAATAATAATAATTACTTCGGGCGTACCACAAGGCAGTGTAATAGGACCACTTCTTTTCTCAATTTTTATAAACGATCTCAGTGACACCGTTAGTAGGCGGTTGCGATTGATTGCTGACAATGCAATTATCAATGGGGAAGTAAGATGCTCTGACGATTGCCTAGAAATTCAGCACCATCTGGATGTGATTTATGAACTTACAATAAAATGCAAAAAGTGCAAAGCAATGCGCAAAACTGAAAAAATGAATCCGTTTGCTCATGTTGATGACACTGTTGATTCTACGAAGTATTTGGGTATACCAGTAGAAAGGAACATGAAATGGCACATGAACATAACTTTCGTTGCTGCTAAAGCTAATTCTAGGTACTTCAAAGAACTGCAACGCACAAACAAAGGAAGTAGCTTACAAAACTCTTGCTTCCACAGTTGGATTACTGTTGTGGAGTTTTGGAGCCTTATCGCAAGGGATTTATTGACGGGTTAGAGAAAGTACAGAGGAGAGCAGTTTTATTCGTGACTGCTTCTTACAGCCATTACGAAAGCGCCATAGAAATGTTTAATAGACTGGGTGGGGTTGTCTGGCAGACGTACGACATCGGTTTCGTCTGAATTTGTTGGCGAATATGCGAAATTCTTCTATCATTTACGAATGCAATGAAATACTTCGTCCACCAACCTATTTATGTCGCAAAGAAAGGAGTAAAAAGATTGGAGAAATATGATGCCATATTGATGCTTATAAGTATTTACCAGAGTTAATTTTGATGCAAAGTATCCTCGGCCAACCACAATATTTGTGAATTTCATAGTAGTGATATAGAGTGTTACATGTACCAAGGGAGACAACGATCTCCAGCGGGATGCATCGCAGGTATAAGATCTATACAATAGCTCACCACAGTGAGGGCGAGCCTAAAGGGATTAACTAGTGACAGCTTTAAAGCGAGGGATGAATCTTAAATATTATCTCTAAAATGTGTTGTTTTGTGACGAGCAATCTTTCTCCCTTCATACATTAAGTTCTCCGCTTTGGAAACATACTTAATTAAAGGAATTTGAAGCCGTGAATGGCGCGATTCGTTGGGCATCGACTATAGCTGGCCGACTAAATTCGAAATGGTAATATCTATGATCTAACTGCATTCGCCGCAAACCAAAATTCATTTCTGGCCGACAGTGCCATGGTGATGCAATTCACAATTACTTTGGGTGGCAGAGGTTGCTAAGCACCAATCCTAATTCAGTGCATTCCAATCCCGAACAGAACGAGGAAAGAAAGAATACATAAATGTATCAGTACAGCACCTTATTTCTCGAATCTTATCCCTCCTGTCATTGCGACCTAAATAGGTTGGCGGCAGAAGTATTTCGTTGCACTCGTAAATCAAAACTATTTTCGCATTGTCTCCAACAAATTCAAACGAAAACGAATTCGTTTGTCCGCCAAACAATCCCAGACCAACCCCAGCTCTGTGCCACTTACATAAGGACTGTAACTAGCGGTCACGAATCGAGTGGCTCTCCTCTGTACTTTCTGTAACGTGTCAATCAATCCCTTGCAATATGGATCCCAATTTCCACAACAGTATTCCAAAAGCGGATGCACTAGTGTTTTGTACGCTATTTCCTTTGTATGAGAATTACAACTTCTCAAAATACGACCTATAAAACGTAGTTTAGAATTAGCTTTGCCTACGACGGAAGTTATGTGCAAGTCCCATTTCATGTTGCTTTGTACTGTTACGCCTAGATACTTCAGGGAATGAATCGTGTCAACAACTGAATTGTTAACTTTGTTCTCGTGAGCAAACGGGGTCTTTTTATTACTTATTTACATTCCCTTGCACCTTTTGCAGTTAAGTGTAAGCTGCCATTTATAGAACCATTCCGAAATAACATCCAGATCGCGCTTAATTTCTAAGCAATCGTCAGAGTACCTCACTTCCCTGTCCATGTTAAATTGTTAATTTCGCATTTTGTCTAATAATTTATTATGTCAATGGTTCCTGTTCTGTTTAATTAATGACAAGTTGTATATATTTATTGCATTTTTACAATTTTTGAAATTCAGTGACTAATATTTTTAAATTTATTTAGTATATAATTCGTACAAAAGTTAGTATTAAACCGCCTTTCTTCAAATCTTTTATCAATATCACTGATTTATGTAGAGGGAATTATTTTCAATTATGTATAATTTACCTGTCTTTCAATGTTGATTAACAAGACATGGCAACCTTAGAAAATAATAATATTCTGAAATGAAAATCAGTAACTATTAATTTAAATACTCTACTTCGAACGCCGCAAGACAGATTACAATAGTGAAAAAAATGTAGCTTGTTCTGTAAGTATTGAAATGAATAAAATTAGTTACAGTTGTTGTCGGTTATAAATACAGTGCTTCATCAAAACGGGAGAATACTGTGAACAGTTGCAGGGTGACCTGCATAGAATATCTAACTGATATTCATCAACATGGAATGAGGATAAATGAAAATAAGAATCAGCTTATTAGACACATAGATAAAAAAAAAAAAAAAAAACGTAGGTTGTTTATGATAATAGGATGGGTACAGAATTGCATGTTGAAGCGCTGAACTGTAAATATCTTGGCATAACATCTGATAATAAACTCAACCAAGCAGGACACATTGGCCAGGTGGTAGGAAAAGATTATAAAATTCTTTATTTACTAGAGAGGGTGACGAGCGTGTGCAGCAGAGGGAATTGCGTAACAAAACTTTGTTCATACCTTTGGTTGAATATGGTGGTGTAGTATTGGCCCCACATTTTGGATATCAAATACAGGAGTTAAAGGTCAGGCAAAGGAGAGCAGCTAGATTTGTATCCAGAAATTACTTGAGGACCCAGTCAGTAAGTGATATAAATGAGCTGGATTGGGAGGGGGTGTTTGAAAATTTTGTTTTTTGGGTAAGGATTTCAGGGATTGGAATAAATCTATATCTATAAAACGAAATCCGGGTATATTGTACCAGAAAAAGTAAAAAACTACTGCCCAGATTTCGATGGGGTGTTCGCGGTTTTAAAGATTAAAATCTCAACTGAATTGTTTGGTAAGTCTTATCCTTCGACCTAACATAAAGCTGGAGCGGTAAATGAAAATCTGAACGTACTGCCTGAAACGGCAGAAATACGATGCCTACTTCATACATCGTAAAAAAAAAAATAAAAAAAATAGCTATATTATCACATGTAACGCTTCCTTTCTTAAATTTTTGTTTTTAGTCTTTGAACTCCATAGATGGACATATCGCATGCGAAGAGGAAACCACGTAAAATGGAAAATATGCAAATTAATTTTGATAATCTAATGAAAAATCAATTGATATCTTCTTGGCTTCTTGAAGTTACTACCTGAGGCCGCATTGCTACAATCTCTGCTGTTTGGAAGTAAAATTATATTCGCTGTTGATATTTGATGAATTTGAATATGAACGTGAATTGTCTAAAACCATTATTGTAAAACCTTCAGAGAAGTTCGTTGCTTTTTGAAACTACGATCTCAGGCCGAGCAGCTACAATCTCTGTTGTTTGCAAGTGAAATTAAATTCGCTGTTAGTAGTAGGCAAAGCATATCTGATGGATTTGAACGTGGAAGTGTACTGTTTCAAATCTTTAGTGTTGACATAACAGTATTCTTGTAATTTATTGTTGAGCGATTCTGTCTTTACCATATTTCCTGAAAAAATAATTGTTTTATGATTGAACGGATCGCTATGGTTATTATGATGAACCTTAGTACACTTGTTCCTGATAGGATGGCTAAAAATATTGCAGGAATAAATCAACCCCAACCCCATATCCCTTCTGCTACACCGGGGGTTAGCAGTTTAAACACGTATGAAAATGCAGCGACCGACATAGAATTTGATTCACGAGTGCAAAAAAACTGACCTCTGTTATGAACTTCAATATTTACTGTGTGTCTGAATCAACCTAGATCATACCGTTCAACGCCGGGGACTCTGCTAGTTACCAATAGAAGAAATGTATAATTACCAAACGCTGAAAGAATTTAAAATTGAAATTCGTAAATGGCAAAAGTAGATGGGTGGAGAAATTTAACACTTAAAGCATGTAAGGTAATAATAAGAAAGGGGTAGTTAGATGAATATGATAAAGCTACCGGAGCATGCGCGACATCACAATTAAAAAAATGTTTAATTAAATTAGATATTCTTAAAGTCATTTGGTCTATGCTTTACGTAAAAACTAATATTTTGTTACCTTCCGTCATTTCATTAATTGATGTTAATGATTTTTGAAGATGGAATTATTTCCAGTTACGAATTAATTACTTGATTCCCAACATAAATTAACACGTCATGACAACCAAATACAATGATAATGTTCTAAAAACACTACAAGAGAGATTTTTTTTGGTTTATTACTTTGCTAGGTATTGGTTACAAAATTCGATGATGTATGGTACTAGGTTCAAAATACAAGGTGTATGATTCAAGGTATCAATGCCATGTACAAGATACAAGGCACAAAATCAAAGTGTGGTACCAGATACAAAGATTTAAGATGCAAGATACAGACTAAAATAGCTAATAAATGCAGCATTTATTCATGTCCATAAATATCCTGTGCATCGAAACTACATAATTAGTTGTAATTAATTACTGTCGTTTGTAAATAGAGTGGTTTATAAGGCTGTTTTAGGGCCTTACACATCGATATCTAACCGCAGGTATTTGGTGGTCATCACAGGCAGTGTATGGGAAATTTATTAGTTTAATCTAAGATAATTAGCCGTGGACTCTAGTTGAGGAGGACAGGCCTGGTAGCGGTGTCTGCTAAGGAGCTTACTGCGCGGGACAGGCTGTAGTGTCGGGCATCTGCAGCGCCGGCCACAGGCTTAGCGACCAGCCTAATGAGTTTCTGGCCTCTCGTCCTGGCCCACTCTGCACGGCTCCAATAACCACGTCCACCGTCCTGGTAATGGTCACTCACCACGCAGCTGCTCTCTCTTCATTACACACTACCCACACGCTCCTTCCCAACTCAATTACCGGATATCTCACACAACTGCTGTACCGTCTCGAGACATTGGGGTACTGGACTAGTTTTGATTTTCGTCGACGTTGGAAATGAGATTTCTGGGAAGCATTCATTTCTCATTTATCGAATTTAGTTTTCCGTTACTAAAACCAGGTCTTCTGGTAGAAGAGGGTAATAGTTACTATGATCTATAACTTTTGTCATGGTCCTCTTCCAATGGAAGATCTCAGGCTTCATGGACAGACTATAGCCCTCGGATTTGCCGCCGGCGATATAGTAACCAAGGCGCGCCTCGCTAACATCCAGAGACCAGAGCATATGTGTTTACCAGAGACCCTTAACTCCGAGCGGATGTGTAGTGACTTGACTGCCATCCTTTGGGATGACACTCGAAGTCACTCTGTCCAGCCGAGTGGTGAGACAAGGACAGATTGTCATATGGAGGCATGGATAAGCGTCTACATAGAAATCGACTACTGTTCAGACAGGATTATTACTTGGAAAATCAGGGCTAATCATTGCTGAATATTTACACGTTTATTTACATTAGGTTTCTGAAGGCATGATATTGTACACATATTGACACATAAATGGAAATTAGCTATGAATAACGTTTTATACAGGGTGTTACAAAAAGGTACGGCCAAACTTTCAGGAAACATTCCTCACACACAAACAAAGAAAATATGTTATGTGGACATGTGTCCGGAAACGCTTACTTTCCATGTTAGAGCTCATTTTAGTTTCGTTCCCATGGCCCCCATGCTCTCCTGACCTCAACCCTCTTGACTTCCATTTATGGGGGCATTTGAAAGCCTTTGTCTATGCAACCCCGGTACCAAATGTAGAGCCTCTTCGTGCTCGTATTGTGGACGGCTGTGATACAATACGCCATTCTCCAGGGCTGCATCAGCGCATCAGGGATTCCATGCGACGGAGGGTGGATGCATGTATCCTCGCTAACGGAGGACATTTTGAACATTTCCTGTAACAAAGTGTTTGAAGTCACGCTGGTACGTTCTGTTGCTGTGTGTTTCCATTCCTTGTTAAATGTGATTTGAAGAGAAGTAATAAAATGAGCTCTAACATGGAAAGTAAGCGTTTCCGGACACATGTCCACCTAACATATTTTCTTTGTTTGTGTGTGAGGAATGTTTCCTAAAAGTTTGGCCGTACCTTTTTGTAACACCCTGTATTACTATTACTGTATGGAACTGATAAAATGGTGCAGTGGCACCTTGCTAACCACCACCAACATTATAGGAATGAGGAGAGACAGAGCGAGCTTTGCAACATGGATACCTTAACCTAAACACGATCGGACTATCGCAATACATTGGAACTTCTGCCTAACTAACCCTATTCGCTTCCATATCCAAGTCTTTCTCAGTAGCGCCTACCTTCTGCGTGCTGTAGAACATCTCTTTTAGCTGCAGTGGCTCCGTCCCGGAGCCTGGTGGCTTCTCCGTCGACTCCCGGCTGCACAATGCGACAATCAACTCGACCGACAGACCTCAGGGTTTTACTATCACCACCCCCACTCCACTCCAGCTCTTTGGAGAGGGCAAACCCTGCCATCACCTAACTGCATTCGGTCATAATGCCAGCTTGCATTTCTTCTCGGCACTTGACAATTGCCGAATCGCTGCCTCGTGTTTTACTCGCAGGTTGTGGCTCTCGTAACGTTGCTTAATTTTGCTCGCTCACCCGTCCTCTATCCCGACCCAAACAATTTTATAAATTACACAAGTAAAACCTCTGGATGGAATGGTGGGTAGATAAAATCAAAATAACTTGCTATTATATGGTTATTGGAGAGGGGTAGAACTGAGTGAGCTTATGCTAGAATTAGTAATGAGACAGGATTGACTTATCATGATATATATTATTTCTATAAGGTATTTTTTTGTCACAAGCCTATATCTTCCTTCATACTTAACCGAAATCAATGAATGAGGTGTCATTTTAAAGCTTATGGTCTCCACTTTGATTAAATCGTATTTTAAGCAAGAAAGATTTTGAAATTCGACCCTTAAAGGGCAAAAATGTAAATTTTTCTAAAATGCTGTTTTCTGTGTTACGAGTCAGTTATCTCCCTGGATACCTATCTGAAACCGTTTTATGAACTATCGTTTTAAAGATTAAGATCTCAGCTTTAGTGACGTCATATATTAAGCCAGAAAGTTTTCGGAATTCGACCCTTAAAGGGCAAAAGTATCAATATTTTTGCAATGCGTTTTTGTGTCACGAGCGATTTATCTCCCTTAATATCTAACCGATATAGATAAATGAGGTATCATATTAAAGAATAAGGTCTCCGCCATGGTAACATTATATTTTAAGAAAGGAATTTTTCGTAATTCGACCCTTATAGGGCAAAAATGTCACTTTTTCTAAAATGCGTTTTTTGTATCTCGAGCCATTTATCTCCCTGGATATCTAACCAAAATCGATAAATGAGGTAGGATTATGAGGAGTAATGTCTCAGCTTTGTGACATCATATTTTAAGAAAGAATGTGTTTGGAATTCAACCCTTAAAGGACAAAAGTATCAATATTTTTGCAATGCGTTTTTGTGTCACGAGCGATTTATCTCCCTTAATATCTAACCGATATAGATAAATGAGGTATCATATTAAAGAATAAGGTCTCCGCCGTGGTAACATTATATTTTAACAAAGGTATTTTTCGTAATTCGACCCATAAAAGGCAAAAAAGTCAATTTTTCTAAAATGCGTTTTTTGTGTCTCGAGCCACTTATCTCCCTTGATATCGATCCAAAATCGATAAATCAAGTACGATTGTGAGGAATAATGTCTCAGCTTTGCTGACATCATATTTTAAGAAAGAAGTGTTTGGAATTCAACTATTAAAGGGAAAAAGTATAAATTGTTCTACAACGTATTTTTGTCTCACGAGCCTTATATTTCCCTTGATATCTAATCGACATATCGTATTAAAGACTAAGGTTTCCGCCGTGGTAACATTATATTCTAAGAAAGGAATTTTTCGTAATTCGACCCATAAAGCGCAAAAATTTCAATATTTCTAAAATACGTTTTTTGAGTTTCGAGCCATTTATCTCCCTGGATTTCTAACCAAAATCGATAAATGAAGTAGGAGTATGAATAGTAATGACTGAACTTGGTGACATCATATTCAACCTCACTATTCATCGCATTTTATTCGCGAAATTTTCGCACGGGTCGTCTAGTAGTAGTATATTTACAAAGTACTCTCACAGTGAATGATCGTACAAGAACAGAAAGGTTACTTGATAGTTACAATAGATTACAGCTCATTAGTTCTTCATGATATGCTTATAATGGTGACGGCTGAGGGATGCGGAGGCTAGCCGATTCCTGGGCTCAGCCCCGGGTGAGGGTGACTCCCGACTCTTCTACTGCACTTGAACTGACCTGCCAGAATAATGACTCTCTGATGGTTGGTACACCCGTCGGATAGCTCTGAGTGTATAGCAACGAGCTTCGTGCGTTATCTCAAAAGGCGGCGCGGCAACCTTAAATGGTTTTGAACGACCTCTCCAAACGATGAGGCACCCATCACCGTATATAGTACGGTTACTGGCTCAGACCCATACTTGGTATTAATCCTGGTCTAACACGCGGCTTGGTCATAACACATCTAAACTATTACAAATCTGTAAGCAGGTTGCATCTGTCTGTATTTTTGTTAGGGCATCGCGCAAAGACTACGGAACCAATCTGGTGGGGTTATCACAGTCTGAAAGCTTATGGTCTTGCTTAAAAGATCTCTTCTCTTCTTCTTCTCATCCAGTGTTAGGCCTGGTGGCCTATTACAGTCTTAATCCATCTTTTTCGTGGTCGTCCTACATCTCTCCTGCCTTTGGGATGGTATTTGAGAATTTTTCGTGGGATCCGGTCCGCCTTCATCCTTGGTGCATGGTTTTTCCAAGATGTTCTGTAGGTTTGCACAGTTTGGAGAACTGATTTGACTTTGAGTTTTTAAGGATTTCATCAGATTTCTTTCTGTCTTGTGATGTACAGCCAGCTGTTCTCCTCATGAATCGTATCTCAGCCGCTGTTAGTCACCGCTCATCACCTTTGCGGAGTGTCCAGTCAACATATCATTAGAGAAATCTCTTCCTTTGTGACCTGTGTATGGAATTCCAAAATTAAAGTTACGGCTCACATTTCTGCTTCATACTGAATCTAATTGATTGTTTTATGGAGGTAGTGGATCATATCAATTAATGAATTTTAGTCTAACAATAGATGATAATTCCCTTTTGTTAGGTACTCTATAGTTTTCACGATTGTTAGTTATACGGTCTAAAGCTATTGCTGAACGCTACGTGATGTTACAAACATGCGTCGACCTTATTCGAAGTGTATCCGGTATGAGTGATTGATTCTAAATAACTGTTCACATCGTAAATTGCGGTATAACTTGGATCGCGTTTTTTCCAGAATATTTGCGAGGACCCAGTCACCAACTTACAAAGAAGGGAGGTCACAGTAACTAACCAACGATAAGACATTTGTAGCAAGTAATACTTAGAGAATAATTTTCCTATCGTACGGAGTGTAACTTGGATGTAAGACAATGAAATCTATAATTTTCAACAACTGAGGAGATAGTAAGTAGTAAGAGGAAAGTTTTTGCGAATAGTAAAGAGCATTCAATTAGCGAAAAAGAATGGAGTATACCTTTAGAAGAAAGTAGCATTGAAAGTATTGAGTGGGGTTGATACAGTATGAGTCCAATCTAAGGGCATAAACGTGTGAGACTAAATTAAGCGACACCTTGAATAGAGAAGTTAATTACAGATAAGTTACGCAAAATAGATGCTATTCACAAAGCAAAATTGTTTGTTACATATGTAATTACCTCTAGCTAACAAGACTATATTTTGAGTGAAACGTAAGAGATGAGATGTCCTTTAAATACTAACAGAAAAGTGCAATCATACTGACTAGAGGGAGCCTTTTATTGACCAAGGTCATTTCTTTTATCCATAATGCATGTTGGTGGAAGGTTATGAAAGCTCTGTCAGCAATCTCATTCGCTGGTATGGGCACTGTATATGAGTTCGGCCTGCGGCATCTCCCAAAGCGCAGAGTCCTTTGAATCCCATCATTGAACCTTTGTGGCCAGAAAAGAGAACACGCGGGATAAACCAGCTATGAAATGAAGTTTCACGTACTAAAAAAAAGGCAACCTGTGCAGTCGCAGCTCCTGCGAATGTGTAAAACTTTTTTTTATCGATTTTTCGCGTTACTAAATAAATATCCCACATTTCGATCCAACTGCTGCAGTTTTATATCTACTTTCTCTTCAACTAGTGTATGAGTTTCTGGCAGGAATTGTGGTTGAAAGTTAAAAAAATCAAACTTAATCCACAACCCGAACGTTGGTTGGATCCTCCCGAAGGAGGCAAACTAAACCGTTGTGTCAGAGGTAGGACGGCCGCTTCCTTTCCTCTGGGACCTAAAGTGTAGCGTGTAATCCGTACCATTGAACGACCTGGCGTAGCTCATATGATAAAACACAGCTTTTCAAAACTGATGCACCCACCGGGATTTGGACCACGGAACGAAGCACCGAACTTTCGAAATCAAGCGCCTTAACCACTGAGCTATCAGATATTAAATATTAAATCGGCTCTTTCCTTTAGACTCTGTCGAAAGCTACACTACATGCAGAATTGAAACAGGTGTCCTTAGTACCTGGAGATAGATCAACAACTGGAAGCAATAGTAAGAGGACAGTAGATAAAACAATTGAAGGCTATTCTTTTAATTACTAAATAACCAATAGTTTCAGTCCGAGGTAAACTACGCATGGACGGCAAATTTTATGATTTTTAGGGGATTCTTCGTAATCATTCAGCAAAATAATTGGGTATTACCCAGTTTCCATAAGAATTTACTTTTCGGTGATAGAATAAAGTGTAGTATATTGAGAGATTTTAGTTATAGTATATTCTAACTTTCGCTCGGGATAATTTTTCTCAAGCTGCAGCTATGTAATGTAATTCCACCCAACGAAGCAGAGCTCAAGGTTGGACAAAGTCACTTCCTGTGGGAAGCAGTCCCCCTACCACGGTAGCCCAGAAAGCCCTTAGCAAGGGATTTTAAACGAATAGAACTAATGTCACATGACTTCCCCCACTACGCTCCTACTCTGGAGAGCGCAGTCGTGAACAACCTCCAAGGCAGTCTATTCGCCGATTCTCAGGATGGACCACGTTGCCAGACGGCATGCAGATTTTATTAGGTAAAGGCTAATGCATTATACCCTTCTGCATGATTAGAAAGAATATTCCGAGTGACAGGATTTTATTAGTAAGAAATTCCTTTTATGAGAGTTATGTTATGCAGTATTTTTCAGTTATTTCAAGTGTATGTCAATGTGCCCATTTTTATTGAAGTATTAAAGTCACTAATGACACTTCTACAGTTTCAACAATAGTTTTCTCCTTTTCTTCCATATAGTGATCCATTAAAACAACGACATCTTGCTCCATAACTTTCTCGATTTCAATGGTATCTTCCCTCATTGTTTTCAGTTCTTTTTCTGACTCCTTCTCCATCTTCAAATTTCTTCCAGACACACTTACTATCAATTCTTCTGTCCTTTTAATATGTCTTTCAACTACATGTTTTCATTTGTATCGCTGATTCCTGCTCATTACTAGCAATAAGTGTGGGAAGAACGTAATTGCTCTGATCTTATGGCCACATATCTTCGGGAAGCTGATCGAGGAGTGGTTGATCAGAGACGAATCAAACTTTGGCTGTGGTGATTTGCGCGCTCAGTTACTACAAAAGTAAGAAATGTGAGTAAGGGGCTGAGACGGTTTTCCGACATGCTATCATTAGCTTCCTTTCTTTCCTTATCGCAAGTAATGTTTAATGTAGAAACCCAGATAATTAGGTCCTTAACTATGGCCAACTGTGATGAAATGTAACACTACATTCTTAATCCGTAACTGATCATCAGTTTCAAATTTTCGATTCTCCATTCCAACTGCTGACATTATAGTCTTTACCGTTTGGATGGACATCTGTTGCGAAAATAAAATATTTGCACAACAAAGATATCATTCCCTAGAATGCAGTTCCCTTCTAATGATACTTTTTTTTTACTTGTGGCTTTACGCCTCGTCGACGTCGAGGTCATTAGAGGCGGGATGGTACTGGGGACAAGGAACGGGAAAGAATTCGGCCATGGCCTTTTGTAGGAAGCATCCCGGCCTACTCCTGGAGCGATTTGGGGAAACCATGGAATACCCAGTTCTGAATTCCTGGACAGGGATTCGAACCGCCGTCCTCCCGAATACGAGGCCAGAGTGTTAACCAGTCACACTCCACGCTCGGTAATGAAACTATTAAATAGTCCAATATTTACAGTATGTTTCTTATCCTATTTTAATTTTGCCATTAATATACAGCATGTGGTATTTGGATTGTCTATTTGAAGGTAATTAGTAAACAGGGTGTCCCAAAAATAGAGATACAAATTTTAATTAGAATAGAATAGCATATTGTTGGTTTAATGTTTCTTTGTCAATTTTGAGGCACAAGGTGTTACTGCATTTACATTTCGACATCTAAAATTCATTTTTAGAAATTTAAAGTATTCAAGAAATGTTCTGTATTTGTTTCGGAGCGTTCTGTATTTGCTATTGCATTAAAATCATTTCTAAAAAAAATTAAAAGTTTAATCAATTTTCTTTTGTGCATTTTAAGCATATTATGAAAATACGCTATTACTTTCACTAGGTGGTTATTGGATAGTGTGAAACTTTTGCAGTCACTCTCATTCTATAAGCTAACATCGTTTGAAGTAAAATCGAATTCCCGCAACGCTTCGCGGAGTCTCAGTTTCCAAGTAATACAGGATAAACGATGTCAAAAGTTTAAGATCCCCACGTAAAATAAATTAAGATTTGATTCTGCATTAACATCAAGAAAGTTATAGTTTGTATTCGAGTACTGAATTTCATCTATTAAATAAAGCAATTACTGATGAAAGAAGACTGAAGTCATTTGAGCGATAATAACAGACATAATTTGCAGCCAACTGCTATTTCAAAACTGAAAAGTGGAAACACAGGACTTTAAATATTGTGATTTTCCATTTTAGTGGACCTATATAATGTTCGCAACATTTCTAACAACAATTAACTGAAATGACTGTTTCAAAATTGTTGATTTCGCCTACGACAAATTATTACGCGTTAGCTAATTTTGCAGTGACTATTGTCGGCCAACTAATGTGCCAGGACAATGTTAGTAACAGTTATTAACAACATGACCGTAATTTGTGACTTTTTCACGCAGTGATCGTGAGAAAGAAACAATTATGATTCCATATTTTCCGAATGAATTGAAGATGATTTCAAAATTCTTCGACGATTTACTTTTGTGGGATTATTTTTTTTTTTTAACTGTTTAACGTCTCTTAACAGCGAGGTCTTTAGAAACGGGTGGGAAGTGGTATAATCAACTTATGCACGTATCTTCCAAACATTCATACATCAACTGCTGTATTCCTTCAAACATGGTATGTTAATATTAGTGTGACAGATTTAATAATTTGATCTACGTATTGCGATATACATACTTCGTACGATTTCCTTCGTGAAGCACTTTTGCTTCAGCACACGCAGTGAGTGAATTACGTTTTATTTACGATTTCCCCTTATGTCTAAAATCAGTTATGCGAAAATGTAGAACTTATAGAAATTTTTTTGTCTAGTGACCAGTTTCATATGCTATTTGAAAATATGATATATTTATAATCATAAGTTCCAGCAAGTAACGCAAAAGTAGAAATAACAACTTTTCTCTGTGCAATATGGTATGAGATTTATTCATTTAATTACGTTATCAATAAACTTTGACCTTAGACCACTGATATTAATACTTCATATTCGTGTATCAGAAAAGCGGAATCTGTCAATTAATTTCATAACCATTGATCCGAAAAAAATCAATGCATATACTGGTCCCTCATAAACCTGAAATTATCATCTGCAAAATGGTGATCTGTGGCGTTACTGGAAACTCTATATGTGGATACAGCTCCGACACTCGGTATTTCACGTCATACGCCAATTAACCTCGGTGACCAATGTGAGATTGATTTCCTAACTCATCCATGCACGTCTAGCACGCTCGGCCATTCATTGACCCCAATTATCTGCTCTTCTTCATGTCACAGAGGGAATATTTAACGTTTATCTGCCACAGGCTTTTCTTTTCATCATGCGATAGCTACTTGTTTCACTGCATTCACACGGAATCATCTCTTTCAATAGCGCCGTTATTCCGTTCCTCTGCAATTATTCCCTATAGGTGTATCCTCTATTAACAAATTCATCAAACCAACATTCTGAAAAACAATCATTTTTTTTGAAGCGTTATTTAATCAGCCTGTTTCTTAACACAATTTCCGGAATGTATTCATTTGGTTTGATACGTAAATATGAATTTAAATGTTTTGCAGATATTATAGCAATTCTTGACGTCAACAAGCTCTTTGTAATTGCTTGAAGATTTCTCGGGCATGCGGCCGGATCAATTGATCGTGACCGAGCGTGGTGGGTGAATGGTTAACGTTCTGGCCTCACATTCGGGAGGACACGGGTTCGAATCCCCGTCCGGGCATCCAGATTTGTGTTTTCCATGGTTTCCCCAAATCACTCCAGACGAATGCCGGGATGCTTCCTTCAAAAAGGCCATGGCCGAATTCCTTCCCGTTCCTTGTCCCCAGTCCCATCCCGCCTCTAGTGACCTTAGCCGTTGACGAGGCGTAAAGCTGTAAGTAAAAAAAAAAGATCATGAACGAATTTTCTCTTTGTAATTGTTATTAAAAAAAGTTGGTACATCTATATCAATTGTCCATAATTATGGAGGGTTGAAAAATATTTGAACTGGATCTTAGATGATGTTAACTAGCAACAAAGAAACTTGAAATAGTTCCAATAATTGGTCAATATCGCTCTAATATGTTAGAATTATATGCCTCCAGGTAGTATCATTATCACAACTTCTTTTGACGTGAATGCATCTCCTAAGCTCTTTACTGCATGCCATCCCAGAAAAACGTGTGACGTAAAAAACTATCCGGATTTAATCGACTAGTACTCAGAGAATACTGAAATGAGGATATCGAGGTGAACACCGTTTGGCAGAGAAAGGTCGGAAAGTACAACTTATATAGCCGCCTCCCCCTCCCCCACATCCCCCTGCACGACAGGATGGGAGGTATGGATGAATTGGTGGAGTGAAGTAAAAGCGAGTTGGTCGCTTGTTACGTGACTTCAGTCAACATACGAATTTTTTGAATGAAATGCAGTACGGCGGACTGTTTAAGGCAGTAGTAAATTTCCGTGTGGCATAAGTGTTCAGGGAGAAAAAAATCAGTATGCTACGATTTCTGACGATATTGTCTTGTTAACAGAAAGGGCTGAGGATGTTGAGAAGTTACTGAATGTCGTGAACAAAATACTCCAGGAAGATTTTGGACTGAATATAAATCAAAGCAAGACAAAAGTAAAATGTAGCGGAAATGATACCAATATTATTAGATTAAATATAAAAATAGGATCGGATGCAATAGAAGAAGTAAGTGAATTCTGTTACTTGGGAAGCAAAATTATAACCGATGGCCGAAGCAGGAATGATGTTAAAAGCAGAATAGCACCAGCGAAAAGAGCGTTCATGAAAAAGAGAAACCTTTTAGTTTCAAATATTGATCTAGGAATTAGAAATAACTTTTTAGAACGTTATGGTAGCGAAACATGGACTTTAGGAATACCAGAAATAAATAAAATTGAAGCATTTGAAATGTGGTGCTACAGAAGAATGCTGAAAATTAAGTGGACAGACAAAGTAAGAAAAGAACGAGTTTCGGAAATGATGGGCGAGGAAAGAAGTTTGTTGAAGAGGCTTACAGAAAGAAGAAACAGGTTGGTAGGTCATATTTTGAGACATGCTGGATTGGTTAACTTGCTGGTGGAGGGAACAGTCGAAGGTAAGAACTGTAGAGGAAGACAGAGATTAAAATATCTGAAGCAGATAATTGAGGACGTGGGTTGTAAGGGATATGTAGAGATGTTAGCACAGGATAGGAAGGGATGGAGGATTGCATTAAACCAGTCGAAAGACTGACGAAAAAAATAAAAATGATTTCGAAAAATTGTGATACTTTGAAAGTGAAGATGTCAAAGTATCATCTGTTCAACGCGGAGAAGGGAGGCAATCGACCTAGTGACGAAGCGGCATATAAGTGTGCGACAAGTATTTTTTACTACTGTAAATCTTCTCTGAAACACCATACGTTTCGCATCGTAGAGGTTAAATGCTTAGTAGTGTATGCAGTATATTCCCTTGCGAACCTAAATAAAATTTTAAGTTGTAAACAATATTACATTCGTCCCTTCGCTGAGTTGGATGCAGCACTTTGACATTAGTTAGTTGGTTCGATTCCTGGTGGAAGAAATTTTCGTCAACATGACTTGGTCGGCAGGTTAATTCCTGATCACCTAATTCTGCACCAAAGTCCTGGGTTAAATCCGCAACCTATCTGCAGCGCGTATGGAGTGAGGGCATACGATATAATTTATAGTCGGATGAGGACGTTAATCCTGGTGACCCATTGACGTCTTTCGGAAGAGTAGGCCTGAAGGGGCCGGGTTTGGGTTTCACCCTTTCACCCTGCCCCTTCTTTCATCGTTCATCCACAGCAGCCTACACTGAACACATACACGTCGCAATCACCCAACCATACAACAACGCTTACGAACAGTGTCACACTGGGCAAGGTAACCGGAATCCTCCCCACCGAGAGTGGTGGAGTGGTGGGTGAAAGGTTAACGTTCTGGCCTCGCATTCTGGAGGATGCCTGTTCGAATCCCCGTCCGGGCATCCAGATTTGAGTATTCCATGGGTTCCCCAAATCACTCCAGGCGAATGCTTGGATGCTTCCTTCAAAAAGGCTATGGCCGAATTCCTTTCCGTTCCTTGTCCCCAGTCCCTTCCCGCCTCTAATAACCTTAGCCGTCGACGAGGGGTAATGCAGTGAGTAAAAAAAAAAGGAATCCTCCCATTTCATCTCCCCTGACGATGTCATAGACGGACAAACATATTGTATCAGCCCTCAAACATAAACTTAAATGGAATTGTATTTTATGAAGCATTTGTAATAAGCTAGTGTTTGGTTGAATATCATGTTGTATGTTTGTTTTGCAATTTACTGTAAATCAATGTGTATAGACTTTGGTTTTATGAAAAGAAATTATTTAGACGCCATTTAATATGTTTAAGGACAGAATTGTGCAAGAGAATTGCTTAAATGTTTGTAATTCCAAGTATTAATGCTAGTTACGATGTCTAAAGGACACTTTGCTAAAGTTTAAAATGACTTCTGTGGATAATTTTGTGTTTAAGTATCTTTAATTTTCATTTCTGACCATTTTGTAATTATTGTAAATGATTATATATTAATTCTGATTGTTTTTAATATGTTTTAATTGTTTTAGTATTGTTAACGTTCGAGAAATATCTGTCGGAATCCTTTGTAGTGTTCTAGAAATTTCGATGGAGCTTATATAAAGCGAACATCCGAGACAGAGAGACAGTTTTTACAGACTCATTTTACGTCGACCAAGAACTGTGTTAGTAGCATTGTCTGTAGAAGAAATGTTGTCTGCAATCGCTGGCTTGGATGTATGCATGTAACCAATATCTTTGACGTCGTTCTTATGAAAATAAAAACAAATTTAAATTGAACTGTATGGTCGAAAGGTTGTTTATCATATTAATTAAACCACGAACCATCGAATGATACCCCATGGTAACCGTCTACGCTTGAACATGGGCAAGGCGTTTATAAGAAGAATACGAAACAATATTTCACTGGTAATATTTCGTACGAAAGATGTTTTCCTCTAAACAATGGCAGCTGTAGCTCAGAACATTACCTATCCCAATTTTTTGTTTCGGTGAATTTACGGATTCTGAACATTATGTCGTCATTATAGCCGGGAGACGACGTGGGGGGAATAAGGTATGGGAAGGAATTCGACCATGGCCTTTTCAAGGAACCATCTTTCCACTCGCCGAGAAACCATAGAATGCTTAAATCTGGATGGCATGACTGGTATTCGAGGACGCGACCCCCCTAATGCCAGAACAGAAAATTAAAGCTCAGTTCCATGCTCGGTTCCACAAAGCGTTCCTCTTTATTATGAGACACAGTGTAATAACAGCCTCTACGTTAAGTGAGATTGAAATTAGCCGCATGACTGAAAGCAAATTTTGGCCTGTTAACGCAAATTACGTGTACGACGGGAGGGCATACTACACGAGGACAACTACCAACGTGACCCTGCAGCCAGCCCACGTAGCACATCAATAAGCCAGTCAAATAGTGAATGATACTGTCTGCACAACCAACAGATAATGTATATCTTAAAGTCACGTCAGATCAGTAAAAACTCGTAATTTAGCTAAATTTTCAATATATATTGCATTAAAATTTTCCCAAGAGACGGGATAGCATTTCTTACTAGAGTTATCACAATATAATCTTATGTTGTTCCTGCATTTTTCTATTCAATTTCACTCAAATTTATCAATAAAATACAATATTTGCTTTCTCCTAAAATTAATATGACAGGAAAGCTATCACTATATCATTGTACCGTCGAACTTGTATCTTGAAGAGAATCAATTTCCAGCATATTTCTGTCACCATTCGATAAGGTCTCAATATTTCGTGACTACAACTGTGAATCATACTGGAAAAAATATCCTGTTCCCTTCATACAGATTTCCTTATAAAATTCCATCACAACAATATAGCAATTTAGTCGTCAAACCGTAACAAAAAGACTAAGACTTACTTCCGTATTTATAATAATATTACTGTGGTTCACACTCACACACTGACTGCGAACAACACCTGAGGGATCATTATAACGTAAAAAAGCGTACACCTACAACATACAAGACTACCTACGATTTGCCTCGCATTGCGACCCTAACTATCTTATATCTACAGTTTAACATTCAATCCTAATAACCTACGGCCCAGGCCTGACTCTTACGATGAAAAACAATTTTTAAAAATCTTAGCCTCCACGGGGATTTAAACCGGAGACCACGACGTTCGTAAGCAAGCGCTTTAACCACTGAGCTGCCAGTCCACTATACGGAAACACGGTACGGAGACGTCCAAATCCAACGTTTCTGTCTATCGCCGTATTTCGAAGTTATGAGACAACATGTGTTATTTATACAGATAATTTTTCAACCAACTGTAGACAGTACTTTTCTCCTTGTTTCAAAGGATAAGTGTGCAAAGTTTCATCTAGATCGGATGAAAACTGTGGATTTGTATGAAGAACAAACAAACATACATACATACATCTTTATATATATATATATATATATATATATACAATATGAGTGAAACATTCCAGATATTTCTTTTCACAGAGCTTGATATCTGAGCAATAACACTCTTGCCTTGGGTTCTGGAGGACACAGGTCTGAATTACAATGCATGCATACATATTTCGATTTTCAATGGTTTCCCTAAATAATTACAGCGTATGGCGGGATGGTAAATTCAAAACGAATGGCCGTATTCCTTCCGGTTCCTTGCCCCCATTCCTTTTCCGTCTTTAATGACGTCGACGAGGCATCAAGCCATAGAAATATCTTTCTGTCTCAATGCTAGTTCCACATAATAAAGTTTTTTTTTTTACTTATGGCTTTACAAGGAACGGGAAGAAATTATGCCATAAGCTTTTGATGGAAGCATCTTGGCATTCGCCTGGAGTTATTTGGGGAAACCATGGAAAACCCAAATCTGGATGCCCGGACGGGGATTCGAACCGGCGTCCTCCCGAATGCGAGGCCAGAGCGTTAACCGCTCACCCACTACGCTCGGTATAGTAAAGCTAAGATTAAAGCAGAAATTACAGACAAATGAATATATGTTGCCACTGTCTAAACCAGTTCGTACACGATAGTTTTACTACTTATAACCAGTAATTTGTAAATGGTATTTACCAATTTCACGTCCTGTTCCCTTGAACATACATATTTTATCAGTACTTCCAACGAAAATTTGAATCAGCTATATTTTTTAACATACTGCAAGGCATTACATTTCGCAATTAAGATAGAAAATATATACATAAGTATTAGTTAAAAACTGAAGATACAGGTAGAATTGGACAGAGATTAAAAATAATTAAATGAAGAACTTTATTAATGCACCAATGCTATTATTAACACCACGAATTATAAACGAACATAAACACTGACTCTTCGAGATTCAAAGCTTACACTGGTAATGCATTTTACGACGCTATTTTCCGGAAGACCATTAGTCATGCCTTTCAAATATTTAGGAATGAATTACTATCACGTTATCAAGATTTTCGTTTCCAGGGGTTGCATTAAATAAATGTAAGAAAAGTTTGATTTTATACGCAGCAACAATTACGTGATAACATAGTTCAGTGTTTTTTCAACCTGTGGTCCGCGGACCACTAGTCGTGCGCGGGAAAATATTACAAATTTAGATGCCGCACTTGAATAATGCTATAAGCGAGTAAAAGGTACAAGCTCAACTTTTTAAAAGCAATGAATATTTCAGTGACAAGACAAAACTCTGACATTTCCATGATATAAGGATATAACAGCATTGTTCCTACATGTTCATTAAATACGTTTCCATTCGGCATCAAAGACAACACCGTTCGTTTAACTACCTGTATTATGTTAATGACCTTTTTATGGTATTGTAGTAAATTTGAGAGACCATGGAACGTGGTAGGGTTGGTAACAAAATAGTGATGAAATAAACAAAAATAAAGTCTGGTATCGTTAGTTTTATTTTATTTCTTGTAGGTCGCTGTTATAGTGTAGCATTAAATATTAAGAGTTTGGTAAATATGTAATTACATTTAAACATCTAACTTCAAGTTTCATAACTGTGTTTCAGTAAGAATTCGAAACATGCTATTGGATTTATTATGTTATAATCTATATCTATAAAACGAAAACCGGATACATTTGTCTTATAAAAACTCGGAAACTACTGAGCAGATTTCGACGGGGTTTTCAGCGTTTTAAAGCTTAGAATCCCAATTTAGTTGTCTGGCATGTCTTTTGTTTCAACGTTAAATAACGCAGGAGCATAAAATGAAATTCTGAACATATGATGACAAATTCCAAAGATGGAAGGATTAGATGTTGCATACTTCGCACTAAACACAACTACAATGTCTCCGATCATAGTCTTTAATTAAAGCAATAAGATAACTTTACAATAATAACTATTTTGCACACTAAATAAAAAATGAATTATTCTTTCCCTTGATTCGGGATATTCAATTTTTAAAGGCCATAGATAGCCGTAAAAACAACAGATAATTTTCTTTAACCACGATCTCTGGCAGTAAAACTACAGTATCTCTGGCCATCAGCTGTTCACAAGAAATCATTTATTTACGATAATATTATTCTGGATTCACTTTTGATATTTGTATAAAAGGCTGAATCTGCGGAGTTCAAATATCTGACGTTTCGAGCAAAACGTTTTCCCATTCACTTCGATGTGAGTATCTAACATAATATATCGTTGTTTAGTAATGTAGTAATGCATTTTCTTAACCAAATTAATTAAGCTTAATACACATGAATCTTTTCGGACGAGTGAAAATAGTGTACGTGCAAATAAACTTCAACTCACCCGTTTCTTGGTAGAGAGCAGGTGAATCTAGGTTTGCCTTAATTTCGAAAAACGTTGGTGCGAATTTTATGATACTTTATGTACAAATGTTTCTTATTGCGAGAATAAAAATAGCGTGCTGGTAAATATACTCCAACTATACCGGGCAACGCTGGGAACTCCGCTAGTGGTACAGTACAGTATGCCTTAATACAGTACACACTGGTAAAAAATTAGGCTTTCATAGGTTATTGGCCCGCAGCATTATTTTTGTCAATTTACTTGTCCTCGGGTTGAAAAAGTTTTAGAAACGCTGGCATAGATAACTATAGATAGCAGGGAATAGTGGAGAAGACTATGCAAAAACATCGATACGGCTTGTGTACAGAAATACTATGGATTTTGTTTTTGTTTTTGTGTTGTTTCACCCCTATTCGCCTTCGCCTGTTGCGAAAGACTAGTACACGTCTTTCTTCTAACGTGGAATCAGTAAGGATGAGAACGTTCGCGGGGAAAGCCTCAAGTGCCATTTGTGCCATCGTGTTTAGCGTTGACGAAGTAGCTGCTTTCCTTTTTCTCATAAAATTCCTCGCCGCTATTGCGATGTCAGCCTGCAATCTTCCACCAATCAGCGCGCTCCTCTCACCCTACACTGCTCTCAGCTTCGTGACAGGCGACGGAAGTGGCACAAAGTGTGCAGGAAGGGCGGACACAGCCAACAGCAGGGGAAGGCATTTACCTGTCTGCCGGAGCCACTCCAGTAATTTCTTTTCCAGCCCCGCGGCTGCGTTGTTACGGGGACACGGAGTGCTCCGAATTTCCTTTTGTGTCGCGTGTGCATTGTTCATTATCTTCGCAAGATACCAGCGGCTGCAGCGCAGAGTTAGTTGGCGACGGAAACTTGCTCGCAAGAAGTTTACTGCAGGGGACCAGGTAGCCGCGTCGGGATATAATGAATCGTCACAAAATATCTCATAAAGTGAACTCGTAAATTCTTTTCGACTTTGACTCTTACTTCATATTGTCATATATGTCTTTTATTTTTGTTGTGTTTGAAGTTTTAATTTTTTTCTAGAACCTAATTTGCAAGATGACAAGTTACGGGAGCGACAGAAAGAAAGTACCCAATTACTCACCTTTTTGGCATACCATGGTTTCGTATCTCCAACAACAACTCAGAGGGTTTTTTTTAGACTTTTTTTTCGCATTACAGAACAGGTTGCTGGCGCTAATAAAAATGTTTGCAGCAAATCAATTGTGCCATTTGGCGGATATTTTTAAACAAACTTCTTGCAGTTAAGGTTTATAAAAAAAAACTGAGTCAGCCTTACCGGTTATAATGTATGGAAATGATTGAATAAGACTATACAGGGTGTTACAAAAAGGCACGGCCAAACTTTCAGGAAACATTCCTCACACACAAACAAAGAAAATATGTTATGTGGACATGTGTCCGGAAACGCTTACTTTCCATGTTAGAGCTCATTTTATTACTTCTCTTCAAATCACATTAAACGTGGAATGGAAACACACAGCAACAGAACGTACCAGCGTGACTTCAAACACTTTGTTACAGGAAATGTTCAAAATGTCGTTCATTAGCGAGGATACATGCATCCACCCTCCGTCGCATGGAATCCCTGATACGCTGATGCAGCCCTGGAGAATGGCGTATTGTATCACAGCCGTCCACAATACGAGCACGAAGCGTCTCTACATTTGGTACCGGGGTTGTGTAGACAAGGGCTTTCAAATGCCACCATAAATGGAAGTCAAGAGGGTTGAGGTCAGGAGAGCGTGGGGGCCATGGAATTGGTCCGCCTCTACCAATCTAAAATGAGCTCTAACATGGAAAGTAAGCGTTTCCGGACACATGTCCACATAACATATTTTCTTTGGTTGTGTGTGAGGAATGTTTCCTGAAAGTTTGGCCGTACCTTTTTGTAACACCCTGTATTTTTATAGTGCGTTTAGTTTGTATCCCTGTGAAAAACAAATGTTGAGGTCAAAAAATTTTTTTTTAAATTGTCTCCTATTACGAAGGTAACTAAAGAATTCAGAAATATTTTTGGTAAATTGTAGTGAAATGTTCTATAAAAAGAGTGTGAGAAACTGCTTTTAATTATCATTAATTTGCTTCTCATTAAACGCTACCTATCAATGTGGTAAAATAATACGGGAACATGTGGTAATCGGTATGACAGAAATTATCATGACTTTACCAATTTTATGACTGTTCCATCTACAGTAATGTTCCTTTTAGCTCTGTTTAAAATTTGAAATTAATACACAGGACTGTACTCATTTTATGGTTCGATAGAGAGACACTGTTATCAGGTGGATAGCTCCGTTAATGATGTTACCTAAAATTTACTAGTGGACACTATATGTGCCACCCTTTAAAATGACATGAAGTTTTTTACCGTACCGTTGGCAGCTGAGGTTTAAACCATCACATAATAACAACAAATGTTCTCAGATGCGGCATCGCCAGAAAATGTTTAAGTCCAGCCAGTTCAAGTCTGACCCACCACCTCGCTCCCATCAGTTCTCACGACGCTCGTCGACTCTAGTAAAGCTTGCTGTGTAATGTGAAGTACGCCAGCACGCTTCCGTGGTTCGGATTCCATGCTTTTTTCTAAATATTAATTTATTGAAACCTTTCAAACATTACAAGATTAAACTTTCATAATATAGTCTACATTACAGAAACATATAGAAAGAAGTAAGTATTCTGGTCAAATGAATGGGATGAATATTGGCGTTATCAAAATTGGTCACGGAGAAGTCCATCTAGATATGTTCCGAAGTGACGTTTGTACTTCGTTGATTTTTTTAAATTCCATAGTCTTGTTTTAAGTGTGGCTGAATAATCTTCTATATGTTCCTCTGTACCCGTTAGTATTGCTGGGTTAGTTTAAGGTGGCTAAGGGCGGAATGTGCAGCCAATAGAAACCCTGCCACCAGGTCATTACGGCCACGCGGAATTACTATTACTATCAGTCAATCAAAAGTTGATTTCGCAGGTAGATCACCAGATAGGCTCCATCGTGTAAACAAAATTATAAATAAAATTTTAGCATTTTAGACAGTATTACTATTGGATAACTCATCTTACTCCCAGGCATTTTGAAAATTGATAGCATTCGATTGCCGCCATATGCTAGATGAATCGTACGGCATCGATATTTCTCGTTGCAATTCGAGTATAGCTCTATCTCTATCGTTCAAAAACCCGTTCGGGCATCAGATTTTGGTTTTACATGGTTTCTCCAGTACGCTTCCTAAATAAGGGTGTGGCTGAATTCCTTCCAGTTCCTTGTCCAGATCCCATCCCGCCTCTCTTCAACGAGGTGTAAAGCCATAAATAAATAAAAATCTCTCTCGCTCTTACTTTCTGTCTCCGTCTTCACTGGATCTGGGGAAACGCCCGTTCTACACCTTGTTAAAATCACGTACTTTCGATTTATCACTGAAGTCCCCGTAATTGACAATCCATGACGAATGTGAGACCGAGAGTGGTGGTGTAACGGATAGCGTTCTGGCCTCGCATTCGGGAGGACGGCGGTTCGAATCCCCGTCCGGGCATCCAGATTTGGGTTTTCCATGGTTTCCCAAATCACTCCAGGCAAATGCCGGCATGCTTCCTTAAAAAGGCCATGGCCGAATTCCTTCCCATTCCTTGCCCCCATCCTTTCCCGTCTCTAAAGACTTCGCTTTTGAGAGACGTAAAGCAACCAAAAAAAAAAAAGAAGAATGTGAGATGAATTTACTACAGTTATCCCTAGTGGTTTAAAAGTGACAAACCGCATCATAAACTAGCATCCATTCATCTTGTATTGTCTCTCTACCACAGAGCAGTAACCTTCCGATGGTCCGTTCCTCACCGAGTACAAACATACTCCGACATACGCCAACTGCAAACAGATCCTGCTATAATGTCGCACTGCATATTTCACTGTACTCTAAATCTCAGTACGTTAATAAAATAAATGTATGTGGGAATACCGTTCATTAAATTATTGTTTGGTTGGAATACTATTGCAGTAGATTGTAGCTATGATTGTGAAATTGATTTTATACGAAACAAATGTTGGCGTGGATCTTCATCTTTGCCAACATTTGCAATCAGTTGCCTGTGATGAGTTTCATTTCCCGGCCCGGTCCATTGTTCCTCCCCGATCCAGTGTATGGCACCTCAGTTCACTGGACCTCACTGGCGGGTAATGTTCGGCGTAGTGAAATGTACCATTAGAAGAACACCAATCTTTGCTTGGTGGCAACGGAGTAAATAGACAGAGAGGCTTCGTCAATATTTATTTTATTTCAGACGTTTCTGTTTGATACAGATTTTATCAGGATTTTGAGAGAATGGATTAACCAAAGTTTAATAGACGAACACACTTAGTTTATTAAGGAGAATGTCCTGTGAAACAAAATTTATCATTTATGTAGTGTTACAGCAGACGCAATCTTGACGAAGCGCAGGTATTGTTAATATAAAATGATCATGAGACGATATTACAATTTAGTGAGAATTTCACGGCACACCACAAATGTTGGTTGCTCATAACACACTAGTTACTTGCGTATCGTCACAGGTCTAGAGTAGTTCCAGTTTTTAAGGTCAAAGAATATGACAGGATGACCTGGTCTGACCAAATACGAACTATACCTGTGTTTCAACCTTATGATGGGTAAAATCTCTTGAGCTTGAAGAATGCAGAAGTGTTAATCTACGTATTAAACACTGACAGGGACGATCGCACTATCGTATAATTGTTTCAAAGGTCGTAGACTCTAACTTGCTGAAATACAAACTTGACTTGTATTTGACCCTAAAAGGTCCATTTAAAATTTTTTTTAGAATTCCTGTTTGCTTCGAAAGCATCACGTTGATTTTTATTGAGGCTGGGCAAACATTCATAATGTTATCTTTGGTAATAGTGTCTGTAACGGCCAGGAATTTAATACAGATTCCAGATTATTAAATAGTTGAGTAACTCAGAAGAAATTAATTGCAGAATACTCGATTCGGTTACACATTTAGTCTGATGTCCACTTTAAATAACCTAATAGCTTACGTGTAGCCAACTTAAACAAAAACCACTAATGAAAGCGGCCAGTAAAATATGTAAAAATGAAATAAACCGTAATGTATACACTTTAGTCAAGCAGCAACATTAGCGAAAGATTCAATTAAATTTAAATTTAGCCTAGGCTGGGATGACAATTGTAATTCGTCGTTGCAGCAGAGACGATGAGTGATTTAAGTTTTTTTATGATGCTTTCAATTAACGACAGGTTACTGAAAAGCAGTTCCACGTTTATTTCAGTCGCAAAGTTTATCGATTATTATTATTATTATTTTTGGTTGCAAAAACCAAACTTAGTGAATGTATCATGGGACTTAATTTGGCAGCAGTTGCTTGGTTATTAAATTGTTATATAACCTTGAATTTCTTATAATGATATCTCTGGTCGCTGTTAATTTGCAAGCGAAGGCTGGCGCGTGACGTCACCGTTCTCCAGTCAGTAGCTATCGAGGTGAGTGAATGAGCTTAGGAAGTTATATAGTATATGATCATGAGTCAACGTTTGTCAAGGAGGGTCGTTTAGGGATGGAGAGAAAACTTAGTTGCAGTGGGCACTGATCTTTTGTCGTACATTACCAGTTCATGACGTAACTTTCTGAACGTCTGCGGTAACTGAAACTTGTACGACGCGTACAACCGAAACAAGCTAATCAAACCCACCTCCGCTTATCGATACTTAATAGTGAAGCTGGCTCGCTCAACTCAGCAGCATGTTTAGCTCTGACAACGATTTAGGCCTGATGACCAGGGCCCGATATTAGATCCACACGGGAAACTTTCTAACTGGTCGATCGCAGTATGTTGTCGTTGAAGGAGAAAGTTCTTCTAATATAGATGTTACATCGGGTGTACCTCAAGGAAGTGTAATAGGACCACTTCTTTTCTTAATTTTTATAAACGATCTCAGAGACAAAGTGAAAAGCCTTTTTAGATTGTTTGCTGATGATGCGGTTATTTATAGGGAAGTAAGAAATTTGGCCGATTGCTTAAAAATTCAGCGCGATCTGGATGTTATTTTGGCTTGGTGCACTGAGAGGCAACTTACTCTAAATTGTAAAAAGTGTAAGACAATGAGCATAACTAACAAAAATAATCCGATTGTTCAGAAATACGAGGTAAACAGTTCAGTTATTGATATGGTCGATTCTATGAAATATTTGGGAGTAACAGTACAAAGGAACATGAAATGGGACATACACATTAATTCGTTAGTAGGTAGAGCAAATTCTAGGCTGCGATTCATAGGTCGAATCTTGAAAAATTGTAATGAACAAACAAAGGAGATAGCGTACAAATCTCTTGTGCGTCCACATTTGGATTATTGTTGTGCCATTTGGGATCCGTTTCGTAAGGGATTGATCGAAAGTATAGAGAAAGTACAGAGAAGAGCCGCTCGATTCGTGACCGCCGTAGATTAGGTTGGGAGTCTCTGGTAGATAGACGACACACGTTTCGTTTAAACTTATTGGAAAACATGCATACTCCCACTTTCACTTTTGAGTGTAGTGAAATACTTCTTCCACCAACTTATTTGAGTCGGAAGGACAGGAAAGATAAAATTAGAGAAATAAGGTGCCGGACTGATTCTTATATAAATTCTTTTTTCCCTCGTACCATTAGGGATTGGAATGCACAGCAAAGAGATTAGCTTTGGTGATGAGCACCCTCTGCCACCCACAATTTTGTTAATTGCAGAGTATATATGTAGATGTATATGTAGATGAAATCGGACACAATTAATGTCACAAAACATGACCAGAGTAGAACTCAGTCAGCCCCTCGTCGGGTGGAAAAGAAAATTTCTTATTCTGTGTTAAAAACAATTCTGTTGCTGTCTTAACCCCGGTGTCACTAAGGATAACCAGTGAAGATAACCAGTAGTGTAATCTCTCCGCAGTAGTATAAGCTTTGTGCAAATGTTATGTGTTATTCTAATTTTGCAACGTTTAGTCTTTAGAGTGAGAGAAGGTAACACGCATCATTGCTCTTACATCGTTAAATGACAATGAGGATTGATGGTGTGTGAGGCCTTAGGTTTGATCGAATATCTATTTTATGTCACAGTGATCCATGCAGTGGTGCTTTAATACGGTTTTCCGCACTGCTAGTTTCACTTCCGACGATTGCATCCACAATTACTCGTTTACTGTATAATCCAAATATCAAAGGAATCTTTGCGTGAATTAATGTCAGAATGACTGTCTCCAATATACTGAATGCTAATCTTGAAAGCATTGCTCACCTAAACTGAATGTCAAGCACCAAGAGTCTAATAACGCAATCTAAGAGAAAAAATGTATTACTAACATGACCACATCATTTATATGTGTTTTTTTTATGACAAGCCATCTATCTTCCTTCACGTTTGACCAAAATCGATAAATGAGGAATCATTTTAAAGACTACTTTCTGTCCTTTGATTACAACATAATTTAAGAAAGAA
The DNA here is from genome assembly GCA_031002005.1 of Vandiemenella viatica. Taxonomy (NCBI): domain Eukaryota; kingdom Metazoa; phylum Arthropoda; class Insecta; order Orthoptera; family Morabidae; genus Vandiemenella; species Vandiemenella viatica. Next base: position 151,102,844 of record CM061919.1, on the reverse strand, counting down.
ATTTTTCGGAATTCAACCCGTAAATAATAAAATTGTGAGCAACCAATGTCACAGGTATGCGATAATTCAGAATAAAGCTGCTACGCTTTCACGACATTGATAAATTGTGTGTGATTTCTAGAGTAAAGATATTTTTGTTTCTATTAAGGGAAACATTTTTAATTATTTCGTTCAGCTGCCAAATCGATAATTGCTACAAATCATTCTACTACATACTACCACCATTGCTATTCGTCGTATATCATTGACGAAATTATCATACGGCCATTTAGTATTTATTTAATCATGCTGACTGGTTGGTTGATCCACACATAATGTTGTTATATCATCATGCGGCTCGAAACTAATGGAACAATAACACACTGGCGGCCAGGTTATCGTTATTATTGTTATTATTTTACTACCATCACTGCTATAAATGGAAATACCGTACACATCTACCTATATTTAAATTATGGAGTAAATGGATTCAATCATTGATCTGTCTATTTACATTTCGGTAGTGCTTCTTCCGAAAAGTCTCCAAATTTCTCTTTATACATGCTGTTACATATACTGAGCATTTTTCTTTTGGATTTATTGGACGATTTTTGCATCTGTTCTCTGAAATTCGTAAATAAGAGTACGGAAGGAGGTCTCCATGATACTAAGCGGCACTCCATTGCCACTGCACCTCCTGAAAGAAGAGGGAATAAAAATTAATATTTTTACACATCCTTCCGTCAACTTGTTTCTCCTATTTTGCTAGTATACTCGATTATGGGTGTTAAATGCTTCTGATCCTACTTCAGCCTACAAATCTGCATGCAAATCACTTTATTTGCCCCAATAGCTACCGCTCGGTAGCAAAGTAATCAAATCCTAAACACTTTGGCACGTGTCGGAGCATCCATGACAACGCATGTGTGCCTTGCTTTCAGCCTGTTGAGTATCCATTGTTAATCCACATTTGTGTGACCGCAACCACTTTGATATTATATCAGAGAGCCTAATAACACTGTTGGATATTCGGTTAGAATTTCTGTCACATTGTTTCGAAATACTACCTTCAAAGAGTTGCCTGTTATTCTCTTTTGATCCTACTGAAACGATGTTTTTGTTTTAGTTTGATCCAGATGTGAGTGCTAAAGGCCAGTTGAATACATGTACGTGCTTCATATTCTGCTGTTTAATTACATTATTTTCGAACAAACAGAAGGTAGTCTTCGTCTGTGTTGGCAGTCACTTATTTTTTCATAGAATATTCTGCTTCCTATATCAAATATCTGACGTGGTAGTTTATATTGTTTGATTATTAACTTACAGATCTTAATTTACAACACGATTATTTCATCAAGTATTTTTTGGATCAGGACCGAAGGTCTTGTTATTCCTGTAAATTTTCATTTAAATTCTTTCTTTACAGAAATGAAGTTCTTTAATGTTCTTAATGACGTCGTACGCTTCCGATTAAAAATGAACATATTTTCTAACAAAATTGGCACAGGCAGCATAATAATTTCGTCCTTTCTTATGGGATACAACGATCACGATACTTACAAATAGTCCAAAATGTTGCTCAATCCAGACGCAAGTTGATACATGATACCGGAAATATATAAGGTGTTAAATATGTAAAATATTTTAGGAGGAGATAGTATGTACCTAAATAAGATAAAAGTGTGTAACAAACACTCGGTCACAAACGTATACTTTTGGAGTGAATAACAGTTTTGCCATGTGACGCCCGTCCACGGCAAAGCATGCCTCAGCGCTTCGGAGTAAGGAATCGCGCACTCTTTGAAGCTGTCTTGTTTGGTCCTGTACGTGATGACATGCACTGAAGACGTACAGAAAAACGAGCCAGATTTATGAATTAAGAAATAGTAAAAACTGAAAAATTTTCTGCAGGATTATGCCACTATTTGTGTAGACAGCATAATGAATATCATATGGTACCTGCTATCCTCAAATATCGGGATGGTGCTACTATTTTTTATTGAAAACTGTTAAAATTATTGGTCAGCTATTGAATATTTATCCGTGCCCTCATTTGTTAGCCTACGAGATGAATGTGACTTGCAATGCGCTATACAGTAGAAAGCCTAAATTATTTTTTTACCTTTCGAATTTAGTTTCCACTGTAGTATTATTATATTTATTATAAATCAAAAATTTACTGTTGATGAAAACTCAACAGTACCACTAAACACTATTATAACTCAACCTGGTGACAATTGTTCAAAGATGGAGTCAGTGACAATATAAAGAAACATGCAGAATTTGTCACTCCCACATGCCTAAAACATTTAATTCTTTCATCTTCTTTATTTCCAGAAAGTAAGAAAAAAGCCTGTTTATTAAAAATCAACATATTCTGTAGATAATCCTTCCTCGAAAGCTTTTTTCTAAAGTATAGTGGTTAACACTTCAATACACTGATTGTTTTTTTTTTGTTTTTTTTTTTACTTACGGCTTTACGGGTTTACGGCTCGTCAACGTCGAGGTCACTAAAGGCGGAATGGGACTGGGGAGAAGTAATGGGAAGGAATTCGGCCATGGCCTTTTTAAAGGAAGCATCTCGGAGTTAGCCTGGAGTTATTTGCGGAAACTATGGAAAACTCATATCTCGAACCCGCGTCCTCCCGAATACGAGGCCAGAGCGCTAACTGCTCATCCATGACGCTCGGTTTTATTTATTTATGTTTTTAATCGTTGATCTGGCCCACTCATTTCCAATACAATATTGTACGAGCTTAAAACTGAATTTGGTCTCATTCACAAATCACTGCCGCTGCATTGAGCAAATAACAAGTGATATTTTTCAGGTTGTTTCAACTTCCATCAAACCAACAAAAGAAAAAACTCTTCTGCTCTCTTTCGAAGCTGCTATTTAAAACGCAATATGTTTACTCCTGTTCGACATCAACTAGATAAATACAGCACCAGAAGCAACTAACTACTTGTGTGTTCACGCCGCAGCATACAATAAACATTCACAATACGCATGCAACTTACAAGCCATTTACAAGGCGTCATTCTTCTTATTTTATTAAGGGATGACACACACATATACACACACAACACATTCATAAACATACATGCATAACATACCCACACACATAGAGAGAGAGGAATGTAAGAAAGTAAAAAATATTCAGGAATTCTATTCCCGAAGTATGTCACGATGTGTACCTGTATCAGTTTTCCGGACAATTACTGCGATTTTTCATTTGGAAGAGACGGAAAAGATTGCTCCGCGATACCGATAAAATCTTGAAGGGACAATCGGAGAAGTCTGTCTCCTTCCACGCAGCCGCGCATTACGGAACCGCTACCTTGCTGTGTGGCGTAATGGAAACTTCTTCCATTCCGCTCACGTACTCGTTCCCCCGTGATTACTCGAACGGTTTCGTCTTAATGCAACGGCCGTGCTGAAATTAAACAGCCAGTGTACAGAACGGAAATCCTCGCTCTGAATTGTGAAACGGCGGTACAGCTCCTAAATGGGCACAGAATGTCTCTCGGTGTTTTATACAGTTTAAGTGGTATCTCGTGTACACTGAGAATTAACCAGTTATTGCACAAACTTAGAGTATACCAGACAACATGAATTTTGATTCTGAATGTCTTAATACGCATAAATTGCCATGTAGTATATTAAATCACAATACTGGTGTTATTGTTTTAATGTGTTATGATGGTAAACACGTATTTTTTTATGAGAACTAATAAAAGTGTACATTGTGCCATTTTTTAATATTCTTTTCAGGGTTCGTTTATGTAACTTTCATAAGCTTTGAGCTTGTCAGTTTGTGACCACATACACACATACGCAAGAGGTTAGTCTTCGACATTCTCATGCCATTCTGAACGGTCATTACGTTATCCGGACATATGTGTCATAAGAAGCAAATGTTCACTATAAGCAGTTAGTAACTTTCCATATAGATTTAGCAGCAAATTCATCAACATTTTTACGTAAATTTATAATACGACGTTAAATTTCTTGCCGGTTCGAAACGCATGTCTTCAAACTCACGACAATTATTGTGCAGCGAGTGAACATCTGCACAGAGCTCTCAGAAAGGTTTTTTTTTTGGGGGGGGGGCAAGGAATGGGAAGGAATTCAGCCATGGCCTTTTGAAGGAAGCATCCCGGCATTTGCCTGGAGTGATTTCGGAATCCAGGGAAACCCAAATCTGGATGCCTGCACGGGGATTCGAACCGGCGTCCACCCGAATGCGAGGCGAACTCAGAAAGAGTTTCACTTAAGGCTGTATGGTGGAGTATGCAGCAGAACAGCTAATTCGTAAACATTGCATCCAATCAAGTCACTGTTCTGCCACGTGAACAAGTATGCATGAAACTTCATCCACTGTATCTGGACGCCTTTTACTATGCAAGATGTAGCAGAGTAAAGATGTCGCTAATTCGTCGATAAGGACAATCTAAACTTTCAAATACAGTTAGTCCGTTATTTACTGACTTTTTTGGATAACGTGTAATGTAGTACATTAGTAAACTCATAAGTGCAGTAGAAATAGTTGTCAGTGAAATACCAATTTAATATTCTCTTTGATTGTTTAAAGTAATATACAAAACACACAGGAAACTAACCACCGCTTGCCAAATTCGAACCCTGCCACTGTCACCTTTATACAGCTACCTCACTTTAGTGTTGAAGAAGAGATATAAACCAGAACATTCCAACGCTCAATGTCTGTACTTGTTTATCCGTGTTTCAACACCGTGGCAGCCTTCAACTTTGGTGAGAGGTGGTTATTCTCCCATCAAAATGTTTATTTGTCTCGCTTCATAGCGCCTTTGTTTTCTAATTATATATAGCGCAATCTATGAGATAAATAAATTTTACATAAATCGTTTTATTTGGTCCAGGAGTGCGTGATCCAGAATAACAATTAACGAACATCAGTCACCATAATGACTGTCGACAGTATGAGGCCTCAGGTAGGATCTGCCAGGAACACGGACTTCTCCAGCATCTCCTGTCCTTCCACAACATTACAGTTCACTCATTTGTTTCGCACGCACTTTTCCTTTCCCTTAATTCACCTATCCCGTGGTCTTCCTCCTCCTCCCTTCCAATTTTAAGTTATACATTCTATTTGGAACCTCTTTATCACTCATCCTCTCATGTGATTATACCACTTATGTCTTCATCTTTCGTTGCTGCACAGGTTCTTTTTTAACTGCCTCCAGCGGACAAATTTTTAATATATGCGAGCTTTCCATAGTTCAGGACTTTCTTTGTACTTTGACCTTTCTTAAATATTCACTATTTTGCTGCCTGCTCGAAAAAGTTCGCAAAATTTTATCTTTTACGTCAAGGTCACACTATATTATACCAAACTTTAACAATGATCGATCTACACGGATGGTTCGAAAACAGATCACAGTGTAGGATGCGCTTACTACTGCCCAGACAACAACTACGGAGCATCCTTTTTACTCCCACCGGAGACCTCAATCTACACTGCTGAAATACTAGCCATTAAGGAAGCCATCAATTATGGGATGGAACAAAATTTTGAGAAAATTCTGATCCTAACTGACTCCAGAAGTACACTACAGCGGCTCCAGAACCCACAGTGGAACCTCAGCAGCAACAGCTACATTATGGACATCATCGAGTGCGCAGTATCATCCCAAGTTCCAGATATAAGATTCATGTGGGTGAAAGGACACTCGGGTCTCATATACAATGAATTGGTAGACGCTCTCGCTAAAAGCGGAGCTACAAAAGGCACGCCTCTATTCTTGCCCCTACCTTACATAGACTTCCTCCCCAGAGTGAAACAGAAGTTGAAACAAGACCTCCAAGAATTCTGGACATCAACATCGTATCACAAAGGTAAACACTATGCTACCATACAACCAACAATCCCAAAAAAGGCTTGGTTTCAAGACTTCAGAGCAAAAGACAATATATAACATCTATAATACGAATGAGACTAGGACACGGTACTTACCCCAGCCACTTGTATAGAATAGGCGTGGTTGACACTCCACAATGCGACGCGGACGTGGAGGAAGAAGCAGACTTAAACCACATATTTTTTGCATGCAGCAAATACCACACCCACAGCCAAAAACTGTTAAACAGCTTGTTATCACTCCAGGTGCCTCTGCCCACATCGATAACCACTCTTCTAGCGTCGAGACACGCGAAGATATACATAAATATTAATGCAATAGGAAAGAATGCAAAATCACATTATGAATCAAGAACTGGATGTAGAAAGTAAACCATTACTCGACAAAACTGACAAACAGTAAGAAACAATTTTACTGCAGTAATTTCTCACTTTGATTAAACTCAGTGGGAGCACGCAGAAATAATTATAAAACAGAAAGAAAATTTTGTTCCTACATCATTACATTGAAAACAGTATTGGGTAAGCTGAATTCGGTGCTTGGTTTTGGCTTCTGCTAGACATCTTTGTGTACTGCGTTGGTTTCGTATTTACAATGCTTTTGAACAACGTGGAGCTCAATCGAAAACTTTTAATGAATTTATGCAGAAACTTAAGAGAACTTGTTCCTGTGAATTAATATGTAAGTACGTAGAAAACGTCATTACAAGATTGATCAACGTCAAAGTAAATTGCGATGGGAGTGTAATATGTCTCCTATCTTTATGTTTTGTTAACCATGGTCAGAATGTTTGGCTGCGAGAACCACAACAGTCACTAGATAAAAACTGTAGTGAGAATTAAAAACTAGTTGGAAACTTTGCGTGAAGACAGCTGTTAGCGATATGAAACAGTTGTTTTGGTTGACTGTAACGAATTAATTCCTATTTCGAACTGTTTTATTCAAAGTAAATGAAACATAGTGTATGATAAAATTTGTAATACCATCCTTTCAGGAAATACTGTTGCCGTTACTGATCTTCTGAGGCCTGAAAGCTCGTGCAGCATACATAAATGACATATCCTATTATATAAAACGCTAACGTGGAGTCTGGATGCGTCGTCTATAGCTGCTACAGCTATTGGCTAGAGAGTGCTCACGTGCCAGCCTTCACTCGCCAATCAAAAGCCATCATATTGAATTCCTTCCTTCATGTTGCATTTTGTTTATTTACTACAGTTAGATGCAGAAACTCATGTAAGGAGGTGTTCGATGTTAGACGCCAAAATTCATGTAAGGAGAAGGGATTCAATATTTATGCTATTTTATCTGTATCAGTTATAAGGCCTAGGCTAAACCATAACATAAGATTTTTTTTTACAGACGGTAAGAAACAGTGAAGTGTATTAAAAACTCGGAGAAACGTAATACGAAATGTATTAGTCAAATAAATAACAGTTATCCGTTTTCGAAATTATAGTCTCCGTGATCTTAAGTAAAATGCATTTATTTATGCAAAATCCTAACCAAATACTCTGATAATCTAACCAGAGTAACCTATTCATATAACAAACGATATCATTAAAAATGACTAATTCGTTTCTCCTTATAAGCTTTTCCAGAATAAATTCCTACTACCATTATATATGATACCATTAGTTTTTGATACATGTGTTAGCTATTAAATGAGATTTAAGATAAACTTTTGATTAGATTTAAACAATCAAGGATATGACTATTTACAGTATAAGCGATGTGACACTCGGAATACAACAACGATATTATTGCCGCAAAATAGCAGTGATATTAGAAATACGGAGAGCAGGGAAAAAATTAATGCGAGGCAATTATGTGTCCAAAGTTACAATTAGTACGTTCATTTAAATGTACATATTGCTTTTCATTTATCTACGACAACCAGATGCAAAAATTCATGTAAGTAGAAGGATATTGTATGTGTACGTTATATTACCTGTATCAATAATAAGTACTAGGTTAAAACACAACCTAAGATTTTTAATTTTATTTTTTTTTTATTTTATTTTTTTTGGCCGGAGATAAGAAACAATGAAGTTTATTAAAAACTCAGAGGAAGTTTACACGAAATCTACGAATCACGAAATATATCATTCAGATAAATTGCAGTTATCCGTTTTTGATATTATACTTCCCGTCATTAATGTAAATAAATCGGTATTACTGGAGATCGCGATTATGCCAGGAATTGCTGTGGTGAAATACGCAAGAATCCTCTAGAAATATTTTCCGTAGTACATTTAACTGTATTATGCCGGTGCAGGATGTATTACACCTAATTTATGCTTGAAAATAATGGTAGTCTACAGGATGTATTACAACGGAATCACTGCTAAAAAAAAATATGTCTTGCGATTGACTACAGCATATGAGAGTAGTAGAAGTTATGATTTTCGAAAGCAATATTAATGGAGGTTGTGGTTAAGTTGACCAGAATGCCCACCGACACATTTTTTTACAGCGTAATTCACTCTGAAATGAGTTTTACAAACCAATTAAACTGCTTTCATAAGCGCCAAGTTACTGAAGGTATTAATAAATGCGGGTGAACGTAGTTCCATACATATGTGCTGAAGTGTGCCTGGACTAGGAAAAAAACTGATATTACATGGATAGCAAAAGTTTTCGGGATTCCTAATTTATTTTTCATTTTATTGGTTTTATACATCCGCCCTCATTAATGCAGTAGAGATGGGTAGGTCCGGATGGATGCAGGTCCGCGGACCCGTATCACTTGCGCTAGGGATGGATGTACATCCGAGAGCTTGTCGGACCTGCTTCCAGTCGGACCTGTAACAGCGCCACAGTTCTCGCGTGGCCGGAGGTTGAACCACGGCCGGACCTGCAACCGCGGAGCTGGAACGCAGTTTTTCATTACAGTTCCGATTTGAAATCTGTGTTCTGAAGAGTTTAATGTCATTTACTGTACGATTGGATTACAGTTCTGTTTAAAGATGAGATTATAAATGAAAAACTATTTCTTAATGTCTGACTACTAGTAGATAATTACAATAACTATTAAATGCCAATGGGTAGCTAAAACCCGGTAGTACATTTTTATTGGTCGGGTTCGTGCTTCTAAGGTGAGGAGTGTTTTTCGTGCTAAATAAGAATGGACTTATAATTTAACTTGTAATTTTAATGCGTTGTAGTATTATTAAACTTTTAACGTTCAGTTTGATTGATCACAAAGTGTCTAGAATTTTTAACTTTCTGAATTCTGATGGCTTAAGGACAAATCAGATAATACATTTAACATCTCTTTATTGCAGAAACACGGTTCGTAGAGTTTCCAAGGAACATTATACATATCTATACTAATATTATAAATGCGAAAGTAACTCGGTCTGTCTTTGTTTGTTACGTTCCTTGGGCTAAACGGATACTCCGATCGTGATGAAATTTGACGGGAAGATGCTGTTTGACATTAGGATCGAGATGGGATACTATATTATGTATAAATAAGAACATATTGTCATTAAATTATGAAAACTATCTCAACTGTGAAAGACAAACGCATAATATATATCTATATTTGTAATGCGCAACTGCTTCCAGCATTGTTAGGGTGGCGTAGTGGTAACGAGTTTGCTTCTTATAAATCCTCCAGCGTTGCTTCGGGATCTAATCCCATGGAGCACAAATACTTTTATGAATTGTTTTTCATAGTTCGTGCCAAGTCTAGGATTTTATAGTAAGGATACCATGTTCTGGCAAATCTTTGGCGCTAGAAAGCGTTAACTTTATTCACGGTATACTGGTTCCACAGGTAGTTTTTGTATGATCTAAACTAATAATATTGTGTATGCGAAAGTGAGTCTCCATCTTTTTTATTTTACGTTTTGATGAATATATGTTTATACCGATAATAATTTGTATATTTGGGAACGAAATAGGATACTTTTTCCGATATGAATAACAGTTTTAGTCATGAGACAGGTTCGAAGGTAGAATGGTATATCGATGGCGTTCCCGTCATATTATGCCGACTCAGTGTTGTTTGGGACATCTTAGATAATTTTCAGCTTTGTATATCCAATTCTAACAATCAAATTCTAAATCCACGCGTACGAAGTCGCGGGTAACAGTTAGTAATATATATAAATGATTATGTGACATTATTGCGAGCTACTCTGCTGGCCGCTTTTACAGAAATATTTTATAATCCAGTCGTTTCTAGAACTTCTAACAATGGCTCAAACAATCGGTTATTATTACTAAGAATTAAATCTTGATTAAAAAATACGTTCAGGTAAATTGGAAATAATATTAAATAAAATTACAAATAAATTAAAAGTTTCTGAAATTGCACAAAATAAAATAAAGATTTTGAAAGCACCAAAAACACGTTATGGTAGCTGGCAAAACATAAATATTACTGTTTGATTAAAATGCATTGTATCGCACTCGATTTAGCACTCACGTCAACGTTTTATTCACTCAATCAAAATAGTTTCACATAGCATACAGAGCAAAACACTATACATAATATAAGAACAAATCTCACGTAGTTTCTCCCTCACAGTTTAAAATAAGTTATACTTGCAATTTTGTTTTTTGTTCATTTATAATAAACTGTTTCTTAAGCTGGTATATTGTGGAAAAGCAATATTTATCTCAAGATGTTGAGTCTTGAATAATTTCATTTTTAGTAAAAAAACTAACAGTTAACAAAGACTTTCGATTTTTTTTAGTAGTACTTAAACATTATTAAGAAATGATTTCATTTTATTCTTATAGAAGCCCACAGAAATTTTACTTTTACTTTTATCATTATCAAGTCTGATTATGCTGTGATTTTCTAATATTACGTACAATTGTGAGTTTCAGACAAAAATAAAACAAAATTATCAGAATTAATATTCTTTCATTTCATAAATTAATGGATGAACACGATATAACTCATACTGCAGTTCTCCTTGGTAGGATTTGTATCCACCATACGCTCGATTGTAGGTTCGGACCCATACAGGTCCGCCGGACACGTATTTGGATGTAGGTCCATACACATCCAGTTCCGCCATACACTCCGCGCGCTCGATTGTAGAACCGGACCCATACAACTCCGCCGGACATGTAACTGGATGTAGGTCCGCACAGATCCAGTTCCGCCATTCACTCCGCCCGCCCGATTGTAGAGCCGGACCCATACAGGTCCGCGGACATGGAACCTGGATGCAGGTCCGCAGCGCTGGATGTACATCCGGACCCGACTCCTTTAAAATCTCGGACCTGCCCATCTCTATAATGCAGTAGAAGTTACTACTGTATGGCTATGTAGAACATTATCAAATCAAGGCCACTAGCATTATCTAATAACAATCCCGTATAATTAACCAACTGCAAAAAAAATAATAATAATTATTATAAAATGAACTGCCAGAATATGGCGTTCAAACCGTCATTTTTTACGGGCTAGAAGCTAGTGAAATTATAATTAGGGTAAAACTATTTGTGCCAGGGCAGCAGGTATGAAAGCTTCTGGCTTGCAGTAGTACTAAATAGTTTTCAATAACTGAATGAACTGATAATTTGTTTCATGTAACCATTCCGCTTTACATTCGTCAAAGAATTCCAATTCTCGTTTCATACTGTGCATAAAAATGGAAAAGATAAAGATAGGCACAAATAGAATACCTGCATTCCCATTCTTTACCTTCTCAGAAAGGAGGAGATGACGTCATCAGTGACACTATTTGGTCTTTCTTTATCTTCTTCCCGTCGGTACGCATGAGTAAAATGAACTTGGAGTCGTCCCGGACGTTCAGCATCAAAGAAACATCCTCTACTTTACGGGAATTGAATCCAGTAGGTCCAGCCATCACTGACCCGATATACCTACTGAGTTCTTCATCCATCGAACCGAGAGTGACGCTTTGTCCTCGCATTCGGGAGAAGACCGTTTCGAATCCTCGTCCGGGCATCCAGATTTGGGTTTTCCATGATTTACCAAATCACTCCAGGCTAATGCCGGGATGCTTCCTTCAAAAGGCGATGGCCGAATTCCTTCCCGTTCCTTATCTACAGTCCCATCCCGCCTCTAATGACTTCGACGTCGACGAGGCTTAAAGCCATAAGTAAAAAAAAAATTCGTCTATGGGTATCATACCGGTATCAGAGTGTAGGTGGTTACCGTGGAGGATGTTGATCCCACCACGACAACGTCACGGGGGATGAAAGAGTTTTCCATTGTCTTCTGCAGTGTGATAGTGTTCCTAAGTGTGAGTTGAAAGAAGGGAGAGGGAGAAACCCGGCGCTGGTCCATTCTGGCCTACTCTTCCAAAACACATCAAGTTGATCACTAAGCTTAGCGTCCCCATCCGACGGATGAATCACCATCAACAGTGTCGTATTCCCTCACTTCATACGCACTGTGGAGGGGTTGGGATTTAACCCAGAACTTTTGGTGCACAATGTGGTGATTATAAAATATGTACCAACTCCTCTCCTATCCTACTGGCCAAGTCAGATAATAAGGACTCCAGCCTGTTAATCTCACGTCAGCGCTGGACACCAGCGCGGTGCTGCAATCAATTGTGTGAACCCCGAGTGAGTTACTGTTAATGAGTACCTTGAGGCAAATAAGTTCTTTTCATTCGGTGGAAGACTCCCGTTTCAATGTTGCGTTACAGGTCTCAGAGAGCGTGTGTTTCAAGATGAGAAAATGAGAGAGACAGTTCGTTTTCCCAGGCATTGTGCACGCAGCATGCCGTAGTGGTAGCTATGCCAACCTACAAAGACTGCATACTGACGTCGAACACCCGTTACCTCGCATCAAATTTTCTTGAAAAATACATGACGAAAGAAACATCATAGAGTGTTGTCTTAAAAAAAAATAAAGTCAGCTGTAAAATCCCTTAAATGTGTTCTTCGCCGTAATCTGGGTGGAAGTTAAACTTCGTTGAAAATCAGGAAATTAGCCGGCCTCAGTTCTTTCAACAGATTTACATTTATTGTTCACAACTCATATTCCTCTAGGAACTACATCGGACTTATAGTATTCGAAGAATGCAAGGTTCTTCAGCAGTGAAATGGTTTCAAAGCAACCGTTCGGTCTTTACGTCGCTAACCTCCAGCTATCTCTTGATTTCTTATCGCCATGGCAACTTACATTTCCTTGCTATAGGAGTAAATATATCGATTTTTGTTTAATTTCATGGCACAAAAATATGGTTTTCTTATAAAATGTTTCTGTTCTGTCACATGCCTCCTCAAGTTCACCATGTCTTTGCTTAAAAGACATTGGTAAACTTATAAAAATAACCTTGCATCCAGTGATACTCTTTCCTCTGTTCCTAGTAGAATTTTTTACAAAACATTTTACAGAACATTCTCTTCTTAATACTAACAACATAATGAAATGAACTAAAAAACATGTCCGAAAATTCACACAAATGAAAGTCCTGTCACGGTCGCCATATCGCATGACTGGTTATAATTATAAATAACTCAGTTCTTTTGCTTTCAACAGATTTACATTTATTGTTCACAACTCATATTCCTCTAGGAACTACATTGGACTTATAGTATTCGAAGAATGCAAGGTTCTTCAGCAGTGAAATGGTTTCAAAGCAACCGTTCGGTCTTTAGGTCGCTAACCTCCAGCTATCTCTTGATTTTCTTATCGCCATGGCAACTTACATTTCCTTGCTATAGGAGTAATATATCGATTTTTGTTTAATTTCATGGCACAAAAATATGGTTTTCTTATGAAATGTTTCTGTTCTGTCACACGTAGGGGCTAGAGTACTGGCCCCGCGTGCTGAAGGTCGCCGGTTCGAGTCCGGCCGACGGCAAGGGTGTTAAATGTTGTGTGTCTGTGTGAATGTCCTGTCCGTTCTGTGGTGTCCATATTTACAAACTGCAATATATATACTGAATGACTGATTCACTGGAAGCTACGATAATCACATTGAGCTGGCTGTATGGCCTCCGTTGCTATATTTTTTAAAAAAAGAGGGGGTCAGGAAATTAAAAGTGAAATTAGATTGCTGAAATCCATTCAGATTGTACTCAGCTTCGCGACTTGTGTGTTCGTTGTTTAACTGTTCCCATGAAACATTTCCTGCCTATGGAATACTACAGAAACAGTACCGAATAAGACACGTAGCAAGAGTTAGCAAATGCTATGGGCCCCGCGCCTTCGGAGGCCTAGGCCTCGCGTCTGTGCTTCTTAATGATCTGGCTTTCATGAATATAGAAAATTATTTACTTGGAAGTATTGATTTGGCTAGTGTTATCTATAAATTTGCCCACATTAAATTATGAAAGGTAGTTTTTTAAATGTGCTGTTTTATTTAACATCCTCATCTTTAATACTGAAGTGAACTACACTTAATGGTTCCTTGAGGTTTATTACTATGTACACAAAACACTGGTAAACAATAACAAATGTGGTACAGTTAGCGGATGACCGTCGAGAAATTTAGCCAGGTCCTGATCCGGGGTAGAGAGAGACGGCTTCTACTTCTCGCGAACTTCCGGTGGTCTTCTGTAGTTGAAGCTGGTTCCGCGGTCAGGCCGGAACTGGCGGTGGAGCGGCCGGCTACGCTTATATAGGCGGCCTGGCGCAGGAATTCCGTTGTGTGGTAGTATGGCGACCTCTGTAAGAAATAGTCCCACTTAGCTTCTAGATGATTCTATTTGTTTTCCTGGTTTGTTTTGATGTCTCTGCGCCTGTTTGGAGTTGTATATGTATCCCGGCGTGCAGGCGCGTTGTGTGTGAGGTCTGCCTGGCAGGGGCCTTTACTGGCAGACTGAACATACCTCCCTCCCGGGGGGGGAGGGTGGGGAAGCGATGTCTGCGACGTCTGCGAGGTCGTCTGCCGCGGCGCCCTGGAGCAGACTATGAAGGCTACCTCCAGGGGAGTACGGAGCTGTTCCCCTGGCGATGCGAGCCGACCTGCGTCGTGGTGCAGGTTGTGGTGGAGGTACTTGTGGAGCTAACGGCATCGGTTCGTCGGCGTCGATGGCCGGGGGCTGTACGGGGGGCGCTGAAGATGGTCCCCGCAGGTGGTCGAGAGGCTGCGGCTGAAGGTTGTCGGAGCGACCGACAGGTTGTGGCGTCGTTGGTGGCGCTGTAACTGTCCCTGAGCAACGGTTAGACGGCAGGAGTGGTGGAGGTGGCAGGGAAGGAGAGGAAGAAGTGGATGGCCGTGCCGTGGTGGAAGAGGACGGTGCCGTGGGGTAGCGGGGACGTAGTTGGTTTCGATGGCGTCGCACTATCCGGCCATCCAGGCTGACGTCGAACAGTTGGCGGCCCCGGGGGCCGCTGGATGACCCCCGGAAGCCAACCGGCCCGGGAGCCAAACCCGCGGGCCCAGACTAGGGAGCCCGGGGTGAAACGGAATGGGCCCGAAGGTACCTGTACTTTGGGCGGGGGTAAGAGGAGATGGAGGAGAGTGCGAGGTTGGCGGCCATGTAGCAATTCCGCCGGGCTTTTGGCCCCCACTGGAGTGGTTCGATAGGAACTGAGGAAGAGTGTCAATGCCTCTTCGAGTTTGTGACTTGTGGTGTATTTGGTCATTTGGGTTTTGAATGTTCTGACTAGCCGTTCCGCCTCCCCGTTAGATTGGGGGTGGAAGGGCGGGGTGAGGAGGTGTTGGATATTGTTGGCGGTACAGAAGGATAGGAATTCCCGACTTCGAAATTGCGGTCCGTTATCTGTGACGATAGCGTATGGTAATCCTTCGATGGAAAAGATCTTCGTGAGGGCTGAAATGGTGACCTCTGTGGTGATTGTGGAGCAACGGACGACATATGGGAAGTGGGAAAAGGCATCCGTCACTAGGAGCCACTGGTGGCCTAGGAATGGGCCAGCGAAGTCGAGGTGAATGCGTTCCCAGGGTCCGGACGGTGCCGGCCAGGAAAGGAACTTTTGAGGGGGGCGGGGCAGTTGTTGGGCACAGATGGTACAGCGCCGCACCATCTTCGTGACATCCGTGGTAAGGCCGATCCAGAATACATGGCGTCTGGCAAGGGATTTGGTGCGGGCAATTCCCCAGTGTCCTTGGTGGAGAGTTTGGAGGATTGTCGGTTGTAGGGATCTCGGAACGACGACCCTCGGGGTGGAATTTGGTTCTGTGCGGAGGAGCACTCCCTCTACTACTGAGAGCTGGTGGCGGATGGAGTAGTAGAACTTGAGGTCTTGATGATGGCGTGGAGGGGAACGTGTTTGCCACCCGTGTTGGATGTGGTGTCGGATGACACGGAGGAGGGGGTCCTCCCCTGTGGCTGCCGCGACTTTTGAGGCCGTGACTGGAAATGTCTTCAGTGCTTCTTGTATGTCATCGTCGATCTGGAACACCAGAAGTTCCGACTTGTCGAAGGCAAGGTCTGGTCCCTGCGGTAGTCTGGATAAGGCGTCTGCATTGGCATGCCTGGAGGTGGTACGGAAATGCATGGTATATCTGAACTGGGACAGGAATAGTGCCCAACGCTGGATGCGGTGGGATGTTTTGGTAGGCAGACGTGTGGACGGATCAAATAGTGATAGGAGTGGCTTGTGGTCGGTAATGAGATGAAAAGAAATCCCATATAAAAGGGAATAGAATTTGGAGCAGGCAAAAACAATAGCTAGCGGCCTCTTTCTCGATTTGAGACTATTTAAGCTGAGCAGCCGATAGGGCTTTGGAGATGTAGGCTACGGGGCGTTCCGTGCCATCTGGTAATTTATGAGACAGAACTGCCCCCACACCGTAATCGGATGCATCTGTGGCAAGTATCAAGGGGAGGTTTGGAGTGTATGGCATGAGGCATGCTGCGGACTTGAGCTGCTGTTTAAGGGTGTGGAATGCGGTCTCGCAAGCTGGGGTCCAACGGAACGGGACATTCTTGCGACAGAGGTGGTACAGGGGTGCTGCCACTTGTGCTGCTGAGGGTATAAATTTTCTGTAGTATGAAATCTTGCCTAAAAAAGATTTCAACTGATGTAGATCCTGAGGCCGAGGTAAGTTGGAAATAGCGTCCACATAGGAAAATGCTGGGGAAATGCCTTCCTGAGCGATGATGTGACCCAGGTAGGAAATGGATTGTTGAAAAAATTGACACTTGGAAAGGTTGCATTTAATCCTGCTGCACGGAGGCGGAGGAAGAGTAGGCGGAGGTTGGTCATGTGTTCGGCAGCGGAGGGTCCCGTGACGACTATGTCGTCGAGATAGTTGATGCATCCCGGAATATCCTGGAGAAGTTGTTCGAGATACCGTTGAAAAATCGCTGGAGCACTGGCCAAGCCGAACATGAGCCGGTTGAGTTGGAAGAGGCCAGAGGGAGTGTTGATGACTGTGTATTGTCGGGACTGGATATCCAAAGGGATTTGAAGGTATGCTTCTGCCAGGTCAATTTTTGTAAAGTAGGTACCTCCTGCTAGTTTACGGAAGAGGTCGTCCGGTCTCGGAAGTGGATAGTCGTCTACCAGCAGATGCGGG
>CM061919.1:151050647-151084526 GCA_031002005.1 Vandiemenella viatica | reverse complement strand
TATATAAAAAGAAGTAAAAAGTTTTCACCCTTACCTCCCCACCCTCGCTAAACCGCCACAACATCGAGATCTTTAGAGACGGGAAAGGATGGGGGGCAAGGATGGGGGCAAGGAATGGGAAGGAATTCGGCCATGGCCTTTTGAAGGAAGCATCCCGGCATTTGCCTGGAGTGATTTGGGGAAACCATGGAAAACCCAAATCTGGATGCCCGGACGGGGATTCGAACCGCCGTCCTCCCGAATGCGAGGCGAGAACGCTACAGATGGTAGGCAACTTGCGTTTCTCCCTGCCATAAATTTGCTTTCCTTCTACATTTACGAGGATATCCCTCAAGTGTTTCCGAGAATGCTGCAGAGTAGTGTACTGGAAATATGCCATACCTAAACGGGTGAAGGCGTTCTACTTATTTAACGATTTTATGTTTGTGAAGTTGCTGTGGATAAAGCATTATTAGCAAAAGTAAGTGGAAGTGAGATTTCTATTTATGAAGAAGTAAGCAGTCACATGAAATATTGAGTACATTGATCATAGTAGTAAGTGAAATATTTCCCAGGCTAACGGGAGAAGTAATCTGACAATTGCAGTAAATTAATTATTTACTGGGACGCAAAATGAGCTCTAGGAACCAAGGACCAGAAACCAAATAAAGATAAAGTTAAATTTATCTTGTATTTTTACATACTGGATGCTGGTAGAGGGATATTCCGCAAGTTTTGTTCCAGTTATAAAGAAATATCTGATTAAAATTACTTGTCTTTTTACAACCAGTACGATGATATCAATCAATAATTCATATCCCTTGTTTAACTCATTAACAATTTGACAAGGAGGCACTACGGGAGAAGAAAAGAGGGACTTTCTTAGTGAGCGGGAAGACTTCACTTCATCCAGGACGAGCGGACTGGCCACTACTTGCCAGAGCAGTGTTGGTGATTCAGTTCTGGAGGCCTGGGTGACTTAGCGGCCAAGTCAAGATCATCTTATGCTGAACTTGTAAGTTGCAGTGGATTGGTCGGTTGAGGGAGATTAATTGCTTACCTTGCATTATTTTAAATCACCACCTTCCACTATCTTCTGAAAAATGCATATTTTACTTTCGGGAAACATAGGTGAAACCATTACACAAGCTTTTAGCATTTGAAAATGTCTCTAAAACGTTAAGATTTATTTTGTGTTCATAAATGCTTACAGACGGAGGTATATTTATCGTTAATCTTAAACATCTGTCTGTGCAAAATAAAATTCAAAGCAATACATCGTCTTACAGTTGCGAAATAAGAAAACAAGCAATTATGGTTAGTTGAAGCTGAGAAATTGTAATACATCCACATGAACTTTACAAAGATTTACAAATTTCAAATGCAACTGAAGCAAAATTTCTCTTACGCATATGGGAAGCGATTCTTGTTTTTTTTACAGTAATAACAAGTAAACATCAGATTTGACAGGATGTAACAGGGCGTTAGGGAATTAATTTGTTCCCACAAAGAGTAGTTATTGAAAGTTTCCAAACATGAAAGTCTGTCTTTCAACTCAATATAGAAAAAGAAAACACAAAGCACTCGGCTTTTATATACAACTATATCCGGCGGCACAAAAACTCTCACTCATTAGACCGTTAAAGGGCTGTCTAAATGATTCGTCGGAGTACACACTGTTTTGTGGACGAATAATTACCGTGTCCGTCTGGGCTGCTGGAAGAGTCGCTACAAGAGAGCTATCGTCGCTCAATTGCGCACCTGCCCTAGGTCAGCATACATATGTGATAGCATCGAGAGGTCTTGGCGCCAATCATTCAAGCCTCCAGAACGGAATCACCAACACGGCTCAGGCAAGTAGTGGCCAGTGCAGTCGTCTTGCACGAAGTGAAGTCTTCTTGCTCACTAAGAAGATCCCTCTATTCTTCTCCCGTAGCACACGCCCAATTTCTCCTCAGCGTGTATCATGGAAAGACAAAATGTATGAAATTTCCCATCACGTGAGGAAATAAACACACCGGATTGGTTTCACAAAAGTCTCCCTGCTTTGCTGTCGAAAGTATTTGTCTCTCATTTGCTAACACTTTTCGGGTGCTATCGGTAATTTCCGGGAGGGCGCGTAGGAAAAATTCTTCCCACGATACTCCGAGCGAACGGCTCATTCAAGGATTCTTTCTCGCAAAAATTCCACTGGCCATCCTTTCTCACCGGGATTATTACTGCCTTGCTAACGATAAGATCCCGCTTTTGTCTCGGCCTACCTGATACAAAAGCTACATCCTGCTTAAGTCAGACTCCTCTAACGCCAGTAGAACCTCTCTTGGCTACACGCGGCTTACTGTCTCCAGATCTATAAAAAAAATTTCCATTTGTTTCTTCTGGTTACTGAAACTAAACTCAATAATAATTAATTTAAATTTGTAGGAGATGACCCATACTCGTCATCTCGCTACAAAGTAAAACCTCTACACAACACAGGGTGTATGCAATAGTTAATCAAAACGACCCATGCTTCAGGCTGGAATCGTACCAATGACCTGCTATCACTTGTGGAGGATGGCGAATATTAGAGAATACAAAAAAGTAATGTGGGATGTAGTTTCTACGTGGAATGTTAAGTTTAAGAGAAATTGGGAAGAAATGCACATTACACGAAACTAGTGGAGGTCGCTGATAATAGTAAAAAAAATCCAAAGCAGGGATTATCCCTTCCGCAGCTTCTAATCTGTACCCATAATTTCATTGTGTCGCTCTGTTAATCAGACCTGCAAGTAGCCAAAACACTTTGCTCGTTCCGTCAAGTATTTTAATAAATAATCAACTCGACCACTACAAACATTATCAGTATTAAATTAGTATTTGTTGTTTAATAATACGCCATTACAACTGTTGGATATTGTTTTTATTTTCCGGACGCGTTTCGCCTCTCTCCGAGGTATCTTCAGCGTACAGTTTTGCTGTAATATGTGATTTGTTATTGACTTTTGAATACAATGATTTTTAGATTTACCAAAATTATTCTTATATAGGCAGCATAATATTACTTATATTCACATAACAGTTAGATTACTAATATTTTTATAATATTTTATCCATGATGGATTGGTGGAACTTCCGCGACTGTGATGTCAAATATGGGTTGTAAAAAATACAGCAACCAGTCACAATATGATGTTGTTTATTAAACCATTACCGGTTTCGAGCTATACCTGCTCATCTTCAGATGGTTTGTAAATTTTACATTAACAAATGTAATATACACGAATATATGGTTGTCCTACAGTAACAAAAGAAGTATTTGTTTATTGATCATAAATTAATAAGGTGCGATGAAGAAGATTACAATTTTTGTAATCATTGTATTCAAAAGTCAATAACAAATCACATATTACAGCAAACTGTACGCTGAAGATACCTCGGCGAGAAGCGAAAAGCGTCCGGAAAGTAAAAACAATATCCAACAGTTGTAATGGCGTATTATTAAACAACAAATACTAATTTATCAAGCAACTGTAGAAGAAAATGGCCTACAATAATCAAATATTATCAGTATTTTTTGTGTCATGATAATCATAGGTATTTGTTATTTTACATTTAATATCCCATTAACAGCCATGTTTATTACAACGAAACGCTATCTATTTACACATGTATCATGTTCTGTATATGCACCAACCCAATAATAATCTCTTCTTCTTGATAAGGAGTCAGTACGAAGTGATCTTCTCATACACAGAGCAAGGTTTGCCAAAATTCAAAGCAATAGTACTTTACTGATAATCGAACGGAAGCAGTTTACTTTCGAAATCATTATATACTGTAAACCACGCATCAAAGGGATCAATGTATATCATACAGTAAAGAAATTCTTGTATTTCATGGAATGTGATAAATTAAGTCATGCAACAAGTGTCAGTGCTCTGAATTTTCATCATCACTCTTTCATACCAGAAGGAAGACACAGTAGATTGCCACAACACTCGATTAAAATCGAGTGTGGTCGGAGAGTTGTCTGGTCTGGCTTCCGGAAGAACGTGGATTCGAATCCCAGTCCGGTCATCCAAAATTGGGTTTTCCATGGTTTCTCCAAATCAACTTAGGAAAATGCCGGGATTGTTCCTGCAAAAGGTCATGGCTGAATTCCTTCACGTTCATTGACGACTGTCCTTTCAGCCTCTATTTTTTTAACTGCTTTACATCTCTCAACAGCGAGGTCTTTAGAGACGGGAAAGGATGGGGGGTAAGGAATGGGAAGGAATTCGGCCATGGCCTTTTGAAGGAAGCATCCCGGCATTTGCCTGGAGTGATTTGGGAAGCCATGGAAAACCCAAATCTGGATGCCCGGACGGGGATTCGAACCGCCATCCTCCCGAATGCGAGGCGAGAACGCTAACCGTTACACCACCACGCTCGGTTTTCAGCCTCTAATAACCTAAACGTTGATGAAACGTAAAGCCACAAGAAAAAAATAATGAATTGCCCCACGTAACACTCGAACCGGCGAATCTCAAGATGGGGAACCGGCGCGCTAACCACTATGCTGACTGTATCGACTTTATTGGTGTTACAAAGATCTTTCTGAATCGGCTTCTTAGATTAATATTTCTAATTTCCACATGAAAGAATTTAGATGATACACAAGTGCTAATTGCTTTTAGTGTAACTATAAGCTTCCTTCCCCTCAAGATGATCGTGTGGAAGCTCTCCAGGGAGCCAGTAGTTGTACCAATGAAGACTGCAGCCTTTTGTAGATATGAGTCTTGGGCGGACAGACTCAAGATGGGTAGGTGGGAAGCAGTCAGCTGCTCTGCGAGAAAGATGTTGTATATTTTTTTCTTCAAGCCCTTTGCCTCCTGTGTTGCCAGGACGGAGGTTGGCGGGAATTTTCTTTTGTGCGACAGAGTACGTGAGAGATTTGACAACAACGCCGACTGCCGCGCGTACCAAGAGGAGACGTTCATCGTTTCAGTTTTTTTCTCCTCCTCCGAACTGTCTCGTCGATTCATTACTTTAGATCACGCCGCGGGGAGGCAGAGGTGGAAATGGCTGGCTACTGAACCAAATCTCTTGCCAGGAGATAACACAGTGACAATGTCTGTAGACTCTTTGTCAGAGTACTTACGTCTTCTCAGAGTTGTGTTTTGTAAATTGTCAATCTATAACGACCGTTTAGGATTATTGTTTAAACTATTCATAGATTCTTACAGGTAATATTCGTTTGTGCGAACCGCGTTCACCAACATAAATTTTCATCCTAAATTCTTATACTTAAAATCATTTCTCTTTAAATCCATTCATTGATAGATATCGGGTTGTCAACCTGTAATTCATCGACAATGAAAACTATATGTAAATGGGTGAAAATTTCAGTTTGAAGTTATTAAAAATCGTAATCGTCAGTGAAGGATAGAAATTTGGGATCTACTGAAGCTACAATAATTGGTGTTGCATATCACTGTGATTCGAAGTATTTACACACACCGAAAACATAACTATAGGGGAGATTCTTTGTATTTATTCACTGTCGTCGTTCACTTCTTTTGTTTCGGTGAAATAATGGAGCACTTTAGCTATGGAATGGTATGATAAACATTTCATCAGTTATTTTTTGCTTTCACAGGATTCATACAAAATGTGTACTTCATGTGAATCAAATATGTTATACTTGTTACATCTACTATAATTTTGATGTTGGCAGTTTTACATGTAATGAATTAAAGATTCATATCACCTTTCTTCTTGTATAATAACAAATGGTAATTTTTAAAATAATTTATTTTCTGTTGTTACTGGAAAGGCCATTTCATGCATGCGTGATGATTTTAAAATAATTCACCTCATTTCTTTAACTAAATTAACCTACTGAAATTTTCCTGATTTGGACATAGTAAAAGTTTTCGCTTAATGTTCTATATTAATTAACTGAATTAATAACTTTTTGTGTGTCAAATGACATTAAAATAACTTACTTACTGAAGAAATCGAAATTTTAAGTATTTCTAACCCGTCAACGTGGCCGCGCTTAATAAGGCGCCACCAAACTCTTGGCATCACCTTAGACCGTTCCTTAACGTTCAAAAAACACCTGTAAAACACGAGTCAGGAACTTAAAACATATAACTACATCATGAAGAAGCTAGCTGGTACTTCATGGAAAGCTGATGCGATTCACTACGAACAACCGCCATCACCATGGTTTACCCTGGTGCTGAGTAGGCATACTGTGATCCAGTGTGGCAACGGAGATCTCACACTAGAACAATCTACGGTCATCTGAACGAGTGTATGAGTAGTAACTGTGCAACGGTAACGCTATGACTGCATCCTCTCCAAGAACTCACCAATGATTTGGAAGGAAGCAAAATCCTTCCTGTGAATCCTCAGCACAAACAAGCCTCTGATGGTAGCTGAGAGTCTCAACTAAGCCTGTTACTTCTTGCATTCACCACTTCAGGTTCAAGGCAGTGAAATGACCACAGAGTAATAACAGTTAACATTCTTTTATTTCAGTAATAAAAGCATAGCTGAATACCCTCTACAGGTCAAAGCCTGCAAACATCTCCCTGAGTCCAGCGCCTCTCACCCTCTCCCCCCCGCCAGTCATTCCAACACCCAGCTTACTTAACGGGATCGCCCCTACAAGGTCAAGCATTCTGTGAACACCTGTAGACCAGCCGGGAGGCTATATGGTCACTCACAACTGGCATACTAAAATCCACCCCAGCCCCTGGTTACATATCATCAGCAATATACCATCTCTAAAGGTAAGATACCAAGAAGCAGCGGCACGTGAGTGGATAAAACTACATCATCCTGACCATCCACAGGTTTTTCCAATCCACGAGGTCCTAAATGATCTATGCCCAACTCGTTTTAAATCCAGAAATGACATGAAGTATTTCACTTCGATGTGAATGAAAAATGGCGACAAAGCTGAAACACTGCATCTGTGAAACACCAAGATGTTGAAGATCCTACTACAACTGGACTTCCGGGTTTCCATCTGAAGAGAGACCAGTGGGTCAAACTAAATTGCCTAAGAACAGACCACGCCAAATGCAACGCCATGCTCTATAAGTGGGGACTTCATGATTCTCCTGTCTGTGACTGCGGAGTTCCTTCTCAGAGTGTGGAGCACGTCATCAGGGAATGTCTTCTAAAGTCCATTTCAACAAGTTTCCACTTCTATAACTTCCTTCATAGCATGACTGCAGAACTGGACATCACTTTGTGAAAGCTTCAAAGATTCTTGTCGTTGTATATATTTATATGTATTACATTAGCTGCTTAGCCATATGACAAATAAATATCGATTGAGAAGGTACCACTGGACCAAAGTCGAATCCTGGACCGGCCGTACCTGCGAACCGGTCGTCCTGATTGCGCCTCATAAACCAAAACATAAAAAAAACATTAGTTAGACGAATTGCAGACAGACGGTAACTTTTAATAGTCGCATATTGCTCCACTAACTGACAATCTCTGGTTTTAACTTTTTAACTACCCTGTGGAAACGTTGGACAAATTCTTAATTACAGGCCAAGAGAATCAAGGGAAAAATCGTATTTCTGAGTCAGTCTATGAATTTTGTTGTAGCTGCAACTAATATTCAAATAAACCAGCTATACGAATCTTAACTTCGATTACTGTTACCTTTCATTCAAATCTGTTTATGTCGCCTTCTCGTGAATCATAAAGTATTTTGTATAATTTTCATCGGGTGTTTAATTTAACTTGTAATAGGTGGTGATAAAAAACAATGCGACTCTTTAAAAATGTTAATTTTGACTAAGGTTCCCAAGGATCCCAGAAACCACTTATACTTTTTGTATTACGTTACTGAGCAAGTGAATAAGCGGGAATAATGCAGTGTAAATCCGGTAGTTGAAATAGTTAATTAGTCATTTTTAATATGGTAATAAACTTATCTCATACAAAATTAACCGAGTTAAATACCTTTTGCTTTCAATTTCACTAGCAGTGGCTGTGGATGGCAGATTCCTTTGTTTTGGATCCTGCCCTCGACTATCTCTACGTGTTGTGCCATTACTCTGCCACTGCGGGTTCCATCCGTCACCAGCCGTACACAACTGCTGCCCGGCTCACATAAACTCCATTCTCACAGGCGCCGTGTTTTCACAGTCAGTCTGAATAACGCTGCAGAGTAATGGAGGTCACGGTTTGACAATATCTGACGACAAGTTATGAAGCTGTGCTATACAAATCGTTGAGGACCATAAGCTGCCACTGACAATTTCAATAACTGTGTTTGAACGTACGAACGATTACGATGTGTATTTTTCAAATATTACCCCATTTTGTAATAATTTATTTTTCGACTGAATATAATGACCTAGAAATATCTCAGTTATTTTGTATATACTATTTCTTTGTTATCTCTCCTTAACTCTTATCATAACGGTTATTTCAATGAAAGGTGACAAATTTAATCGACTATTCATCAACTTAAAGTGTAAACAAGTATTATTTTGCCTGTTAGCAAACACAATTTTACTGTATAAAACTTTATCACATTTTCCAAGCACCTATTGAAACACATTTCATCACCGCAATGAATTATAACTGCTTCAGGTAATGGTAAATGACAATCTATTACTATTTCCTATGCATCAATTATCATATAGTTTCACCTTACGGACTATAAACATCATACAATAATCTGCTTCTTTGGCTTAGTCTTTGTATTCCTCAAACAGATCCTTCCTTCAGATGATTCTATTGGGAGTGATACAGGAATTCCTATAAATAGAAAATTAAGAGAAAACATTCTTATTCTTATGACGCCTTGCTTGATTTGGAACGCTCTTGGGAAGATGAACAAGGTTGGTTTCCCGTTTCCTTCCCCAGCGTATGTTCTTATCTGTTGTTGTAGTTGTGTATGACTGAGATAGACTGAGTATTCTGCATATATTGTTGTTTATAATGAGAGATAATGAAGGTTGTATAACCCCGGTTTGTTTGGAGAGGGGAGGGGGGGATACCATCACGTCCAACTTTTATCGTGAATATGAATATTAATTTTCTAATTTGGTTAATTGGTGAACTAGAATCTTGAATACTGCAAGAATTTTAAGTTACACAAAAATATTCAATTTAATCTGTCTTCGAGCTTATACAAGGCCGGGCATATTTAATGTTACGTTAAACACAATATAATAAAAGACAATAAACAAGTAATACCCGGCGTTTACAATTTGCCGGATACATGCAAATATAAACATTTTAAATATTTCAAAGATTTTGTAATGTAAATATACAATAAAGTGGCGTCGAAGGGCAACAAATTAAAGTTAACATTTATAAAAAAAAAAATCCCAGGGGCGCCATTTAAAGTGAAAAGCATCATTTAAATTAGTTATAATGAGCAAGATGTTAAAAATTTGAAGTTAATGAACATGGAAAGTTGGTTAACGCAGTAAATATTGTCGTGATGAGAGCGGAGAGTCTAATCTCAGAAGCAGCTTACGGGTTTGTAAGCCTCGTTAAAACCCTATGGAATCGTGGACCTTTGCGTTGGTACTTTACCGTTGTCGCATCTGCTCGACGAAGTGTGACACGCTGTGTCACTGTTGGATGCAAATTCACGGACCTATCCGCGCTAGTGCATCTGCTGATGGCCTCTAGCAGGTGAAACACTCAGTTTCCGGCCATATCTGTGCCAGAAAGTGTCTAGCTCCAACCATGAACCAACGGCTAGGAGAGTGTGTCGGACTTTAGCTCGTCTCAACAGCAAATTCCTTCATGGCGTCCTCTTCTCTCGCCACGGAAAGCCAGTTTTACTCTCTCCGTACATGGAACAGAAGCCTTTGATTAACAAATGTAGACCCTGTAGCCATGCACGATTGGTGAAACGATGTATCCCACAATCACGTGTTTCGTGCCGTAGCTTAGCGTTCGTCGCTCGTTTCACGCAAATTTTCACTGAGCTTGCACCCCTCAACGGAGAGCTGGGGCCATCGCCCTCACTCCCCTAACGGCACCTTCCGTCCTCCACCGGGCGTTCCATTGTGTATGCGGCGACTGGTTGGCGCCAGCGCTCGACACTAATGTCCGGCTATCTGAACGCTTAAAACTGCAGTTCCAACATTTCCAACATTTAATACTTTCTTAACAGCAATTTTGCAATGAATTAAATTATATAATAATAAATTTGGCAGCCCAGGCTTAATACATAATTATTTACGTATCAATTAGTCCTACAATTTACATTTTAAATATACAAATGTAATAAAATTTGAATATTAATTACGACTATATTCATATTCATTGTGGGATGACTTTGTCATACAACAAGGTAGAGGGTTAAACCTGGTGCTGTCCCATTCAGGCCTACTCTTCCGAAAGACAACACGTGGCCACCAGGCTTTAAGCCCCATCCGACGGACGAATCACCATCTAGAGAGTAGAATGCCCTCACTCCATACGCGCTGTGGAGCGGTTTGGCGAACAAGAATGGTGTACCACCTCCTCTCCTAACTTGCCTGTCAAGTTATGACGATGAAAATTCCTTCCACCACTAGGACACGAACCAGCCAAACCTTGTCAGTGCCCGATACCATCACGGTCCAACCAACTGAGCCAAAGGGGTGGGCGAAATATTTCTTAATTTTATAAAAGTAAATCTGCTTTTAATTATATACCTTTATTATATTACTCAATTTCATTCACAAACTTTGGTCTAAAAAAATTACGGAAGTATTCTGGTATTCGAACATAAGACTAAAAAGCAATTTTTAGGTTTCCATCACTTTCAACCGTCCATCCAGGATTGTAATTCCATGACTTTTATGTTGTTTTTCGATGAAAGTTTACAGAAAAGATTCTTATATTAAATCTGGATTCGTAAGAAAAAAAAAAAAAACTAAGCGCATATAACAGGGTTGTAATTTTCTTATTTATCCCAAAGACTGTGGTATCGTTAAACAAATACAACAAAATTCATTCAATTTTTTTGCGCATATATTTGTTTATCTGTGTATTTAGCTAGATCTGTACTCCCATCATTGTTAAAAATTTGCCCCTTCTCAGTTTCCATTTTACCGCAAAAAATCCCAAGAAATTCAAGTAAACGGCACTTAAAATGAAATTTTTTGGTAATAAAATATACCAAGTTGTACCTTCAGGCATTTTTTTTTTTTTTTTTGTTCGGTTTATAGCGAGTTGACATGGAAACTATTACAGCCTAGAGAGGAATTAGTCTTTTGAAAGAAGTATTCCCGCAAACACAAGAATCGATATCGGGAAACAATGGAAAATCGAATTCATGATGGCCGTACTAGGAATCGAATTCCCACCCTCCCGAAAGTCAGACGCAAACGTTAAACACACATTTTTGGGACCCTTTTTTGCTGAATGATTTTCGCGCTTTCCTCAAGAATAGTGCTTTATTGGCACTAAATATCCCATCTCCTCACGATTTTAATGTGGCGATGAATTAGATGTATGTGAAAGCGAGATTGCAACGATGAGCATTAAATAGCATTTCATTGCAAGCGTATCGTAGTTGAAAAGTTTTTATTTGTAGGTAAGCGAGTTGGAAGCTGGCATACTTTAACGAGGTAGATGTAGAACATTGTACGTCAATTGTGATAAATTTAAAAATTCATGAAGTGCCAAAGTAGCTGTAAAGAAATTGGCACCGGAAAGTAAACTTACTAGTGACTACAGTTCTGTTTAGTTTTACGTACTGAGATGTCCAGCATTTCAAATTGGAGAAAGTCCTGGAACCACAGGCACGATCGCTGTCCCTTCGTGCGTCCTATTAAAGCATAACTCATTCTCGTAATAATGCAGATTCCGATTTTTAACCAGTGATAATTAAATGAATTGAATCAGGCTGCCTCACTGCTTGTCATGTGCACATAATTAATACGAATCAATCATAACTCAATGAATATTAATAACCCATTTAATAATTAGTGGTGTTGTATGCATATTTCCACAAATAAACGGTGATCTATTATCGGAAATGGCAATATTTTTTATATGATGACAAAATCCTGCGATGATGCATCGTACAACAACAGCGCGAATGATTGTAGAAGTCGGCTTTATTTTTTCCGCAAATTTCAGCCGTCTTTTTTTTTCAAATTGGATTGATTCTCTGAACATTTGAAAACTAACCGTAAGAGTGGTTTAATTCTACGTGGTACTTGTTATTTTTTTTTTATACGGTCTATTCTCGGTAGTAATTAGTGGAACGAATTCACAAAATATTCGTAATCTAAAAAAAAATTGCGACATAACATGAAGAACAGAGCAGTATATTAAATAATCAGAGAAATATTACACGAATCATATGTTATCACGAAATTCACCAATAAGTATGTGATAAAACTGTTAGTGCAAAAAGATCGTTATCTGTTTTCTAAATTATACTTTACTTGAAAAAATTTACAGAACAACAAATATTTTCGTCATTTATGTCTGTAAATTTTACCAGTTGAATCATAATGATGGATTGATAGTAACTAAGTAAATAGTTATGTATTGCAGATCGGCAATGAAAATTATGAAATATATTGTTCTTGTGTTTGTCCACGAGTCGCAATGCAAGATTATCATCGTGGTGAAAATCTTGGTTAAAATCCCTAAATATGAGGATAAGTAAATGCCTAAACTTAATGAGTTCTCAAGAAACTCGATTATAGTGGGAGACCAACTGGTATCATGCACGATCAAATCCGTGATGAGCAATATCTGTTGACGAATTAATTCAATCGGGTATTTTAATCAGGTATAAAGGCCTTACATCGCGTGAACCAACTAAAACTTGGGTGTGTCAAATGGGCGAGTAAACCATAGATCACCGACTTTTGGAATTTCTTCCACACAAATTTAAAATCAAAGTACTGAATCAAAATTTACAAACCGACATCGTATATATTTCACTTTTGGTCCTAGTTTATGATAAAATATAATACAGAAATAGTTCAGTCATCTTGAAGGTGGTATATAGAACATAACAGCTTTAGAGTTCCTTTTAATTTAATCAAAATTAGAACATTAATGGAATATGAAAAAAGAAAAAGTGAGAGATAATAGTGGCTTAAGCAATATTTAATGTCTTTCAAAAGTTTTTCAGACCCGTTGAGGTGCAACGTTTCGGCTGTAGAACCGACTTCTATTTTCAGTGGTGTAATAACGACGGAGAGCGTGCTCTGACGCCGTGGCCACGGTTGCACCTTTTTCTCATTCCGGCCAAGTTTGCGGTTTCGCCGCCACAGACATCTCGACCGGCCTTGAACTTTTTTCTTTCGCGGCTGCTACTACCGCAGACCGGGGTAACGACTTTCAGTCTCTCCGTTTTTGAAGCAAGCTCCTATGGAGAACGGAAAAAAATTGTTGTTTGTCGAAAAGTACTAAAACCAGTTTCTTTGACCAGTGATACATACCCTTTTATTCACTAAAAGTTCAGTGATGAGTTATGTGATTTGTATTTATTTGTTTCGACAGAATATTTCACATAATATGTAAAGGTAGTAGCATCCTGGTGGTACGTTGGTTAGGGCGTCTGACTGGATATCGAAAATCACCAGATCGAATACCTGTCTCGGCGGTGGTTTTCATAAGCCCTTATCCCGACCTTCATCTCTGGCACAGCTTGCTGTGTAATGTGAAGTACGCTAGACGCTTCCATGGTTCGGATTCCAGTTAAACTGTAGGTCCCCTCTTGGGCTCAACTCTAGTTCCAATACGAATGTGTGCCTTGAAAAACAAACTCAAGCCAAACGAAGGCTTCCAGTAGTCCTAGTTCGTCCAAACGAACGTACATACATAAAAGTAGTATGGGTTTATGTGTGTAGCTACTGTGATCCATTCGTTATTAATGTCCTATAGATATTGAACAAAGTGATTCCTTGTCATTACTTCAAATACTACTGTTTTCAACAGGTTTACGAATCTGTAAATCTAACACATGGGCAGGTTGGTAATGAAATTCCGTTATAACAAAGAATCGAAGATCTTCTCTATCTTTCTATCGCATTAGACTTACTTTTTAACATACAAGGTAAGAACATACGAAATCATAGCGAATACGTAGGCACCTTTTAAGATACGCATCAATGATTTTCTTCCCGTTACTGTCAAATTTGATATAATCCTTAATATTTTCTTCCTATCTTGCGCTAAGTTCTTCTTCTCAACAATCCCCTTCCAACCTACATCCTGAATTATCTGCATCTTATATTCTAATCTCTGCCTTACTATACAGTTCTTACCTTCGACTGTTGGCTCCACTAACAAATACTAAGGATTGCCTGAAAACAATTGTACAACATACTTTCAATCCTATTAACCCACTATGCTTCTTCAAAAAAAGAGTTATTGGAACCGAAACTTAGCGGTTCATTGGCAAGAAACGAGAGGAAAAACAGTAAGATCTCTTCCAAATAAGCCATTTTGTTAATGATGTTTAGCTGGAAATCAGGATTTTATATTCTATGACAACATCATAAATGTACGTAATATGCCACTCTATTCACCCACCCTATTCTCTCAGGTGGTTGCGGCGCCGTGATGGTGTTGGCGCATTGTTCATGTCCATGTGATGGAAGGATGTTTTAATATTAGGACTTGGCCGATAGAGTAGGAGAGGTGGTGGCGCATAATTCATAATCCTCCAAGAGGTGAAGTTGCTAACGACATATATCAGACGAAATGCGCAACTGCAATAACAAGTGCAAAACCATCATTGATTAGGATCAACAATAAACCTCTAGTTTTATCAGTTAAATTTTTCATATTTTTCACCCGCCAGTGTAACTTAAGGCGCGGCACATTGGGTCGGAGAGGTACAACGTAACCGGACATCAACCCTGACCCTCGCGAAGCGGCTTTTAGACAGTTTTCCGCAGTCACCTAGACAAATCCCGGGACGCTACCGAATCTCCGCCTCATAAACCACAAATTTGATAAACCAAAAAATACACTCATCACACGCTGAACATAGGTACACGTTTCACAGACAGATGTCAGCACTTCAGTTATCGCTTTGCTACTTACCTTTCGGTAGGAATAGAATGCCTGGCATTAGCAAGGGGTTGCGACCATAGAACCATAGCACCAAATTTGACCGTACCAACGCGAGTAAAACTCATGTTGGGAAAAGGTGGTGAAGAGGAAGAAGAGAAAATTTATTGACTTTAAGAATACATGTGTACGTACAGGGTAGAGTATTATAGTTTATGTAACGGCGTGTTGACTCATTAAGAGGTGTCCATTTATTACGTGAGATATTTTTCTTCAATTTTGGATCCTCTCCCATTGGGTGATATTCGTGAGACCCCCTTCCCCGTAAAGTGATATTGACCCTGTAATTTTAAAGATTTGTTTATTTTTGGCTATGCTGCAATTTGAAGGACGCCAACCTGAAATAAAAAGTTGATGTGAGTTTTTATGGCCACCCCCTTCCCCCCCTCACCTTTAAAATGAGATTTTTGAGCTCGCGTAATTCTGAACGCACCTTATGCACCTTACAACTGATGTTTCTGATTATGAATGTAATGAAAGTTTACCGATTGATGTGTTCAATTTTTATCTTACCCACTCCAGTTGGTGGTCCACTACCACCACCGCCCATCGTATCGATATTGAGAGAATAATTACTTCTTCCAGAGTGAGTCGGAAACTTGTTGCCTAATCACTGATGTAATATCACTTTCTGAATTATCTGAGAATTTCGTGTCCTTGCAACAGCTCTGACTGTAACTTCTTATGTTTCGAATTTAAAGATTTATTCCATGCCAAATTGAAGGGGCTACAGTTTACATGTTATATCATTCGCTTCTACATTCTAGTTTCAACTAATAAACGAAGCTTGTAGAATAATTACCATCAGTAATACATAAAATTCTATCTCTTTCTGTGATGACACGGTGCCTCTCATTTAGAAAATAGTTATCACAGTGGTGTTCTGAGGAATGATATTCCTTTGCCTCTTCCTTACTAAGTAATAGGCGATTTTTGCGCCTCCATCTTCCCAAGAGTCTATTTTTTATTTTTTTTCTTTTTTAGTTAATCATGGAGATGGACCCAATATTCACTTAGATAATCACAGAGTTACATCATGAACACTGCTGTTTAGTCACAACGTTCTAATGTATATTTGAACCTGGGGTCTTTGTACATCGCAGTCCAGTTGTAACGCATTGACGTGCATGGCCGAAACGGAGGTTATATAATAAATTTTTCTGTATCATTATAGAAGACCGTTACTGTCCAATATCGCTACACTTTTACTGTTGCGAAGGGTGATGGAGGAAAGGAATGGTGAGCTCACTGTTAAGTCTGCCGAAAGGCGTTCACTTCTCTCTGTAGGCACAAATCCAACCCTTCATCCCCGCCTTCATCCGCGGCTTCTGAGCCGATGCTACCGAAGAGCGATGAAGTAAAATCGAACTCTTCACTGGTGGGAAATGAAGGAGTGTCCTTCTGTTTGCGAGGAGAGAAGAACGGGCCGCCTCAAAGAGAACGTTTCCTTTTCATCTTCCTCTACAGCCAAAAAGAGATATGGCGAATATAGAATTGCAATGAGGAAGGCATCAAAGTTAGAATCTGTATTTTACTAGGTAGCAATTGCGTAATTTATACCATTCACAATAATGTCCGTTAATCATCTAGAGAAAAGCACGAGTTTGTCAGCTGAAGCGACAACGCTCAAAGCCGAAAACGCTCAATGAAAAAAAAAAAAAAAAAAAAAAAATACACTACGCCTTCTGGTTTTTTGAAAAAGGTTTATCAGTCAGTACCTAGCTCTTTGTGTTCACGACGAATCGGTCTAGGGTGCGTTTAATACATCTGAATCTTCTTAGCTGTCGCCTTACGTGAATTTCGTGTTATGGCCTTTTTTAGTTAGCCACAACATGTTGTGGCCGTTTTAAAGAAACAAGATTTCGTTGTGGTCACTTTTTTCGCTCAATGATCGTTTCCGGTCTGTGAGCGTAACACATATATCATTCCGAGTAAATGCAATACACGGTGTTCAAATGTACCACAAACTACGCTGAGGCTAGGTGGCTCGTGCGAAAATTTCGCGAATGCTATTCGATGAACAGCGAGGTTGGTGGTTTGTAGTAGAAAAAAAGAAGAACCGACTCCGTAGCAATTGTTTATGTGTAACTGAAATAGTTAAGTAACAAAACACTTACAACATCTTTAGAAATGATTAGAAATGAAGAAAAATTTCGCGGACAGATACAAAAATATCGGAAAAACACCTTTCTCTTGGAAAGGCACAGAGCTCATCTATACCTCAGCGACATGCCGTACTGCTATCTAACGGTAATGCGACCACTAACTATTGACGCCAATGAATGAGCTTGGCTCTGAACTGTCTTATTTCGCAGCAACAGTTATTTATTTGTAAACTGAAATATCTACCGGTAATGTGATCATGACAGGTGCGAAAATTTTGATATGTGGTGCTGCTATCTAGTAGTAACGCTATCACTCCTTATCGACGCCAGTGAAGCCTAGCAGCCAGACTCTGAACTATCGCATTCCCGTGACCTTGACTGTTCATAATTTTATCATTTTCGGGTTGAATTTCGGAAAAATCTTTTATTAATTAATAATATTACCAAAGTGGGAGCTCAATCTTTAAAATTATAGCTTATTTATCCTTTTTGGTTAAGTCACAAAAAAACACATTGTACAAATAATATATATGATACTTAACTTTCGAAGGAGCCTCCAAAAGCATTTTATGTACATACCTTATATAATGTTTGCTTTATGGTTAGTGTACGTCATAATTTTAGTCCTTTAAATAAACCAAACCTCTGTGCGTTTTTTATTCCAGAATTTCTGAATGAAAGGTACAATTGAATCTAAAAGAGTCCCCGTTAATAAGTCAGAAGTATACCAGTCCTATAAATCAAACGTTAACGTTGCAGAAGTAAATTTAAAATTCCCGGTTTCTTTTCTCCTAAAAAAAAAAAAAAACAACAAAAAAAATAACACGACTGTTCTACAGGTTGCAAAGTATCTCATCTCGCCATTATTGTATATTCTAATCATCTAACCGTCTTTTAGTTAGCCTTTAATAAACAATATAACTACTTGGATTATTTTTCTTTCAATATTCAGTTTAACCGTTACTTATATCTCCCATTCATCAACACTATTCAAACATTAATTATCAATGACCGTGTAACGCTACTTATTTTAATTTACTACAATACATTACAACATCTTTCTCTTTGCAAATAATACAAAACTTTTATTAAACTTTTCTTTGCACAACTTAAATTCACTTAAACAATTCTTGATACATTTATACCGACAGTCCATAGCTAATATCATTAATTGGAATCGCCGCCAATGCATTCCTTTCGTACATCATGGATCCTCCATAATATCTCCTTCTTCATCTTTTGTTTCTGCCTTATATATTATCTTTGTCACATCTCATCTATGACTCGTCCTCTTTGCCACCTGTAGAACTCAGAATACTGATATTACTAAAAATATTTACAAAAGAAATATACAAATACTTAAAATTTTACTAACACATATCTATAAATCTCGTCTGCTTGATGTATGTTCGCTATAACGTATTACATCAACCCCATAAAATATAAGTAACGTCCTTCTCGTTAACTGCCAAAGGTTACTATCGACTCTATCATCGGTACAATAGCTATTATTAATGGCTCGGATGCTTGCTTGAAAATGTAAATCTATGCAAACTTACGAAAACGAACGTTATTTGAAGCTGTTATAATCCTCTAGTTGACGGGTGTAATTCCGTTGATGTTACATTATTAATATTTTAAATGTCTATTATTAAAATAATCTAAAAACTAATAATTTCGTGACTTCTAAACGTCTTAGAATATTGATAAACATAAACTCCCATGACAGCCGGTCCAGTAGTGCCAGAGTTAACATGCTCTAAATAAGTTATCACCAAACACTTTGAAATTTAATATAAACAAACGTTGATAGTAAACGTATATCCATTACCCACTTCTATTACAAATGCATAATACCGAGTCTTTGCTGATTTGTCAGATTTCTACCAAAATATCAGAGGCTAACTTTTCAGAAATGAAGGAGAAGAACGAGAATACAAACAAATCGAGAAGTGAGTTATAGCCTTTAAAACATCACACAGAATTCAGATTCCAGCAACTAGAAGATTTGTTGAAATGCATTGTTCAAATTCTTGTCAGATTATTATTATTGTTTTCCTTTTACTTGGTAATTAGGAGACAGTAAATACATTATTTTCCAACCTGACCTTTAGCTCCAGCTTTGTGTTTTTATAAGCACACTAGCTTCGAGCCCGTCAAAAATGATGGTTTGAATGCAATATCCTGGCAGTTCATTTTTTTTTTCAATTGGTTAATTATATGGAATTGTTATTACATAATGCTAATGGCCTGGATTTTGTAATGTTCTATATATTTCATTTGCAGTTCACATAGCGATACAGTAGTAACTTCTACTGAATTAATGACGATGGAAGTATAGAACCAATAAAATTAAAAACAAATTAGAAATTCCACAAAAACTTTTGGTGTCAATGTAATATCAGTTTTATTCCTGGTGCAGGCAAAATTCAGCACGATAAATATTAAACTTCTTTCCCCTGCAATAAATAATACTTCCAGTAACATGTCGCTTAGGAAAGCAGTTTAAATGGTTTGTTAAACTCATTTCAGAGCGAATAATGCTGTAATATAATGTGTCAGTTGCGATTCTGGTCAACTTAGCCCCAACCTCCATTAACATTGCATTCGAAAATCATAGCTTTTATTACCCTCATACGAATAACGGCAGGCAGCACCTATGGTGGTAGCCTGAATTTATTCTGGAAAAGATTGCATGAAAAACCGAATATCGACCTTTTTTAATGAAAACTTCGTGATATGAGTACCATACTGTGGTTAGATTATCGGAGTATTTGACTATGATTTATTTAAATAAATACATTTTACTTTAATGACGGAAAGCATAATATCAAAAACGGATAACGGTCATTTATCTCGGTGATACATTTCGCGATTCGTAAATTTGGTGTTAACTTTCTTCGAGTTTTTAATTAACTTCATTGGTACTTATCATCTGCCAAAAATATTCTTAGGTTATGTTTTAACCTCGTTCTTATAACTGGTACAGATAAAATAACGCAAACATGGAATACTCTTCTCCTTGCATTAATTTTTGCATCTAGTTGTCATAAATAAACAAAAAGCAACATGTAAATTTAAACGAACGTACCAACTGTAACTTTGTAACGTATGATTGCCTCGCATTAATTTTCTATCTCTGCTCGCCGCTATTTGGATGCAAGAATATCGTTGTTGAATTGCGAATTACAAATTGAAATCATTTTTAATTATATCTTTCGTGATATGAGTAACTTATTCTGGTTAGATTATCAGAATATTTGGTTAGATTTTATTTAAATAAATGCATTTTTATTATTTCGAAAACGAATGACTGTTATTTATTTGACTGATACATTGCGCGATTACGTACGTTTCTCTGAGTTTTTAATAAACTTCATTGTTTATTATCGTCTGCCAAAAAAATTCTTAGGTTATGGTTTAACCTAGTTTTGATAACTGATACAGATAAAATAGCGTAAATATTGAATCCCCTTCTCCTTACACGAATTTCTGCGTCTAACTGATACGGATAAAATAGCGTAAATATTGAATCTCCTTCTCCTTATATGAATGTCTGCGTCTAGCTGTAAATAAACGAAAAGCAAGACGATGGTACGGATGTAATATGGTGGTTGATGATTTGCCGTTCTCTAGCCAATAGCAGTAGCAGCTATAGACAACGCATCCAGACTCCACGTTAGCGTTTTATATAAGGGGATGTTGAGACGCAAATTAGCGAGTAAGCAAGCACTTTGCTCATAATGAAGATGGTGTTGATCCAAGTGATCATTCCAAAGATGTTTAGAGTCATTGCAAGGTTCCCCTCAGCTCACGTTCAACGTAACAGAGTCCTTTTACACTTAATGACTTTTTGATTGCATTGCCTCTTTGAAAATTTCAGCTAATGAAAAGTAAATCTTAAAGGTAAATGAAGGCAATTAACACAAAATTTTCTTAACTAACCCAAGAAGAAATAAAAACGTCATCAGATTTATTACTACAAAAAAAAAAAAAAAAACTACAACTTCGACGTAATGAGTCGTCCATTTTAATCGGAAAATAAAACTTTTACTGAGAACAAAAACATTTCGATGTAAGCATAAACGAGGTATTTTAGCTATAAAAATTAATACCCATCTATATATCTTACTAACTCTCCAGTTTGGTCATAAGTTTTATTCTTCAGATATTATCACCTTTACAGCGCAGCTTTAATTTCAGAACAGATATGTAACAGTTTGCAGGTTATATTTCTCTGTAATAAAAACATCGTGTAGTGACTTGTCTGCCACCCGTTTGGGATGACCCTCAAAGTCACTCTGTCCAGCCGAGCGGTGAGACAAGGACAGATTGCCATAGGGAGGCATGGATAAGTGTCTACATGGAAATCGACGGATTGTTTGGATATGAGTCTTGTGATAGGAGTATTACTTGGAAATCAGGGCTAATCACTGATGAGTATTTACATATTTATTTACACCAGGTTCTGGAGGTTCTGTACACATATTTACACCTACATGGAATTTAGCTGTGAATAACATTTACTATCACTATTACTTTCTGAAACTGATAAACTGGTGCAGTGGCGCCTTGCTAACCCCCACCAACATTATGGGAACGAGGAGAGACAGAGCGAGCTTACAACATGGGTACCTCTAACCCAAACACGACAGGACTATTGAAATACATTTAACTTCGGCCTAACTGAACCTATCCGTCTCATATCCAAATAATCTCAGTAGAGCCTACCTTCTGCGTTGCTGTAGAACATCTCTTGGGCTCCCGTGGCTCCGCTCCGTGGCCGGAGCCTGGTAACTTCTTTCGTCGTCTCCCGGCTGCTGCACAATACGACGATCAACTCGACCAACGGATAGACAGACCTAGCTAGCTGTGCTAAGGTTTTACTATGACAACCCCCACTCCACTCCAGCTCTTTGGAGAGGGCAAACTCTGACATCACCTAACGGCATTCGGTCATAATGCCAGCTTGCGTTCTCTTTTCGGCGCCTGACAATTGCCGAATCGCTGACTCGTGCTCTACTTGCAGGTTGTGGCTCTCGTAATGTTGCTTAATTTTGCTCGCTCGTCTGTCCTCTATCCCAACCCCAAACAAGTGTATAAATTACTCAAGTAAAACCTCTGGTATTACTACAATCGTTTAAATATTGTTCGTAATGACATTTTACTATTGCTACATTTTGTTTCGTTTCAAAAGTTCAAAACCCCAAGTAGAACTCAATGAAACAGTTCTACAATTCTGGACGAGAAATTTTGAATGCTTTGTAACCTACTTTTTGCATACTGTACAGGGTGATTCAGGATGAATGGTAAATATTGAAGGAGATGGTAGAGTGAACAATATATTGTAAAGGAGTTTATATAAACACGTGTCCGGTTTCCGTTCGTTTTTTAGATACAGGTGCTGAAATGTTACGCATGCAGTAATCCTCAAAAAATGATCAAGAGCACACAAATAACTTATTCATGAAAAAAAGATTAAATTAAATGTTGGAAAATCCCACCATCGACTTTATTGATGCTTGAAGTCGACATGTATAGTACTGATGCGCACGCATGTCAGAAAAAAACTAGTTGCTTCGTTACGAGGTTGAGATAGCAGTCTATTTGTCATACATAACCTAATCTAACGAAAACGATGCCGCACTTTACACATTAAGAAAGTACTTCAATAAGTTACTTGTGTGCTCTTGACCATTTTCTGAGGTTATTTTATGCATAACATTATAGCAACTGTATCTATAAAACGAATGGAAATGGGACACATGTAATGAACTTCTTTACTCAATATTGTTCATACTACCACCTCCTTTAGTATATACCATTCGTCTTGAATCAACCCGTATGTTAAGCTACTTTTCTTTTAAACAAAGGCTACAGATGCTTTATTGCATGAATAACAACTGAAGAGTAAAACGGGACCCCACCGACTTGCAACTATTTTGTTTATCTGCTGTTTAGTTTGTAATTTTCTACAAGAGCGATCGTTTTATTTCGCAGTCATTTCATTATGAATAGGATCAAATGGACGTCCAATCACACGAAACAGTTTCTTATAAATAATTAGCAAGCAACATGTCTTTGGTCTTAGAAAAAGGTAAGTTAAATTGATTTTTTAATGTTATACCTGCTAATAAATTACCCTTCAATGTCCG
This sequence comes from Vandiemenella viatica, assembly GCA_031002005.1. Classification (NCBI taxonomy): domain Eukaryota; kingdom Metazoa; phylum Arthropoda; class Insecta; order Orthoptera; family Morabidae; genus Vandiemenella; species Vandiemenella viatica. The sequence goes on along the minus strand of CM061919.1, from coordinate 151,061,233 downwards.
CGACCATGAATCTCTCTCTTTTTTCTTTTAAAAAAAGTTGCTCTAATTTCTTGGAATACTTATCTTTGTCTTTCCTTTTTTTCGCCAAATAATACTTTAATTATGTAATAACATCTATTGAATATGTTTTATTTTCTTGCCTTACGAAACATTCGACTTTTTCGTTTCAGATCAAATGTTGGTGGCTGTTTGTCAACTGAATAATTTTATGAATATAACGATGAAAAATTCCTTCTTCTACTTCTTCCACCGTTATGCCCAACTGAGGAGCGCTATTGAACTTATTTAGCAGACGAATTTTCCTTCTGTTCCCAAAATCACTTCATCCTCTCGCTGAGCTCTTTCCTACGTTCTTCTGTCCAGGTGTTCCTTCTTCTAATATACGGGTTGTTAGAAAACTGGTGCTTATTTACCATGCTAATAAAACGGCATCTGTCCTATATGATATCGTCGGTTTTTGATTTTCATTGAAATGGCCAGGTTCAGAATTCTTTTGGTTAGTCTGTTGTTATTCATTCTGATAATATGACCATAGAATTCAATTCGTATTTTCTGACGATGCCTGGAAATTTTTCCGAATGCTGGGTTAGTTCGTGTGGTTTCCATTTCATCCAAATTCCTCCAGTACACACTCAGCCAAAGATTTTCCTTAAAATTTTACTTTCTTGCTTTTCAATATCTTTAAACAATTATCTGACCACATTAATAAAATTTTCCGATCAGCAGAATGCCTCCGGTTTGATTACAGTGTTATAGAGTCTCAACTTGGCATTTCGGGATATTGACTTCTAGTTGTATTTGTTTCAGGTGATTCTATAGGCTATTGTAATTTAGATATTCTCTCCTTGTTTCTTTCACGTTTTAATCCTGCAGGTTGAATAATTTCTCCTAGATATCTGAATTTAATTTCTTGAGATATTTTGCCAAATCACGTTTTCATGGGTTGTTCGTCTTGGTGCAGCGTACATCCTTCCATATAGTGGGTTTTAGCATAAGAGATTTGGAGACCACATTTCGGTGAGATCTCATGAAGTTTTTCAAGGGCATATATTGTCTCTTGTATGTTGTCGGAGTGAATTGCTAGATCATCTACAAAGGCCAAACACCGTAGGTGAAGTTTATTTCTGAGTAGCCTGCCACGGGTTATTTCCTTTAATTATTTCTCCCAGGCTTTGATTACTTTGTCCAGAACACGCTTGAACAAAAGAGATGATAGTCCATCTGCTTATCGAACTAATGTCTAAAGGTTCAGATACCTCACCTAAGAACCTATCTTTTGAGATGGTATCCATTAATATCTGTTTGGTTGATTCTCTTGTTTATCTGTCTGCTTTGTATTCTTTTAGTATATTAAAAAATGTTGTTCCGTCGATAGAGTCATAAGCTTTTTTGAAGTCTACATAGATGACTTATTGTAATGAATCAATTCATAGCTGTAGCAATCTGATTTCTTCAAACGAAAGTGTTTAACATCCACCAAACACAAGCGGTTTCGGAAATGAGTCCGCCTAACAAACTTCCGCTATTTAGCTTCACTTTTTTCTGGCATACAATGCAACCTCACGCATGGCGATTAAAGGTCGGGTCACAGTAGATCGCACCATCACTTTTCTTATTGTTGTCGCTCACTCGACTGAAGTGAGTTAAAAAGACACTGCATGTCAGCCGACACTCGGCCGTGTGTTGGCCGCCATTAGTTTGGTTTACTTTCATGACGGTGAGGGCCGGTGGCGGGCTGGTCGATATGGAGAAGGGTGTAACAGCCCTCATACCTGAAGTTTGCTTGAAAGTGATTTGGTATGTTTGTTTTGTAAATTCTTGTAAATCAGTGTATATAGACTTTGTTTTATGTAAGAAAATTATTTAAAGTCCATTTAATATGTTTAAGAACCGAATGGTGCAAGAGAAATTCTTAAATGTTTGTAATTACATGTATTAATGTAAGTTACAATGTCTACAGGACAAATTCTACAGTTTGAAAGGATTTCTGTAAATAATTTTGTATTTAAGTATCTCTAATTACCATTTCTGATCATTTTGTAATGTTGTTAAGTAATTTTGTATTAATTTCGATTGTTTTTAATATGTTTGATTGTTTGAGTGATTGTTAATGATCTAGAAATATCGGGCGGATGCCTTTGAAGAATTATCGTAATTTCGATAGAGACTATATAAACAGATCGGCTGGACAGAGCAGTTAGTAAGCAAGCAAGAAGTTAGTTAGTTAGTTTAGTTGACAGTATACAGTGTTACAGAGAGTTTCATTCATTCAGTCAGTTGAGTTCACAGAGATTATCTTTGCGACTATTCAGAAGTGCATATCTGTATTGTATCTATGCTTGTGAATATCGCTGACTTGTGTTTTGATCAAAATAAGCAACCATCTTCATACATAACCTGTTTTGGTGGACTTTTTAATTAATTAATCAGTAATTAAACCACCGAAGAACCTTAATAAGAGTATAGAAAGAGTTCGGAAGTTTCAGGTCCTTTACGACTAAATATTGTTTTAGCGTTACTGATTGCTTTATAAAAGTGTCCTTTTATCAGCATCACTTCAGGTTCATCAGATGTTCGTAAAATGTTGGTAGAGAGAGTCCTTGCATGTTCGCATTAACAAATCAAAGCTTTGCCAAAGGTGAAGGTCGATTTTAAGGCCTGTAAAAGTTGTATCCGACACCCGGATTTTGAACCGGGGATCTTCCATACACAAATCAAACGCCGCAAGCATATTAATCTAGAAGTACTGAAAAATATGTATTCAGTTATATAAAAGTACATTTGTGTTTTGGGATAGCAAAAATAAATTATATATAAAAATTACGTTTATTTTATCATGGTAGAATTTTTATTTTTATTTACATCCAGATTATTCTCTTGACGGAGATGGTTACGGCGTACGTTGGGGGTACTGAAAGTCCCTTGTTAAAATCCCTGTCTCAGCTGTAATTTTACGAGTTACAAAATTTGCATTGACCTCTGGCAAAGCTTTGATTTGTTAACGCTAAGATGCTAGGACTTTCTGTGGTTTGAATTTCACTTTAAGTTGTAGGTCCCCTTTTCAAATTATGTGTGATAAGAAACTGTGTGACTGGAATTTTTAGATCACTTGAAATTATTATTATTTTACAAAATATTTGCGGTCTGTATTTAAATTAAAATGTATAATAATCTTATTCTTTTTGTTAAAAAAAATATTGAGTGATTCGAAATGAAACTCAACCATAATAAACACGTGTGAAGTGAGTGAGACTATGTAGATACACGAGAATCGTTCAATACAGTACAGTGTTACGATAATTTTTAATACTGCGTTAGGATACTATTTTTGTGCATTAGAGATTAACATATTTTATTACTTCGTAGATTATAAAGTACGCCTATGGAAAACAAAGTACAGTACTCTAGAATAAAGTACGGGAGGTAGCCGTAGTGACGATCCCCAAATCACACTTAAAGTAATTTTTTAACAATAATTCCGTGAAACAACCAAGTATATACGTTAAAGGAGACTGAAGACCGTGAAGGAACCCGTCCATCACACGGCCCTGCTAGGGACCGGTGTGGACGCGACACTCGGCCGAGTGTTGGCTCGGACGCGGTGCGGTCTAGTGTGGCCCGACCTTAACTCGTCGCATTGTTCTTGTAGTTGTCTGAACGATCAGATATTCAAAATATGTAAGATGAATGTAAATTGTTAGCAAGATATATGTAAAAAACGAAACAACATTATAAATGTGAAATCACTTATGTGAGCAAGAAAGTGCGTCTTGAAATGAAACGGTAATAGAGTATTTAAAATGTGAGTCGGTGCCCAGCATACACAAAATTTAATTAAAAATGAATCTACGAACAGATAAACATAGTCTTAGCTATTAAATTAAACTGAAAAGTATATCTGAGAACAACTTATAGCTGAACATCAATTACATGCCTGCGAGAAGAACAAAGCATATTGTAGTACTGTCCACGGGACAATTCGATGCCAAAGCAGTAAATTATAGAAATTACGTCTATCTGAACACACATTAAGCAAAAACTAATCAACGGTTTCATGCGAAACTAGATGTAATGACAACATATATTTCCGGTTAACATTTACAATACATTTTATCTTGGTTAGTTACATACGTTTCAATGATATTTACACAGCAAAACCAATTTTTCTGCGCTTTACGTAAAAAATAATTACTGGATTTTTACTAAGCAAATCGTATGAACAACTCAGGGCATTTTCTAACATAAAGTATAGTTTTTACCACGGTACGTTATACACATCAAGACCAAGACCTCAAATTTTTTTTGAAATTTTGTCTGGCTGTGCACGCATCAAGCAAGCAGTAATAACAAGACTTCAAAGAAACTGCATACAGTGATAGTGATATTTTTTGCTATCGGTAACTACAGAGGACATTATGTTACATAGTTCCCGAAGAAACAGAGTGCGTAGACACAGCTTTTGTCTGTGCATGTTACATGAAAATCTAGGAAACTGATTTCAACGATACTGCACATAACGATAGTTTATGTCATCGATTGACATGTGGGATACAATTTATCGTGATAAATTACAAAGCTTAGGCAAAACCCGTTAACATTGGACTATGTATCTGTCTGAAAGAATCAAGCAAAAAGAACCATAGGATTTACATCGGAACTACATAAAACTAAAATATGTTGATAGGCATTTGGTAATAGCTATTTCTTGCTGTACAGTCCTATCGCAGAAGCCATGATAAATATTTAGTTTCCTGAAATCACAACTGCGACGAATCACTTTACACTTGTGTTTATTTTTCCGTGCGCTCTATAACATTACACAACAAGGCATCGTCTTGATCCAAAGATACTAAGTACAAACATACAAAAATATTCCAGTGATTAAACTCACTCACTTCTGAAAAACTACTCACTGACAACTCTCCTATCAACTAACTATTCATCTCTGCAGATCGTTTATATAGACGTTTTAGAAACATCCATAATATTTCAAAGAGTTTCGACCGACGTTTGTTGAATTCTAATAATATTTCAACAATTAAATCCGTACATAAATAATTACAAAGTGTACAAAATCACTAATAATAATTTGAAAACATCTTGAAATGAAAGTTAATACTATTTACATGCATTTAGACACAAAATTATCAACATAAACTAGTCCAAACATCATAGCTCACATCAATACTTACAATTACAAACTTTTAATTTTATGTTTCATATATAGTACTGTACTTCATCGTATCACATCTTTTTCACACAGCTAAATAGATGAACGAATTTTTTATATTTTTTTCATGGGTTATAATAAGGTTAAATTTTACTCCGTTAGCTAACATACCTTTACAAGAACTCAATTATTGGATTTTCATGTAATGTAATGCAATTTAGTTTGTACACGTACTTATTAGTAATCACAGTAATCATAGACAATCTATCCGGGCAAAAAAGTAATTGTTGTTTTTCCATTCAAATAGATACGTGAGTTTTCTCATTCTCACTTATAATGAAATAGGTCAGCCTTATAAGCGGTGACGATGTATTCCAATCGTAGAAAGTGTAATAGTACAATTAGTGTATATATAAACTATCATATAAAATCGCTAACAAAACAATATGGTTGAACTTGCTCAACGCAGAACTACTTCGAACATTCGTTTGCTGAAATATTCTATACCCACATCCACGACCTCTTTAGAAGAAGTGATAGTTTCTACAAGCTACACGTCACGGAAAATCTGACACTACATGTCCCTTCCCAATTCCCTGTCGCTAACCTTCACGCAGCTGCAGGCGTTCTGCAACTCGAAGAAACAAAACATAAGATCAATCTACGAGAGTATAGGATATTTTTCGATAAACCCAAATGGCTGCTGTGACTGTTGGCACAGACGTATTGCCAATACGTAACTACAAAGATAAACCAAAAGAAAAATGACACAACTCGTGCACGTCTGAAGGAAACGTGCCAAGACTACAACCAACATTAAAAACTCCTTGCTAGTGGAAAAGCAGCAAACGCTCTAGGTTTGTTGGTGGTAGAAACAAATGATGCGCAAAAACACATTTAAATCATTTACGTAAAATCTAAATTCAGAAGGAATGGAGGAGAACCAAGACAGAAGAAGAAAAACCGTTGTTCCTTTGATTTTTCCTATCTAACCATAATTTCTTTTATAGTTTTTGAACGAATTAGCAGCGCAAGTCTCAGATTCCACTTGACTGTTTTAAGATAGTTGACATTATTGTAACGGCTGACTGATTGTAAAATAGACTAAATTGGGAATGAAAGATATTTCTGATTTAATATATATGATACTAGTACAATAATAAGATTGGTCATCGCGCACCCATACCACTGTGACAACTCGCATCTAGACGTTGTTACTGGATTAACAACGGCCAGTGACATTACTGCATAGTAAAGGTTATTAGACTTAGTTAATAAGAACTTTATTTAGCTGAACAACTGGGAAGAAATTATTGCCAGAACCCTGTAAGAAAAGTAGATATTTCGTTTAAATCAACATGTTAATTGTTAGTTCCATTCTGTTTTTCTATATTCGTCCGATGTAGATGTTTTCTTTATAAACTCTGATCGATGTTACAGTAAGATCAGAAATATGTGATCCTGTTTATATGGCGGCTCAGTGAACGAATCAATGCTTGTGTGATACAAGCATCAATTTTCGAACAAAAATATTAGAATTCATCGTTACAAAAGGAACGAGTCGTTCAAGTGTTTTTTCAATGAGAGTCGTGATATGAAATCATTACTTCATTCGAACGAAAGTAGTTTCACTATGATAGCGATCTATGCCTTCTGACCACCACTGAAACAAATACTATTTGGCGTAGTTTAAGGTGTTAATATTTATTTTTAATTTTCTTTCCTTTCACTTCTTATTGAGGTGATTATTTCAGTTTATCGTTAGGCTGAAATGGAATATGGACCAGGATGACTACTGACTCTTTTTGCTACATTGTAAGGCACAACAAACTGCATTGAACGTTATTTTACAAGATTTATGTTTAGTTAAATAAGTGCGAACAAATGACTTGACAGAACTCTCCATTTAAGCCATCATTTTTGACAGACTTAGAGGCTGGTTAATGATAATTCACCACCACAGTACCTCCTACAACCTAACTAAATGTTTATTCCACGGTTACCTTGGACTTAGGACACATTTAGTCTCCCTAGAGACTCAGTGTTTCAAAATATGTAATTAAAATTAGTTGAGTAGAATCGTGGACTTATAATTAACAAAAGAGAGCCGACTTTAGCAGTAAAACCCCCCGGAATAATAATCGACACCGAGATTATAGCAGAAAACTCTCATCGCCGATAAGAAAATATAATCAACTAGTAGTACCCGTAAATATAATTAAACCAAACACATAAAACTCACGATTTTGTTAAACAACCAGCAGTAAATTTGAAATCAGTTGTTGCTACCACAATATCACGTATTAGTTCCTGTATTGTATATACGTGATTTGAGTTAAACAGCTTAAAAGTTAGCCACATTTCTCATTGTAGTTTCGAATGTGGACCTTACATAACTACCGAGAGATGTGGGTAAGAGTTTCAGCTCGACCTTGGAATTACGTAGGACACGGGTTCACACCCCATCCGGCCATTCTGTTTTTAGTTTTCAATGCTTTCCAGAAATCATTCCAGGTTAATGACGGGTAGGTTCTTTCAAAAGGCAATGGCCGAATTCATTCTCGTTCCTTGTGCTCCCCCCCCCAATTTTCTCTCTCCTCTGGTGATCCCGATGTCTAGGAGGCTTAAAATCAAAAATAAAGCTTACACAACTTATGCCACTGAATACTTTTACTGAATTACATAGAAAAGTTTGGTATGACTTTAAGGACACGTTTCCTCAATAAAATTTAAAAATGAGGTAATAATTGTAGTTAGAATAAGATAAATTGACCTACTATGATCAGATCCATTGTCTTAATGATGATAAATCAGTAAATATAGTGAAGAATCTAATTACAGTAGTATTCTAGGGTCTCGTTTTATCGGAATGAGGTGAGCGCATGGAAAAGAAACTCCCAGGACAGGAGAAAGCTCTTTCCTCGATCGGCGTATTGCCCTTTTGCAAAACAAATGTCTTTTGTCTTGTCTGGAATGTTATTAACTCGTTTGTTGAGAACACCTGGCCCCTCCTTCAAAGCCTTTCGAAACTTAATCTTGTCCTTCGGTATACAGAGGCAGAGAGACGCGATTAACAAACAAAGTATTTTTTTCTTTATCTCGTAAGCACAGTTCACAGTCTGTCCGTATCCGATTAAATTCTAAGGTATTATATTTCCAACTACATTATTAATTTATTGAATGGAAGCTCAGGAAAGTTTTGAAAATTACTTCAGTGTCAGATACTAAAATATAAATTTAAGGATCGAAACATGGTCCTTTCTAGCAGATAAAAATGTAACTGCTAAGAAGAAAATAAATCAGAGTTTCTAAAACATTTGCCGTAAATCTTACCGATGTTTTGGAATGCTTGAAATTTTCGGGCCAGTCGATTTTTATATAAATTCATCGACACTCTACACATCTCCTGATTTTCTAGCACTCAAAGCATTTTATATATGGAACAAGAAAATTTTCCTTTAATTATTATTATTATTAATCAGTAAACACCAAGGCAATGCAAGAATTGCAAAATATTTAAAATAATTGCAAGTTTCGAGTAAAATACACTGTAAACTGAAATTCTAAAGTCATGAATTTAAAATAATGAACTTTTTTATTTTTATATATAAAAAAAAAAACAAGGAAAACAGAGAAAAGAAATAAATTCTTGTGGTAGCCAACTAAACAGTATTTTGTATACATATAGACATTTCAGAAAAGTTATATTTGAAAACGTAATAAGAGTGAATAAGTTATTTAACAGCCGTAATATTTTTTAGCAGCACCTTGTAACAATATTTTAATAATCAACAGTGTAGTGAGATAAATTTATTTCACTAATATTATGCATAGATCTTTTCTTCAGTTATCAACCACTAAGAAATTTTTTATTCAACATCATATTTTTTCACCTTGAGTTTTCTGTAATAATTGTGATATAAATCCTTAATTTTATTTTTATCTTATCTTCGTTAAAGGTAACCATAGTGTGTTTTATTTGCACCAACTGGCTGACACATTCAAATAATTGCGGGCATATTGATTTAGCTCGTTCCCAGGCCTTATGAGTCAGTTCGAATAAAACTGTGAGAGACTGGGATCCATCTATTTTGAAGATGCTAAGCTAGAAAAGTTTTTTAGGCATACTATTTCGCATCGTTAATAATTCGCTGAGCGATCTCGGTTAAGATACCACCCTTAGTTATGAAATCAATGAACGTAGCGAACTATTTCCGATAGAGAGGATAATTTCGGTGCGGTTTAATTATTTCTCATGAAAGTTTCAACAGATTTACATTGGCTACAATGTCATAAAATCATCTGACTGTTACTAACCCTCCAAATTTGGTACTGATCTTCGAGTTTTTTGAAGTCTGATTCGACCAATAAATTACTTTATTCGACATTGTAATGTATTGGGTGTTAAATGGCATATCAACCGAAGAGTCATTAAAAATGGATTAGTTATCAGACAGTGACGTATTTCTAAACACTTATTGTTATTTATTTATAGTTTTATTTTGAATTTAAACAATTTCTTTGCAGCTGCAATGTTTGGTAAACGAAGTACAGTTTAATAAAGTAATAGTTTCTTTGCCAAAGTCGAAAGTGTACATCATATACTTGTACAAGCGAGTCGTGTTACAAATGTAAACTCCATGCAACGCACTGATTAGCACATGCATTTTAATTTTACCACGTTAACATTATTCAATTAATTTTCAACGAATTTGCTCTTCAGGAAACAATAAAGAAACATATATTAAGTAGTGAATTATATGGTTCCACATCGTACTGAAAAACATAAACTGTTCGTATTATTTTATTTTATTCCCGTTTATACTGTTAGTTGGATGAGACTTCTTTTCAATGGTTTCCACTTTGATAGATGCTTCGTGGTTTAATTAATACGATAGTTAAGTAGTCCACGATGCGTGATTATTTTAAACTTGTTTATTTTCATAAACACGTCGTCAAAAATACTGGTTTACATGCATTCATACAATACAGAGATTGCATACTACACTTTTTCCACAGACAATACAGTTCCCGGCCGCAGTAAACTGAGTCGGTGAAAACTAAAACTGCCCGTCTGCTGATTTCTTTACATAGGCTCTATCGAAATTTCTAGAACAATTCAAAAGATTCCGACAGAGATTTATCGAACATTAACAATACTTAAACAATTCAACCATAGTACAAACAATCGGAATTAATACATAATCATTTACAGTCAATACAAAATGGCCAGAAATGGAAATTAAAGATACTAAAACACAAAATTATTCACAGAAATCATTTTAAACTGTAGTAAATTGTCCTTTAGACATCGTAACTTGCATTAATACTTGGAATTACGAACATTTAAACAATTCTCCTTCACAATTCTGGTTTTAAACATATTAAATGACCTTTAAATAATTTCTTTTCATAA
>CM061919.1:150970621-151049647 GCA_031002005.1 Vandiemenella viatica | reverse complement strand
ACGCTGAAGATACCTCGGAGAGAGGCGAAACGCGTCCGGAAAATAAAAACAATATCCAACAGTTGTAATGGCGTATTATTAAACAACAAATACTAATTTAATACTGATAATGTTTGTAGTGGTCGAGTTGATTATTAATTAAAATACTTGACGGAACGAGCAAAGTGTTTTGGCTACTTGCAGTTCGATTAATAGAGCGACACAATGAAATTATGGGTACAGATTAGAAGCTGCGGAAGGGATAATCCCTGTTTTGGATTTTTTTTTTACTTTTATCAGATTCCTCCACTAGTTTCATGTAATGTGCATTTTTTCCCAATTTCTCTTAAAGTTAACATTCCGCGTAGAAACTACATCCCACATTACCTTTTTGTATTCTCTAATATTCGCCATCCTCCACAATTGCTCGCAGGTCATTGGTACGATTCCAGCCTGAAGCATGGGTTGTTTTGATTAACTATTGCATACACCCTGTGTTCTGTAGAGGTTTTACTTTGTAGCGAGATGACGAGTATGGGTCATCTCCTACAAATTTATTATTATTATTTGTTATTGAGTTTAGTTTCAGTAACCAGAAGAAACAAATGGATTTTTTTTTGAATAGATCTGGAGACAGTAAGCCACGTCTCGTAGCTAAGAGAGGCTCTGCTAGCGTTAGAGGAGTCTGACTTAAGCAGGATGTAGCTTTTATATCAGGTAGGCCGAGACAAAAGCGGGATCTTATCGTTAGCAAGGCAGTAATAAGCCCGGTGAGAAAGGATGGCCAGTGAAATTTTTGCGAGAGTAGAATCCTTGAATGAGCCCTTCGCTCGGAGTATCGTGGGAAGAACTTTTCCTATGCGCCTTCCCGGAAATTACCGATAGCACCCGAAAAGTGTTAGCAAATGAGAGACAAATACTTTCGGTAGCAAAGCAGGGAAACTTTTATGAAACCAATCCGTGGTGTTTATTTCCTCACGTGATGGGAAATTTCATACATTTTGTCTTTCCATGATACACGCCGAGGAGAAATTGGGCGTGTGCTACGGGAGAAGAATAGACGGACCTTCTTAGTGAGCAAGAAGACTTCACTTCGTGCAAGACGACTGCACTGGCCACTACTTGCCTGAGCCGTGTTGGTGATTCCGTTCTGGAGGCTTGAATGACTTGGCGCCAAGACCTCTCGATGCTATCACATATGCATGCTGACCTAGGGCATGTGCGCAATTGAGCGATGATAGCTCTCTTGTAGCGTGTAAGCTTCCCTCTCCTTTCTGCTGCTTTTTTTCAGCTTCCACAAATGACGTAAGTGCTCTACTTCAAGCAGAAATATTTTTTGCTGTAGAAGTCGGCACCAAGAAAAGATAAACCCTGCAACTCAAATATACAAATAACACACGACAGGATAATATAATTAACTCGAAAATTCACTCTTTTATTTTCCTTTCTTCACAACATACAAATACACACATGGCTCATAAAACAACTTGCACTATTTTATCTCAATACACATCCGACCGCTAGAAATCAAGCATGTCTGCCATACCGTGTTTTTTCTGTCTTACTATTTCTTGCGCAATCCAAAGATTATTCACCTAGTCCACTTCTTCCAAAGATAGTCCTCACTCTCTGTTCTTACCTTTAGTGCTATTTATGTTATTCAGCGAAAAACTTCAACATAATTCTCTTTATACAAAAATAAAAACACGTTTTTAAATATTATAAACGCCAAAATTATAAATATAGTAAGGCGACCTTGTCACCTTACAAGCGACTCTTCCAGCACCCAGACGGACACGGTAATTATTCGTCCACGAAACAGTGTGTACTCCGACGAATCATTTAGACAGCCCTTTAACGGTCTAATGAGTGAGAGTTTTTGTGCCGCCGGATATAGTTGTATATAAAAGCCGAGTGCTTTGTGTTTTCTTTTTCTATATTGAGTTGAAAGACAGACTTTCATGTTTGGAAACTTTCAATAACTATTCTTTGTGGGAACAAATTAATTCCCTAACGCCCTGTTACATCCTGTCAAATCTGATGTTTACTTGTTATTACTGTAAAAAAAACAAGAATCGCTTCCCACATGCGTAAGAGAAATTTTGCTTCAGTTGCATTTGAAATTTGTAAATCTTTGTAAAGTTCATGTGGATGTATTACAATTTCTCAGCTTCAACTAACCATAATTGCTTGTTTCCTATTTCACAACTGTAAGACGAGGTATTGCTTTGAATTTTATTTTGCACAGACAGATGTTTAAGATTAACGATAAATATACCTCCGTCTGTAAGCATTTATGAACACAAAATAAATCTTAACGTTTTAGAGACATTTTCAAATGCTAAAAGCATGTGTAATGGTTTCACCTCTGTTTCCCTAAAGTAATATATGTACAGTATTTTTCAGAAAATAGTGGAAGGTGGTGATTTAAAATAATGCAAGGTAAGCAATTAATCTCCCTCAACCGACCAATCCACTGCAACTTACAAGTTCAGCATAAGATGATCTTGACTTGGCCGCTAAGTCACCCAGGCCTCCAGAACTGAATCACCAACACTGTTCTGGCAAGTAGTGGCCAGTCCGCTCGTCCTGGATGAAGTGAAGTCTTCCCGCTCACTAAGAAAGTCCCTCTTTTCTTCTCCCGTAGTGCCTCCTTGTCAAATTGTTAATTCGTTAAACAAGGGATATGAATTATTGATTGATATCATCGTACTGGTTGTAAAAAACAAGCAAAAGACAAGTAATTTTAATCAGATATTTCTTTATAACTGGAACAAAACTTGCGGAATATCCCTCTACCAGCATCCAGTATGTAAAAATACAAGATAAATTTAACTTTATCTTTATTTGGTTTCTGGTCCTTGGTTTCTCAGAACTCATTTTGCGTCCCAGTAAATAATTAATATACTGCAATTGTCATATTACTTCTCCCGTTAGCCTGAGAAATATTTCACTTACTCCTATGATCAATGTATTCAATACTGCTTACTTCTTCGTAAATAGAAATCTCACTTTCACTTACTTTTGCTAATAATGCTTTATACACAGCAACTTCAAAACATAAACTCGTTAAATAAGTAGAACGCCTTCACCCGTTTAGGTATGGCATATTTCCAGTACACTATCTTCAGCATTCTCGGAAACACTTGAGGGATATCCTCTTAAATGTAGAACGAAGCCAAATTTATGGCAGGGAGACACGCAAGTTGCCTACCATCTGGGGACAAAGAGATTCCGGCTGCTTCTTCCGTCTCAGTAATAACCGCTGAACTCGTTTTTTTTTTTTAACTGCTTTACGTCTCTTTTTAACGTCGAGGTCTTTAGAGACGGGAAAGGATGTGGGGCAAGGTTGGGGCAAGGAATGGGAAGGAATTCGGCCATGGCCTTTTGAAGGAAGCATCCCGGCATTTGCCTGGAGTGATTTGGGGAAACCATGGGAACCCAAATCTGGATGCCCGGACGGGGATTCGAACCGCCGTCCTCCCGAATGCGAGGCGCGAACGCCTACACCGCCCGGCTCGGTGCTGAACTCGTGTGGAAGCGTAGGTACTGCCATTGTCTGATGACGATCACCCAGTTCGCTTCACATTTGGATGCCGGCAAGCCATTCAGATTCTAGTTTTCCATGGAAATCACTGCAGACATTTCAGGGATGGTTCATCTAAGAGGCCATCTCCGAATTCCTTCTCGTCTCCTATCCCCTCCTTTCTCACCTCTAATGACATCAACGTCGGGATAAATCCGTAAGATAAAAAAAAAAGTGTTGTATTCTGTATGGCAGGAGTTAATTTTTTTGTTTAAATAAAAAAAGCTTATAATTGTGAGGTGGTAATTGCGGACCATCCCAGGTTTCGCCTCGATGGTAACTGAAAACAGCCTAATTAATCGTATTCGGGACAACCGGTACTTCAGGTCCAAAATAACAAGGTGGTGAAATTAATTGCTAATGAGTGCATTTTTATTTTAACTTCAGTCTAACCTGTTTCAAATAAAAACATAGCGGTTGATTATAGAAGTTTAGAGCTCCCAAGCTAGTGAGAAAAAAATAATTTAACTGGAAAATAAACGGATGCATCGTGAAATGCATTAATTTTATACCATTTTTGTTTGCAATACTATTTAAAAACCGTTGTTGTCTAGGAAACTGAATTTTGTCCCCAATATACTGTATTTAAACAAATAATACTAAAAATGCTTATATCTAATACAAGGTTCGAGGAAACGTTTTTATGTTGCAGGTACCTAGTCATATCTTAATCCTGTTTTACTGAAAAAAAATCTTAATTAGACTGCACTGCCTACTAATAAACCTGTAATAAACTATAATGGAACTGGACGATAGTACTACTACTGCGAGCGACAACGTGAGACAGTCCTGGAGCTGCATCTGACCCATCACTTAGGACAAGGTTTATCAAAATGGGGTACACGAACTCTTAGGGTTTCTGCAGCTGATAGTAGAGGATTTGCGACAAGATTTACGTTATGGAAACTGGCTGCCTGTCTCGAGAGTGCAGTATGCACAATGGTGAATTTAGATTGAATATGAGCAAAACGCTCCTAAAATCGACTCAACTCGCTCGCTGCAAGAAACAAGCCCATCAGCCACATTAATTAATAAAATACTGCTCTTTGTTACCGTGTTACTTTTGTAAAATAAAAATCCTCATTAATTTTTTTTAAAGGGGGGGGGGGATTCCTCACTGCTTAGGAAATTTTAAAAGGGTATGTGGACTTATATTAACAAATTTGAGAAACCTTTTCAATACTCTATTTCAGCCTCTCCTAACCTTTTTCAAAGACAGACCCCTAACCACAGTCCTTTAACTAACATTAATAATTGGAAATTAGCTATTCTAGAACTGTCATCTGAAGGTTCAACTTGCATCTCACACATTGTAGCCAAAGTTCGAGGGTTTTTATGCCTCCATTTATTATTTCGTGATTTTTTAAATTAATTTTATTTGTCCGCAGACTCCCAGAATTCTCGGAGAGATAATGAAATTCAAATTTAGCAGCCTCTATTAACTCTACTTAAACTTATATGCTACATTGTACACATTCGTCTGCGAGAAAAAAAATACGTTTCGTTGACCCTTGGTTCACGGCTTATTTACCACTGTGCTGCCCAGCGTTCGAGGAGCAAAATAAGGTACATCAGCGTACAAAAAACTGCTCGACTTGCACACGTCCGATAATTTCACTCTAGTAGCATTTTTTTTTGGGAGTAACCATACAGCAAATCTACGAATTTGTATTTTTTTCTCGTGTTATATATTTAGGAAAGGACTAACCAGAGTTTTACAACAGACGTAACACTTTCTGTGGATAATTTTGAGTACGTCGTAGACCGCTCCGTCATTAGAGTATGTTGGTCTGGTTGTATTCACTGTATGCAGGCACTTGTCGTGGCCCGGTGCTGGGCCCTGGAGGTCACGTTCGCGTTCTGGCCCGTTACATCCCCCCCACCCCGTCTCGCGCACCTGTTCCGCAGCGCAATGGAGCCTCTCCCCCATTCAGGTCACGCGCCTCGCGGACTCGCCTCCACAATTCCCTGAACGGTTTCGTCTTAATGCGACGGCTGGCAACACAGCTCCACCTCCCGTCCACCTCGCTACTCTGTTGCTCCGGCATTCTGCGCGTACCATCGAGATTCAGTAATTAATCTAAGCTGGAGCAGATCCTCGATTTCATTTGTCGTTTTAATAGAGATACAAGGCAACATAAGGTTGCCAAACTCTAGGTCGGTAGTCAACCCAGTTCCCTACCGCCCACTTGGGGCGTTTCGGCTTTCATGGTGAGCGGTAGGGTTTGTGTCCTATCCTGAAGCAATTTCCTAGAATTTTTAAAATTTTCACATCATTACTTAAAAAAAATTTCATTAGGTTTTCATAAAGTTCTCCGTGATAATGTAAATTTCTGATATGTATAATCTACCCGTCTTCAAGCCGTAATATTAGCTGCAGAAGCTGGCAGATTATTTCAATGTACAGCTCAGAAACAATAAAATAATATATATATGAATTATTTGAAGAAACACTCGATAGCACTTTTGATTTATAATCACTTGGCACAATACACACTTCTTTACATTCCACTTTATTCAACCACGTGCCAGCTATTTCTTATGTTCTCGTCCATACACTCGCCATATTCCCTTCTCTCCTTTGTCCAAAGATAGATAGATAGATAGATAGATAGATATGTTCACTTTGATCCCATGTGAGAATAATCTCGGGATGTGGAACAGTACGTACACTTATTAGTAATGTCAATATTACTATATAATTGATAATAACATATATTGACAAGAAGTTAGTTACGCCCCATTAGTATAACCAATATTTCCTGTAATCTAAATAAAATCCCGAGTTAGTTAATACTTATTATGTGGAACAGTGTATAAACTTGTTACCAGCATCTAACAACCAGTTATTTTCTTACCAACCAGTTACCACAACTCATAAGCAGTCAATTACTTAAAAACCTGTTAGTATCATAATTTTTTACAGCAGTTTTTGAGTGCATGCTATCCCATGTTAGTTACTATATATGAGTGAAATTTTTGTAAACAGTGTAATTACTTCATTTTTCAAAAGTTTCAACAGAAAGAAAAACCATATATATACATTATCATAGATTACCACTGTCCATAGATATTCTGGCACTTTACTATACGCTTATCTTTTTCTTTCTTTCATACCAATTTAACACATTTGTATACACAACACATGCAAGACTAATATATAATTAATTTTTAACATAAATTATTAACAAAAATTGTAAGGGACCTTGTCACCTTACAAACCATACTATTTGTATAGTACGGGCATTAGATTAATTCACGTTACGCGAATCTTGTGGATCTGGTTTTAGTGCTGTTAATCATGTTATGACCAAAGAAAGAAACAGGCAAAAGAGCAGACCTTCGTTTGTTCCTTACAAAAATTGATCCGGTTATCCAGTATTTAATTTCACAGCATCAGCCTCAGGGATTTCATTAATAACCTAATCAATTAAATGTAATTTTTCAGGCAATGTATGCAAGTGTAAATAAAAAGACTGATTTAACTACAGAGTTATTTGTCCAACATAAAGAAAGTCTTCCATTAAATATTTGGTAAGTAATTATTATTATATGCTTTAAGGTGGTAGGTACAGTTATCAGGTTTAAAAAAATGTTGTTTTTTTTCTTTTGATTCACAAAAATAGTTTTTACTTTTGACTTCATGATGGTGAAAAAATTATTTAAATATCTTTGGAAAGTGTGGGGATTACGCGTAATTAAGCAAAGTCTTGCACGATTGACAGCCATTTAAATCTTACTGCACTTGAAGGTAATCCAAAATCTTTACCTAAAATATCTTAAATACAAACAGCAATTCATTAATTGATTTTTAAGATAACTTTTTTCCACATGCACTCATCTTTTTCCAATTTGCAGGACATGTTACACATACTAATTACTACAGTCCCTGACATTACTGTTTATGCAGCTTTTCAAAAACGGAAAATATGCCTATATGTTTAAACAAGAAAAGCAAGCATTTTTAATTTCTTGAATATTTTTTTATTAACAACAAATATAAAGTTAAATGTGTTATATCATTGGTATATCTAATTGCCTGGATATTAGTTTACAAGATTAAAAAATATTTCTGCAAACTTTTAAATATTATGCTTTCTATTAATTATGTCAGGTTGGCTGGTACATTAAGATATTGTTGAATAATATTTTTATTTTAAAAAAATCAATTTTTATATATAATGTAGCGACCTAAAGTCACCCAATGGAACAGTGACTTACAGCCGTACTTATCAGAATTCCGAGTGGAGTATTATTTATACTGTGGGCGTTATGTGGAACCGGCGGAGAGTATGATTGCTGCTTCGGCTACCAACCTTATTGCAGTTGAGCTGGTTGACCTCTGGTGACCTCGGCTCCGCACTCCAACTCAGCTGTAAGGCTATTAGCTATTGTCTATTGTCAGGAGGTGACACCACTATGGTTTGCAGGCCATAGACCCATGTCGTACACATGCTGGTAGGACAAGTTAGGACTGATCATGACAGACAGTAGGTTCTCTTTACTCTACCAGTGAGAACACGGCCTAACTGCTGTACAATACTATTTATTACCAAATCTTGACAGAATACAGTCCATCCATTACATGCCGACTGCGAGGCTATTCTCGTACTCTTCCTATCAACTTACATCTTCGGCAGAATGTCTAGATGGTGGAACACCATACTCACAAGTACTGCGGACGACCTACTCGAAGATCCCGCCAGATGTTGTATCATACCGACTCTAACGCGAGACCAGACTATTGGAGAGAGAGAGAGACTATTACCTATCCATTGATTGACATAGTGACGTGCAGACTCTCGATCCGTCACTCTGAAGAAGGAACGCACCTCGCGCTCGCCTTATATTACTCGATTCGAACATTCTAGACTCACTCTCGGTTATTGTTCGGGTCAAAGTCTCCTCTGTGAAAAGTGCAAACCGCTTGAGATAGCACAACCGTGACTCCTGGCTCAGCGCGTGTGGCTCGCTATGCGACCGCACCGCCTCCGTTCAACTTAACATCGTTCGATTCTAAATTACATAATTAAACCAAATATAATTAGACCAAATATTCCCATTATATATTTCCCTCTCTTCTTCGAAGTCGAGCTTCCATGCGAGACATTTCTTTAATTAATGATACTATAAATTTATTAGTTAGTCTAACAATTCTTCGTTTATACAGTCTGATAATCTGTTGATTATGTTCATTGGCTGTTAATGCTTTATTGGGCTTCTAATTAGTTAAGTAGTGTCGTATGATTGCTCCACCATTTCATTTCAATAATTAATAACCTGATAAAGGAGTTTAAATGCCATCATCTCAAAGTTACGTGAGTACCCTCGCAGTTGCTTACATTACGAAAAGCATTTTCCAATAAGGCATCATCACGAGATTAAATGAAAATCTAATCGTTTAGGACGAAGCATTATCTTTCAAAAGTTGATAAGCTAATGTACATTATTAATATTGATAGTAACAGCATATAAATCATGTTGAAAAATAAAGTGTTGAAATCATTTAACTCTCTTCAAACAATTAGTAAAAAAAATTATTTTGCATCTCTTTTACAAAAATGATATTGGAAAAAATATCGCATACATAATGACAAGTTCCATTATGGTGATAAGTAGCTGAAATTACATATGTAAGTAGATGTATTGAATTTCAATTGGTAACATACTGAATTATTGAGTCTGATGTTGAATTCTGGATTACATTTCGTTTGTTAAAATCTTTTGTTATCTAACTGGATTTGGTTTACCAACGTCACTTTATATGTTGACAGCTCATTTCAGGAATTTTAATGTTGTTTTATAATTGTCCGATACCCAGATATTTTCAGTTCATTCAATTATAAAATTCACAAAACATGACATCACACTGAAATTGTTTATAGGTTGAAAATAACATGTTCTTTGGTACTTAACGCCCGCTGCGTTGGTCGTGCATTTGTTGATGTGCTGAGCTGCGATGCGCTGTGTCGGCTGATGGCTCAGGTTTCATCCGGCCGACTTCTGCCCGCTAGAACAATACACTTTGCGCCAGTACCTAGTTCCAAAAGCATAATTTACAAACATGTGAATTTTGGAATATTTCACGATTTGGCAGGAAAATGTTCAAAAGAATTTTATTCAAAGTAGCTAAAAATTGTATTAGATTAATTTTTTGAATTTTTCCAGTTGTATTTTTTCTTCTTTTCCATAATCTAACGATATTAATAAGAAAAGAATATTCCTGATGTTAAAATTTTAGAAAATCGGATGGAATTATGCTCAGCGAACTATGGAATAATGCATCTGTCTGCTATTGTTTCTTTGTGAAAAGTCTGATATGCAGTTTTCGCATTACAACTTCGATCCAGCCAAAACCCATGAGGCCGTTAGTCGTTGTTGACTTTCCGTATGTGACTTTATTCTAGTCAAGGTTTAATTTATTTTACCTAACTTTACCTAATCGGTACTCCTACTCGTCCTCGCAGGTTGTGGCAAGGCTTCTAAGTTTTCATTATACTTACTAAAATAGCTATTCGCCATGCTGTGTGGTGTCCTGTCCACGGCCCAAATAATATGCCTAATCGTTCTGCAGATATTGCAATTCGACTTTGAATGTCAGTTGTGTTTAAAGTGAAGCCTAGTCACTTCTGCTGTATTAACGCTATATATTCTAACTTAAGCAATTGGTACTTTCTTGTTAAAAATGAATGAAATTTTAATCGGTTGCGGATTTCCATACCTTTGTTCTCTCTCTTTTTTTTTTTTTTTTTTTCTTTCCGGTTTATTTCCCTTTTTTTTTCTTTTTTTTTTTTTTCCTAGCTAGCTAGTCATCCCCTCATTGAGGTCTTCGCTCCCCTGCGGGTTTTGTTTTCTTTACGCTGCGCTGGCTTCCTTCTCGCGGTCACGAATTGTTACAAGTGTGCTGAGCTTCATTTTTCCCATGGACGTACCATTTGTCTACGCGCGACTTCCGACGCAACACTCGCGTTTACTGTAGATATTATTTTCCGACTGCTATTTTTCCCAAATACCAGTTCGCCTAATTATCCATGCAAATTATCCAAACAGTTTAGTTATAGTTTTGCTAGTCTACATTAACTCCTTGAAAGCTCCGAAATTTCACGATACATTTAGCTTGTTGAAGATATTATGATCTGAATGCTAAAATTAGTTACAATAATCTATCCAAAGGAAAAAAACTGAATTTTAATCTGTGGAAAAGTTTCCCGAAATTAAATTGCTGTTTAACTTTACTATACCGACGTTTTTAATAATTTCGTTATGATACTATGTCACTTAAAGAGACCGTTTGTTGCAACACTGTCCTACTTCCCAATGCTATACCACGGGTTTATTTTACTCTCCTCTAGGGCAACCTACCACAGGACCCGTCATTCCATAGGACCAGCCGTGTTTCTAGAGTTGACTGACCTACTATCAAACATCACACCTCACCTACCGTGTAACTGAGAAAAACCTGTCTTCACGTGACATCGTATACTGCCCTTTCCAAAGTTAAGGTTGATATATGAACTCCTTTAGAATTAATATGATTTCAACGTTGAATTCAATTTACGGTAATTTAGTGGTATCAACAGGAATGCTTGTACTTGTTCAATACGAAAAGGCAAAAGTTATATATCTAACACTTCTATAGATATACAGAATTTTTTTGTTTTTTTGTTTTTTGTTTTTTTTTGTTTAGTGCTTCCAGAATTACCAGACTTGAATCGACGAAGGCTTGCATGACTGACAGTGTGTTGTACATTACAGTTGACATTTTATCGTTACTACTCACGATTTGAACTACTTAGTACTTATGTTTATTATCATGTTTGATGATCTACATATGTTCATTCATGGCTCACATTTTACTTCTAGTTTGCGCTCTATGCGTCTTTGTGGCGTGCTCCAATTTTCCCGTTTAACCGCTTATCTGGTGCTTTGGCTAGCGGAATTGATCATATGGTACTAAACCATCGGGATGATTAATCCTGATCTCCCATTTCCGCCCTTCACGCATTTTGCACAACGTTTTTCGGCATGGAGGATTAAAAAAAAGAAAAAAAAATTTGTTGAGCGTGGAAGTAGCTAGGGGATTATGACGTAGTAGCTTGTTCTGAAAAGTAGGCGTCCCTACTATTCTAAGCACTAGTCTCCCGAGTTTGGTGTAAGCGTTTCCGCCTGGACAATCTTAGACACCTCGCTCCTACTCCGCCCATCTGACCAAAACAAAAATTTATTCTAGTAGCCTTAGGCATACTGTATCGCTTCCGCGACCATTAGCTTCCATTCTAAACTATGCTGAGTGAGTTCCTGAGACGCTCAACCACTCTTACATAGCACGTTGTCAATAACATTCAATTCACTATTTTACTTTATTCCCCCTACTGCAGCTTTACGGGACCCGTATCTCATTAATTTTTCACGTTAACAGCACCAGTTAAATATCACGTTTTATTCTAACTCATCACGTATTTTCATCACTTAACTTCTTATACAGCAAATCTTCTTCATTAACCTTCTTATTTACCATATACGCATGCATGCTTCGCTTCGTGAACATTATTATTCAATCCACCTGATATTGTCATCGCCTGAACGATGAAAAATATACCTCTGTACAATCGCCACTATATTTATCATTACTTTAACTTTAATGGGTTTCAAGACAGATACGCCAAATTCCGACTCCTACGCGTAACTACCTAATCTCTGTGATCGAGCTTGACCTTCAAAAGGGGTCGTATAGCCGTACACACAATTCCACCTCCTCATACTGGAGCATTTGTTAGGCAATTTGAATCCGTTTTGCAGTAACTACTGTGGTTGGCCTTTCCTCAGTAATCACCTGAATTCTTGAGGGCCTTTATACGATTGCAAAGGATTCACTTTCGTGATGTCACTAAACAACCGCTAATACCCCAAGTATGGATGCTCAAACCGTCAGAAATTTTCACGCACGGTCCTTCCTTTAGTTATTAAGAGCCACATTTAAATAAATATTCAGTAGATTTACACAGCCACTATACTTCACCGAAGATTCAGTCATCTCTTTTATCTTCCATACGCTTGGTAACCATAGCCAAGAATTAATATTTAATTAGACAATCATTTAATTGCATCAAATCAGAAATTTTATTGTTACTTCCAACGTTCTAGTTACTGCTTCCGTTCTAGGCATAACCAGTTTCTTTAAAAGTGCGCGTGAAAGTTAATCAACTTGTTCTGCACGATTTCCGTCTCAACCTCATGAAAAGATTAATCTATTTTTTCTGTGTCATTTTTCACAATACCGCACCAGGATTGACAATTTCTTTGCTGAGTTCTGAAGTACATTGGACATTAAATGTAATCAAAATACAGTTTATTTTTCGCTGTTATTATGTTTAGGGCATCTTTATTTATTTACTATTTTTGATTTTCAATTTTTCAGATTTCTATCTCTGCCAAACAATTGCATATCATCCTCCCAGACTGTATGTAAGCTAGAGCATATAAGTCACTCGTGTTTTATCAGAAGAATTTACTACAGAAAGATTTTTTTCCCTGTGAATACTGAATTAAAGGAAATAAGAAGTAAAATGTAACTAAATTATATAACTTCGCAAAATAATTGTTATTCTCTTAAATACATGCTGCTATTTTTATGCAGTAAAATAATTTCAAGATCTTTCGAAGTATATATTCGATCGCAAATTTTGTTTAATAAGCTAATTTTTCCATGAAGGTAATCCATATCTACTTGTGGTTTTCTTTAAAACAAAATTTCTATTGTTTTAACGGTATTATCGAGTTCGTCATTCTCTCAACCTGCTTCACACGAAACAAACAAGTAAGAGTTTTGACACGCAGAAGATACTAGCAATATTGGAATTCGAAGTTGAGTAAGAAAAAAGAATCAAAACAAACGATTAAATGTGTTTGCGAATTTTTAATTCAGCACCTCTCGATAAAATATCGTTTAACACAAACTGCTTCCAATAAGAGCTTTATAAATCCTATATAAATCAAATCATGCGACATAAAATATTTTTGTATTTTAGTGTTTTCATAAGATATAATTACCATGAATGACTTTATTGTAACCTACAGATGTCAAGCCTATACCGCACGTAAGAGTTCGTTAAAACTAATTCATGTAAAAAGTACGTTACCTCAAAGAGCAATACAACTTCCGATTTCTCTTGGTCGGCTGATTTTTATTTGACACAAAAATTCACTTATTTCTCCCGCACTACTTCTACACAATTTCTCGTAAGCTCAGATTAAATTTAAATCCAATGTTGCACGTGTTTTACGTTTCCGTTCAGCAATCCGAACGCGTGACAGGGTTACCAACTTAGATATATGAAATTTAGAAGTATGCTTCTCCTTATCCGTTACTATAACTTATCCGACACTATTCGTTTCCAATGGTATTTTTCTCTGCTTCACAGAAAATTTCAACTCTAAATAAACACTTTTTTTTTAAAAAAACACATATATACAAAACATCTTAGAATATTTCATACACATCATGACTAATTACTCATGCACTTAAAATCAACATGCGAATGAATAGAAAAATTAATTTTCCACTGTTGTGAAGTAATTATTTTAATTATATTACACTGAACATAGGAGGAGTACTTTTAACGTAACATAAAAACTGAGAACTAAATTCTGCTGCAATTTAAAAATTACTTTATTAGACTATTTATTCATCTTAAAACACTTTAAATTTGACTGACTAATAGGCTTTCGGCTAGTGATTTCCCGCTGAATGCGAAAATCAACCAGACATGCAAGGAATTTATTTTCATCATGCCAGAAAACGTCTTTGTTTCCAGAGAGCAATGAACAATAATTCCATACTCCTAAACAAGAAATTCTGGTGAAAAAGAAATTTGGTACAAGATAGCTCCCATTTAAATTTGAACTGAATATCGTGTCGACTATGGAAAATTGATTGAAACTGCAGAAACTAGTCATTTCTTGATCTTGAAGTACTCTTACTTCACAGTTTAATTTAAAAGGAAATTTACTAGTTTAGAGAAAATTTGACTTGCAAATACGGAATTTCATTGTAAATATTTCATGCCAAATACTGTGACTGTTCCAAAACTCACCGGATTTTGATGCTGGAAACCCCGCCGCTGTTGTTGGAGACTACGTTGAAACTGTACTGCGCTGCCCACACTGCGACGCGTGATATGATACCGCTGACTGGCGAATTCCGAGCTGCTGCTCGCTGCTCGACTCCCCGTAGCCGATATGTTCTAAAATTTAACTGTGACTGCTAGCTTAGGACTAAAATAATCTAACTCTCTCCCCTGTCCGTCTGCCGTTAGGTCGTTTCTGCCATTCTACGCTCTTCTCTTCCGATATTTCCTGTTTTCTTCTGGAATATCCCGTAGCTGAAGTACTTGCCTTCGACTCTCGCCTATGGATTCGCTGATCCACGAACTTCTGATCACCAAATGTAGCGACCTAAAGTCACCCAATGGAACAGTGACTTACAGCCGTACTTATCAGAATTCCGAGTGGAGTATTATTTATACTGTGGGCGTTATGTGGAACCGGCGGAGAGTATGATTGCTGCTTCGGCTACCAACCTTATTGCAGTTGAGCTGGTTGACCTCTGGTGACCTCGGCTCCGCACTCCAACTCAGCTGTAAGGCTATTAGCTATTGTCTATTGTCAGGAGGTGACACCACTATGGTTTGCAGGCCATAGACCCATGTCGTACACATGCTGGTAGGACAAGTTAGGCTGATCATGACAGACAGTAGGTTCTCTTTACTCTACCAGTGAGAACACGGCCTAACTGCTGTACAATACTATTTATTACCAAATCTTGACAGAATACAGTTCATCCATTAACATGCCGACTGCGAGGCTATTCTCGTACTCTTCCTATCAACTTACATCTTCGGCAGAATGTCTAGATGGTGGAACAACATACTCACAAGTACTGCGGACGACTACTCGAAGATCCCGCCAGATGTTGTATCATACCGACTCTAACGCGAGACCAGACTATTGGAGAGAGAGAGAGACTATTACCTATCCATTGATTGACATAGTGACGTGCAGACTCTCGATCCGTCACTCTGAAGAAGGAACGCACCTCGCGCTCGCCTTATATTACTCATTCGAACATTCTAGACCACTCTCGGTTATTGTTCGGGTCAAAGTCTACTCTGTGAAAAGTGCAAACCGCTTGAGATAGCAAAACGTGACTCCTGGCTCAGCGCGTGTGGCTCGCTATGCGACCGCACCGCCTCCGTTCAACTTAACATTCGTTCAATTCTAAATTACATAATTAACCCAAATATAATTGGACCAAATATTCCCATTACAATAACTATAACAGTTCTATGGAGCTACGAAATTTAAACCCTCAAATTTAAATAGAATTGGAGAAAATGAAATTTCAATTTCTACAAATATTGGTATGTGTTAGTTGTAACTACCCCCTTAACTTGCTGTAACTCTGTTTTCAAAATTTTATGAAGTAACTTTCCTTCTTTATAAATGGTATTTACTGCGGAAATGGCGGGTGATTAGAGAATTTTACTACTAACAGAGAAACGAAAGTGGGCGGTAGGTACAAAAAAGTTGACTACCTCAGTGCTAGACTGATGCCTTCTGGTAGGCCTAGTGGACGAGCTGGCAGAGGAAATGATTACCATCGCTGTTCACAGCTTGGTAAAGCAGATGCCTGACTGATATTTGAAGCTCAGCCTGTACGTAAAGGCTCCATGAAGTTAATCATGCTGTCATAAAAGATACTGATTTTCCCCAACACACGCTATACCGGGGTATAAAATTACTAAGCATGTGATATGGGCTTTGGTCTCATGCCCTTCCTTCTAGTGCTATATAATTCGTTTATACAGGGCGTTCGCCGGGAAACGCTACCCTCCCAGTCTGTTGCCGTCGGCAAATTGCTGGGATAGTGGTGCCAGCAACTCCCGCCACACGGCACCGTGAATCACCGCACTGTAGCCAGTTTGTGACTTCAGTCTCTTATTAATCAGTGTTGTGAATAAACGTTTCTTTGCGGTTTGGCTGGTTTGGGGCTTCATACTCTTACTAATCTGTACCGTGTTTGAGTGTGAGTAAAATTATGGTACGTTACAGTTTGCAACAAAGAATATTTCTCTACGATACATATGTGAAGAAGAAGTCGTTTAAAAAGTGTCGCAGTAAATTTCGTCGCGAATATCCTGGCGCTTTACTGCCAGCTAAATCAACAATTCTGCGTCTGGTTAAAAAAAGTAAGAGAAACGTGTTCATTTTTTTAGCAAAAAGAGACTGTCGGTCGACCGTATTCTCACAGAGGAGAAAATTGACTATATCGCTTTTCGACTGGAACAGTCACCCAAAAATCATTAAGTCAGTTAGGGCAGCAGGCAGGCGTATCTAAGACGTCAGCTTGGAAAGTAACAAAGCTAGTTAACTTAAAGCCGTACAAAACAATTGTGGTGCATAAAATTACAGAAATAGACCAGGGGCCTAGGATTAGATTTTGCAACTGGTACCTGCAGGGTGTCCACGATGGCACTGTTGATCCGCAACTGACGTCACATTTAAATGCTTAGCACATACAAGTTTATGAAGCGTAATTATTATGAAATAGTCCGCGGCCGACGGTCGAACAATGCCGGAAGCTGACCGCTCGCTCGCCGGGAGCAGTTTCTTCCTTGTAGCGTTAACAGTGGGTAGCGTTTCCCGGCAAACGCCCTGTATTAGCACCATTTTTTCTAAAAAAAAAAAAAAAATGTAACGGAGAAGGTATTCACGGATCATCAACGGCAAAGTATGTAAAGAGAGGCTTCT
The DNA here is from genome assembly GCA_031002005.1 of Vandiemenella viatica. Taxonomy (NCBI): domain Eukaryota; kingdom Metazoa; phylum Arthropoda; class Insecta; order Orthoptera; family Morabidae; genus Vandiemenella; species Vandiemenella viatica. The sequence continues at coordinate 151,032,273 of CM061919.1, read as the reverse complement.
ATTTCTTTTTTTTTTTTCTTTTTTCTTTTTTAAAGTCAACAAACCTGGCCCTTGTATGACGAACTTCCCTGAGCCACGTTGATATTAAAGCATTTGTTGAGACGTTGCAGGGTATTATGTGTAAAGATGCGCGCATTAATTATAACTAGGTAAACTGCCACAGGATCTACGAGCGAGAGTGGATTTTTGGGACACATATTTCCAGAATTTACACTGGGTGCCGCCCTTTTCAGGAGCTTAAACTTTTAAGTCTCCCTCCTTCGCTTGCCTGAAGAATTTCATTAAGAAGTCTGCGGCTCTGCTTTGACGGTCGGTATTTGGTAGAATACCTGCCTCGTGTAGCGCTAATATCCTGAGTAAAAGGAATTCGTGCAAGCCAGCACGGTGACGCGCCAGGAATTAGAGACGTCAATAATAGAAGCCTGCTCCCACTGCTATAATAACACCTTCGTCCCGAGAGGAGACTTTCTGTTCGACAATGCTGTCAAACTTCAGGGTTGTTTCTGACGTTACAAAACACAGATTTACTCTTTTGCAGTTAGGTCCAATGGCCGACGAATGACTGCACTAGAAATAATGAAAAATAACTTATGTATATATGGAAATTTTTGAGTCTACAGCTTATCAGTCAGACTCTGAACTTCGGAAAGTTTTCCGGAGGTTATTCCGTTTTTATTTTTTTAACATTGAAATACAGATCTATCAGTTTATTAGAAACCTACCTAGGCGGGAGTGATTTTTTAAGGAATTCAATTACTGTATAACAATTGCTTGACTCAACAGCTTTTATGCACGGTATGTTGCATGTGACATTTTATAGAGTCAAGAGGCGATATAAATTAAAGTGAATCTTAACACATTCTTCCTATATATTGTGGAAACATATCTACGGTTAAGATTGGTGTGCCTAAAGGATTATGTACATTTCATACATATTATTCGTAAAAGGTGTTTTTTGTGACGTGTCATCTTTATCCTTTAAAATCATTTATCTAATCATTAAATGAGGTATCATTTTAAAGATTATGTTCTCCGTTTTGGTAACATTATTAACAAAGACTTGTGTAAGCCCGTGGCAGTCTTTTTCGTATTATCGCGGCTCTAGAATAGTTATAGTTTTTACGATGAAAGATTATGACAGGTTGAAAAGATCTGGTCAAATATAAGCTTGACCTGTGTCTCACCTTTAGGATGAATAAAATCTCTTGAACTTGAAGAACTCAGAAGCATTAATAGAGGTAGGTATTAAACACCGACAGGAACCATCCCGCTATCGTGTAACTGTTTCAAAGGCCATACACTCGAACTTGCTTAAATACGAACTTGACTTCAATGCATAAATTTTGGTCAAGCTATAACATTAGTGAAAGTTGTAATTAAACTGAAATTTATCCTAAGCTGAAATGACAATTGACATTCGTGGTTACAGCAGAGACTATGAGCATTTTTTTTTTTAAGTTGCTTTAATTATTAACATATTACTGAAATGCAGATCCACATTTTTTCAGCCGCAAAATTTATTAAAGTATGAAACGCTATGAAAAGCAAACTTAATGAATGTATTATGCCAATTAATTTGATAGCAGCTGCTTACTTATTAAATTGTAGACATAACCACGAATTCCTTCTAATGGTATCTCTGGTCGCTGTTTTGAGAGTGAAGGCTGACACGTGACACCGTTCTCCAGCCAATAGCTATCGAGGTGAGTGGGTGACCTTATGAAATTATATAGTAGATAGGAATTTTCTTAAATTAAATCCGTAAATGACAAAATTATGAACAATCAAGGTCACGGGTATGCGATAGTTCAGAGTTATGCTGCTAGGCTTCGGTGGCGTCGATAAGAAGTGATCGCATTACCACTAGATAGCAGCACATCGTTTCAAAAAGGTATTGATAAACTGTGTTTGTTTTATGGATTAAGAAGCCTATTTTGGGGAAACCGAGCGGGGTGATGTAACGGATAGCGTTCTGACCTCGCATTCGGGAGGACGGCGGTTCGAATCCCCGTCCGGGCATCCAGATTTGGGTTTTCCATGGTTTCCCAAATCACTCCAGGCAAATGCCGGGATGCTTCCTTCAAAATGCCATGGCCGAATTCCTTCCTATTCCTTGCCCCCATCCTTTCCCGTCTCTAAAGACCTCGATGTTGAGAGACGTAAAGCAGTTAAAAAATATATTTTAGGGAAACATTCCAGCATTTTAATGATATCGTAAAACGTTGTCTTTGGCTACGTACCTGTTTCAGTTGATAACTAAACAGTTGCTACTAATGAGCTGGTTCTTCTTTAATCCTACTACAAACCACCAACCTCGCTGTTTATCGTGTATTATCCGCGAAATTATACATGATTAAAATTACGCTTGTTTTACTTAAAATGGTAACTGATCTAGTTCATGTTTCAAATTTATAATAAAAACAGTGACATATACATTCTTTAATATTATTTTTATGATCCCCTTATGTGTGAAATACGAATTTTCTGAACAAATAACTACGAATGAAACAAGTAGCCCCATTTAACTATTATGCAGTTTAACTGCAGATGAAAGAATAAAAAACGTAAATTATAAAATGTACCCTGGAACAAGGCTGCAAAATGAGCTTACAAATTAAAAAGAAAGTGCACAAGCTTAAGACAACAAGTTAGGTGTGACTCTTATTTACATAGTCATAAATGAAAAGAAACAAAGTTTTTATGAAGTGTGTAAATACGACACAGCAGCGCTTGGTTAAAGAAATTTTATTAACCGCCTAAGTTTAATTTGGAGGAGCAACAAATAAAAATCCTAAGAAATGATATTCATCCGTCATCGAAAACGTAAGTGAGTTTCGCAGGGCAGGCAAGGGACAGAATATTTTTGAAATGTATCAACATAATGCTTCAAATAAAAATTGATTGATACAACCCATTACTTATAAACATTTAGATGATAAAAATAATCAAAGCAATTTTGAATGGCGCCAAGAGCTTTTCATTCTAAGTGATTCTGTGTACAAAAAATGTTAATGATCGGTAACGTAACTTTCGTCAGTGTTTCCGTTACACTGCTAAATGAAATTACTCCCTTTCTAACGAACCGAGAGAACTTTCACCTCAAAACTCAGTTAAAACTTTACTAGGTTTTTAGGCGTATTTGATTGTGTAATTGCATCCTTACCCACTCACTCGTAATATAAAATGCAACCTCTCTCCGTGTGTTGGAACGTCTATAACGAGAGCGGTTGTTGAGCGTTTAACGTTCTGACCTCACATTCTGGAGGACGCCTGTTCGAATCCGCGTCTGGGCATCCAGATTTGGGTTTTCCATGGTTTCCCCAGTTCACTCCAGGCGAATGCTGAGATGCTTCCTTCAAAAGGTCATGGCCGAATTCTTTCCCGTGCCTTGTCCCCAGTCCCATCCCGCCTCTAATGACCACAACGTCGACAAGACATAAAGCCATAAAAACAACAACAAAACGCTTATAACTCGAGAAGCATTGGTCAAATTAGTAAGCAATTTGATTTTTAACTTGTGGTCTAATTATCTGGACAAGTTACATTGTATTAGTTGTTTATATACGTATGTAGTATCTCTATTGCTAAGGTGCTGTCGTTCAAAATGTAAGGTCCACGATTAGAATCCCTATGTGGCTAGGAATTTTCACTGATTTTGCATTAGATAAGCCAAAAAGCTTCGTGGTTCACAATCTACATCGAACTGCAGGCTCGAGCACCTATGAGACAGTGACCCAGTACACGCCTGCTGTGGGAGGTTTTAACCAGACGTCGACTTGTAGAATAAGTTAAATTTGTTTTTTTAGTCGTTATGCTACACATCAAACCATCTCATTCGCTCAGTTGGTTGCGGCACCGTGATGGTGTCCGGCGGCTCACATGGTGTTTGCTGGTTCGAAACCTGGTTTCACAACAAATTAGCATCTTCAAGACTACACCCAAATGGTAGGAAAGGTGATGGTACGCAATCATATTTAGCACATATGAATATGACCCCCTCCGCAGGGGTACGGAATGAGGCCATAGGTCACTGTTGATCGTGATTTGTCCTTTGATGTGCCTTCGGAAGAGTAGGCCTGAATGGGCTGGCAGTGGTTTAAATCTCTCTCTTCCTCAATCATTCAAAACACAAACAACACACTATACAGAACATACACAGATCACAGTAATCATCACAGAACAATAAACCCCAGGCAAATGCTGGGATGGTTCCTTTAAAAGACCATGATAAAATACACACCTAAAGATTGATTAAAAAATAAAATCAACTTATGATAGTTATTTAACAGCATCGATTTTACTGAAATAAGTCGACAAATTCCGGTAGGATAATTTATTTTTCTTATATTTTTACTATGGCTTCACGTTTCGTCGACGTCGAGTTATTTAGAGGCGGGAATAAATTCTGTCATGGCCTTTTAAAGGAAGCATCCCGGAATTCGCCTGGAGTGATTTACGGAAACTACATAAAAAACATAATCTGGATGCCTGGCCGGGGATTCGAACCCGTGTCCTCCTGAATACAAAGCCTGAGCGTTACCATTCACCCACCACGCTAGGTGATATGGTAAAGGCGTTCTTGGCATCGGCTGCATAAAACGTTCGACATACGTCAGTTCAATGAATGCAAGATTTAACTAGAAAAATCTGTTCTACAAAAGTCTGCACATATCTGTCTTCAATAGGTAATGAGTAAAAGAAAATCAAAAAAAATTATATGAGCAACTACCAATCGAAAAAGAATAAAAAAAAGGGAGGAACGACATTTCCAAATACTTAGTTGAAACTTAATTAAATCTATTTTTTTATTATAAAGATGTGGATAAAAGATCTAAAAGCGAAATGAAGAGAAAGGAAGCAAAAATAATGTTATCCACGGCAGCAGTAGTTCTACGTATAAAAACTGTGATGAGCAATTTCATTCGAGTGTAGGAGTTTGGCAGCTGTTGTGCCGGAAGTATCGGCTCTGGGCTGACAGCTAAATTCGACAAGTCAGGAGGTGGTACGTGACGTCAGCCCGCCTGGCGCCTGTGCTCATTAGATCACGTAGGCCCAGCCGGCGAGAGACGTGGCAAATTTGCCAAAAGCTATCAGGCGAGGGCATACACAGCCACCCCGCCTGACACCTCGAGGAAACGTGACAAGAAACACGCAGCTCGAGGAATAGAACCGTACTGCTGCTCGTAAAACATTTATCGCCGTGTCTAAATGTGATATCTAGGGTTCCGATGTTTATGGCAAGTCTTATTTTTTTTCTGCCTTCCTTTTGAGATGAATTAAACACTGATTAAACGTTTCTGTTTAAATGTATTTTATATTTAATTTAATTTAATTGCAATGGAGCACAGGCTCCGGTGGCAATTTCCCTACACACCCATCTTCCCCCTATCCTGCACCTACCTACATTTGCCCTCTACAAATTTTATCTTTAAATTCTTTCAAAGTTTTCGGTAAATTATTCATCATTTCTCTTGGTAACTCATTCCAATCCCTGACACCCTTACCTAAAAAAGAGAATCTTCCCACACCCTTGTGCCTGAAATCGAGTTCCAGCTTGTGGTCATGGTCATCTTTTCCCTTCCATGCACTACTTTTCATACCTATTGCAATATCTTTCCATGCCTCATCGCCAGTATATGCCCTGTAAACTCCCATGACCCTCCTCCTGTCTTGCAATGAATCCCATTCGAGCTCCTTTATCATATCCGTCACTGATTGCATTCTGCAATAATTTCCAGAAACAAATCTAGCAGCCCTTTTTTGCACCCTCTCCAACTCCTGTATTTGATACGTAAAATGAGGGTCCCATGCTACACTACCATATTCGAGCAATGGTCTGACCAAAGTTTTGTAACCCAATTCCTTGACTTCTCTCGTACATCCCCTCATCACTCTCTCCAACAAGAACTTTGAAACCTTTTCCTACCACCTGTCCAATGTGTCCTGCCCAGTTAAGTTTGTTATCAAAAGTAATTCCAAGATATTTACATTTCAAGTCTTCAGCAAGCAATTCTTTCCCCACCTTATATTCATAATTAACCTTTTGTTTTTTATTTGTGTATCTAATAAGCTGACTCTGCTTTGCATTTATCTTCATCCCATGTTTACCAACCCAATTAGATATCCTGTCCAGATCACCCTGCAACTGTTTACAATCCTCTATCGTTTTGATTCTTTTATACAGCATTATGTCATCTGCAAACAATCTAATTTCAGATAGTAAACAATCAACACAATTATTTATTAGAATAATGAATAGCAATGGTCCCAATACGCTACCCTGTGGCACACCCATTTTTACTTCAGCATATAAATAAATAGTCAGGCGATTTTCCTAGTTTTGTTCATATTACGTCAATAGTTTTGGTCATATTGTCATATTTTGAGCAAAAATCTGGTAATTTTTCAATAGTACCGGGAATTCACTGAAAGTTGTAGACGAGAAGATGATTATTCACAGAACCGTACTCATATTATACGTTGGAGGAAAAACAAAACAAATTGTCACTCAATTGGTCAGAATTGACCGATCGAGAATTAAAGTTGTACATTATAGTCACTCTCTAAACGTTAATATTCCTCCTGCCTTTCAATTTCGACAATGCAGTTCCGCTGAGTCCAGCCGTGTCAATCAAAAACTCACTGTCGCCAATACTTTTCAGAATAATACTCAGTCAGTTTTAAATCTGCAGAGGATCAGTGAGCTCCGCCATGCCTAAAACAAAATTTTCTGAAATTACGATGTAATGGAGTTACGTAAAGGAATTTGGAGAGGAGTATTTTAGTATAGACGATAGAGATCTTTTCTTTAATATTAAAGCGGCTTCAACAAAGCGATTTAAAATTTAACTACCCATTGTTGCAGTGACTGCACGGAAGCTAATTACGCTGTCTACATGAAAACGATACCACAAATAAAATAAATGATGTATAATTGAGAATGTTTTGCTGTATAGTAAATTTATATGTTTGATCATATTTTGTCATTTTCAGGTCACATTTACCCGTTTTTAAGGTCACATTTGCATGCATATTTATGTACTTTTTTGGCCGTAAAGATCCACACCCTAGTGATATCTATCCGACTTTAGATTTATCGTAGTTACCACGGACCCATTTTAAAGGTATTATCTATTTATTTGCTTCACTGCGGACTAAGTCCAGGTGACCATACAAGCTCTGTATCGCGTTTTCGTCGAATTGGGAGTTATTATCTTTAATTTGATAATATTTAGTACAAACTGTGTGACGAATCAACAGCCTTATTTCTCTTCTACCTTTTTATTACATAATTTCCTCACTCTTTATTTGTCTTACAAGAAATATTGTGTTCTATTATTTCTTCTTCTTCGGTTGTCAGTTCTCGGATTGGTCTGTTGCGGTCCTCCATTCAGCTTGCTCTCTGTCCTCCTCTTCATATCCACATATCTCCTGCAGCCAACATCTTCCATTATCTGCTGGATGCATTTTAACCGTGGTATCCCTCAGCATCTCTTTCCTTCTACCATTTCTCACAATATTTATCTCACTACGCTCTCTTGTCTTAAGGTAAGTTCAATTAATTTTGTTCTCTACTCTTCTTTATACAGTAGTATTATAATCTTCTGCCCTCTGAAATACTCCATCTTTAGTTATTTTGTACCTCGAACGAATCCTTAACATCCTTGTGAAGCATCATTGCTCAAATGAAATTAATCTCCTTTCCTCTTCTTTCTCAGCTGTCCAGATTTCACATTCATACATGGCAATGTTCCCATCATAAGCTTTTAATAATTTCTTCCTTATTACCCAGCTGATATTATTTGTTGTAAATGTACGTTTCTTTTTGTTGAAGGCTATTTTTGCTTGTGCAATCCTGCCTTTAATTTCTTTCTTGCTTCTTCTTCCATCCTTCGTAATTTTCCTTCTTGTTCATTGCTATTAACAATTCTTTGAGAATCTATAAATTAATTATAGTCTAACTAGCGTATCGGCTTCGCTTCACGATGTCGGACTTAGAGGATAGGTGTCACACACTTACACAAGGTACCTGTAATAACACTTCTCACTTTGAATAAATTATGAACCGAAATTATCTATGGAAGCATAAATTATTAAATTATTTAATAAAATTAATACTTTCAACATTCCATTGGTTTATTCGTGGCTTTTAATTAAATGAATCTGAGAAAGGAAAGATATTTCTCAAACAGAGGTATGAATTCAAATTCAACATCGCAGGACAATTGCTTGCTGAATGCTTCCTGCCTATAAGTCATGAGTTATAAGGTTTGAAGTGTTCCCTGTGCGGGGGAAACAACTACTTAATCCTATTGTTCTGATCATAAAATTACAGCAAGATTTAAAATTATTATGGCTCATTTTGATTACTGGACTGCACCAAATGAAAAATAGCTTGTTGATTTCTGTTAAAGATAACATAATGTCGACAAAAAGACGAAGAATTTTTCCACTGTCATAAATTTCTATATCTTGATGATTGCACTAATGTTCAAGTTACAATTAGCTTGTGACTTAAGGGGGACGATTTAAAGACCTGGTACGTTTTTAATGGTTATACTCCCGCTAGTAATTCAAATATTGAAACCTAGTTTCTTAATGTGTTCACTGCTTAACATTTTTAACGGTAACGGCGTTATAGATAGTGTAGTTATGTTACTAAAGTTAGATGAAAATTTAAAAGCTCAGCAAGTGTTGTAACAGCGGTACTAAGTACATCACCTGCAAACCTGATTCATTTGTGTCTTAACAGCTTCTGCCAGAACAGAAATAATAATAATAGGATGAAATGCTTATCGGGGAATAAATGAGGAGAAACTCGTTGTGACGGTACATTATATTGTGTGTGAGTGGTATAACTCTTGGATCTGGTATTTGGGAGGACGTTTGCGGTCCATCCAAATTTCTGATTTTCCGAAATCATTTCAGACGAATGCCAGTATAGTTCCTTCATAATCTCTTGACCGAATTCCTCTCGCCCCTATCAAACGTGGTGGGTGCCTCGCATTCAGTATGGAACAGGATCGAATCCCCCCTCCTTCCAGCAATCCAGATTTTGGTATTCTTTTTTTTTATTTTTATTTATTTATTTATTTTTTACTTATTGCTTTACCCCTCGTCGACGGTTAAGGTCATTCGAGGCTGGAAGGGACTGGGGACAAGGAACGGGAAGGAATTCGGCCTGGAGTGATTTGGTGGGTATTCTACGGTTTCCTGAAATAACTCCACGCGAATTGGTTTCTTCAAAAGGCCATGGCCCAATTTTTTCGCCTTCCTTGGTCCCAGGCTTGGCCGTCTGTAGCCTTAAAGACCTTGAACCTGTAAGCCATAAGCAAAAGAAAAAAACAACAAAAAATATAAAAAATTTAATAAATAAATAAATTCTCCCGATCATAATGAACAGGATATCGGCAAGCCGTGACAGAAATTAATGGAACGTACACGAAATTTTGGAATAAACAATTTTCGAAAGTTAACATCTACACTGTAGGCACGTTTTTGCCCTTAGGCGAGGTTCTATGGTTGAGTTGGACGTCTCCACTCAGTGATCTCCCGAACTTCCGGCTTGAATACTTGATCACATCTCTCGTAATGTTCATAGCGTAGCGTGACTTTACAGCCCAGAAAACAAAATTTGGTTGCGATATCTTAAATCACATTTTTAAAACTAAAATCATCAATGATTTGCGTGGCATGATTGAAAGCTTTGTCAATTTTATTGCTACAAGCTAAAAACTATTAGCTGTAGAAAGAACTGCAACCTTCGTTCATTCGGCGGTTCGAATCCCCGTCCGGGCATCCAGATTTGGGTTTTCCATGGTTTCCCAAATCACTCCAGGCAAATGCCGGGATGCTTCCTTCAAAAGGCCATGGCTGAATTCCTTGCCCCCCATCCTTTCCCTTCTCAAAGCAGTTAAGCAGTTTTTTTTTTTTTTTTTTAAAAAAACTTTAAGTTAGTTCATTGTCTTTGGGGATCACGTTTTCAGCAGTGGTTTTTTACTATTATTGCGCGGTTTACTACAAAGTGGGTGGCGGAGTATGTGTTGGACCGACACTAATGTGAAAAAGTATATGTGGGATATGACAGGAGGCGCCCACAGTTCACCTTGGAAAACTATGCTAGCATTTTCCTACATTCGCCCAGAGAAATCATGTCTGACAGCCAAAGTGAATATGTGTGACCTGTACTTGATTGACCGAGCAATTCTGCCACCGTTAGACTTAAAATGATCCAATTTTGTGATCGCTCAAACACCAGCAAAGAAAAAATCCCTAGTCGAAACAGAAAGAAGGAAGTATGATTTATTTTACAGTACATTATATTGAATTCACTATGTCCGATGAAATAACTGACAAAAAATAAGTGATATTGAATTAATTATCACATCATGATAAAAGTTGGTAAAAATTAGTAACATATTTTGAAATATACATCTTTTCGGGCCACAAAACGCACAGCTAAAAACTATTCAAATTAACCACTTCAAAATCATTAAGCCCAGTACAGTGCTTTTGGTGCTGCTTGATATGGATCATTTCCGCAGCAGGGTGATGAGCCCATAGGGCACTGGAGCATTTCATCATTCGGGGCTCAAATCAGAAACATCAATGTTCGAGTCCTTATTAAGACCACGTTAAAAAAAACTGAAATAAAATCCTTAAATTAGCAAAAGAAATTTAATAAATATGTATCTTAATAAAATTCAACGCTATGTTACACAAACAAAGAAACTTTGTGTTTGTAACTTACCCTTTCGGAGTATTCCTGGCATATGGAATTCTTTTACATGCAATAATACTCTGTACCTTTCTTATTTCAGTCAAACAATATTCAAGTTCTTTTTTTATTTATTTATTTTTTATTAATGATGGTATTCGGTCTATCAACCATACGGCCATCTCTCTAGTCATTCAATAATGATTATAAATAATTTTACAAAATTGTCTTTTACCTTGTCGTGCTTCTTAAGACATTCCGCCATGAAAGAAATACATTTTTTGCCGTATCGTTTTGCTAAGACGGATTTTAACCATCGACATTCCGGTTATAATTCATTATCTTTCTCCTTACCATCTGAAATAAACCTTTAGACTGTACATGAAATTCTTTTATGATTTCTTCATTTAAATGAAATCAACAATAATATGAAATCTTTTTAACGACACTTCATATATTACTCCACTTTTTCACGCAATGAAGAATTAACATATCACAACTTCAGTATAATAATGTCCCATTGGGCCACAGCCGTACATTTTTTTCATAATTCAGTATCCCTTCATATTCCGGTATCTCTCTACCGATTCCATTTCCAATTTCATAACCTACAGTTCTCCTCAATCCAACCCATTCCTTCCATAACTCTTGATTCTTCATATGTAATTTTCGTGATCAGCCCACACAGTTTTTTATTCCTATCAGAGAATCTTCAAAAACATCTGATAAGTATTTTATAACATCACTTTATATTTATCATACACAAAATAAATATTTTTCGATCTTATTTTTTAACATTATTTTTACAAAGCAACGAGACGTTTGACCGTTGCAGGCTTAACGATGGATTTAAAAAATAGACAGGGTGGGAGGGGATATTCTCCACCAGCCCAAAACTGGCACTGATCTGTTGAAATTTGGATCAACTGCTTCCTTATAATGTTCCCTTCACGTTTTGCACTCTCCTTTTCCGGAAAAGTAGCCACGAATTATATTAAAAATGCCGAAATATGACACTGCAGCGCAGCTATTAGTTCTTTTAAAACTTTTAAAATTAAATGGCATTCAGCCATGTTAGCCATTCAGCCAGCTCAATGTGTTTTTTCGTTGTTTTTTTTTTACGATGTATAGATTTCATCCAAGTGTGATTGTTTTCTCTCATTTGTAAGGACAACACAAGACGAACACAACACGAACACAACACTTAATTAAAACCACCCATGCCCTCGGCCGGACTCGAACCGGCGACCCATGCAACGCGAAGCAAGCACGCTACCCCTACGCTGCCGGGGTCGGCAGGTATTAGTTGCCGCCGGCGCGGCGCTGCGAAATCAATGATAATCTATCCAAATGTTGGTTTAATTCTTTGTTGTAATATTTTCTTTCCGTTTTAACTTCACTCCGTTGTAAATCGTCGCATGAAATTAACAGATATAAAATATTTATCCGAAATGCAGTACAACAAGGCTTGCCATCTTAGAATCGATATAAGCAGTCAGAGATAATCGATTGCTTTCGTTGTAAACATATGTTCAGATTCCGAGATGGATGCCGCAGAAAGAATTTCCCGTAAATTTTTTACTCTTGGTCCAGGCCGAATTTCAACCTAACCTTGATAACTATGAGAAAACTAAACTAATTAGGTTGATACGATCCCTGTACCGATAGTTTTTGTGTTATTTTTGCAGTGCTGCTAACATTTCGCCGTTGCGGAGCGTCCCAAATTTCGGTATTTTTCATTTAATTGGTGTTTACTTTTCCGGAAAATGAGAGTGCAAAACGCGAAGAGGACATTATAAGGAAGCAGTTAATCCAAATTTCAACATATCAGAACCAGTTTTGGGCTGGTGGAAAATATCCCCGGGAACTGCACCACTTTCGGTACCTGCCAGAAACTGGTACTAACCTGTTGAAATTTTCATCAGTCGCTTCGTCAACATGTCCTCTTCACGTTTTGCGATCATACATTGCGGAAAAGTCACTAGAAATTTAATTAAAAATGCCGAAATATGAAGGGCTGAGCAACTGCTAAATGCCTCCCACCCAATAGTCACATAGCTGCAGTAAAGTATTTTACATTACAGTTCTCTCAGCGGGTACATGAATGGTTATCAGTATATCAAAAACAGGTACAATACTTGCGTGAGATCTGAGTCGAACCGGTAATGCACGCTAGTCCATACACGGTGAAATCGTCGTTACGGAGGATTATCTCGGAAATGGCGAGAAGTGCGAACAATGCGACGTGACTGTGGAGTGGCTCGATAATTGTCGCGGTGGTTTCCTGGGAGACGACGGAGGTCGTCGACGGTGCAGCTGTCATGAGCGACAGTGAGGCCAGCAGTGACAGCGACCCCGGGACGTGGCCGGGGGCCGGAGTGCTGCGCGGACCCCGCAACTCCGCGGTGCTGCAGCAGGTGGCCAGGAGAAACGAGCCAGTGCAGACGCCGCCCGCGGGAGAGAGGCTCCTCAGGTACTCACGTCTCCTTAAGATTGCCTCCAGTTATACGACAACGATGACGGATTTTTATGTAACCCGACTAGACAAATCGAAAGTGAACAATAATTTTTTTCAATATCTCGCTTAATTCTCAAAATATCGAGTAAAAACATTAGTTATATGTATAACTCCTTGTGCTTTTGGAGACATTTTCATCTGGTCCAGACCTCATTTCAATCTACACAATCGCTAGGAAGAAAACAAATCTGGTGTGGGGAATTCTACGATATCCGAGCCACTGAAATTTGACGAATTTTATAGTCGGATTCGGGAACTGCACCACTTTTGTAACCTTCGAGAAACTGGTACTAACCTGTTGAAATTTACATCAGTCGCTTCGTCAACATGTCCTCTTCACGTTTTGAGATCATACATTGGGGAAAAGTCGCTAGAAATTTAATTAAAAATGCCGAAATATAACATGACGCACAGCCGTTACATGCCGCCAACGTTGAAAAAAATCAGTGACAGTCTCTTAATATGTTGATTTAATCTTTTGTTTTAATGTTTTCATGCTTTTTCAGCTCTATCTCCGTTGTAAAAAGTCACACAAAATTGACAAACAGGCAATATTTATCCGAGTTGTAATACGGCGATGCCCGCCATCTTACATAGCAACGAGTAACGAGAGATAATCGATTGCTTCCTTTGTAAACAAATACGCCATTGCGTGTTGGATGCCGCATAGCCAAAATTTCGTATTTGTTTTGTTTTTTTCACTTGGTCCAGGCCGTATTTCAACCTAACCACGATTTCTATGACAAAACGAAACTGTTTAGGTTGAAATGATCCCTTTACCGATAATTTTTATGTTATTTTAGCAGTGCTGATTGCATTTAGCAGTTGCTCAGCCTTTTTAAATTTCGGCATTTTTAATTAAATTTCTAGCGACTTTTCCGCAATGTATGATCGCAAAACGTGAAGAGGATATGTTGACGAAACGACTGATGTAAGTTTCAACAGGTTAGTAACAGTTTCTGAAAGGTTACCAAAGTGATGCAGTTCCCGTCGATTCTTACATCTCGATAAGACAAATCGAATGTTAGGAATAAAGGTTTTTGATATCTCGCTTAGTTCTCGAGATATCGTATGTCAAAATTGAGGTGGTTAGGTTGAAAAGCTACCTTAACAGCAAGATAAATCTAGCCAACGCCATGTTTGATGATGAGTTTTTCTATAACTCGATGAGACAAATCGAAAGTAAGGAATACCATTTTTTGATACTTTTCTTAGTTCTCGAGATGTCATATCTCAAAATTTAGGAGGTTAGATTGACACGCTACCTGGACCGGAATTTTTTCTCCAAGACAAATCGAGAGTAAAAGAATACCATTTTTTGATACCTCTCTTGGTTCTCGAGATATCGCATCTCAAAATTGAGAAGGTTAGGTTTACAGGCTGCTTGGACCAGAAAAAAATTTCGCAAACGCCATTTTTTATGATGAATTCTTCTGCAACTCGACAAATCTAATGTAAAGAATACTATTTGTTTTGATAACGCTCCTACTTCTAGAAATATCGTATATCTAAATTGAGGTGGTCAGGTTGACATGCTGCCTTGACCAGAAAAAAAAATCGCTAAAATCACCAGGAACTACACGGTGAATATGCACAATGGTTTTTTTGTTTTCTTCCTAGCTATGGTGGTCAGGTTGAAATACGGATTGGACCAGAAGAAAATCGTCACAAAAAGCACAAGGAACTATACCCGTAACTGATTATTAACTTTCGATAACTTTCGAAGTGAGATATACAAACAAACAAAAATTAATTAATTAATAAACAAATAAATATATAAATTATTCTTTTACTTTCAATTTGTCTCGTCGAAATATGTAAGAATCAACGATTAAATTCATCAAACTTCAGTGGCTCAGATATCGTGGCATTGCCCTGGTGTAGTTTTTTTTTTTAGTAAAAAAAATTCGTCCAGGTCGCATCTCAACCTAACCACTTCAATTACGATATGTCGATAACTAAGCGAAATATCAATAACTTTTACTCTTCTCTTTCAATTTCTCTCGTTGAGTTACATACGAATCCATCATCAAATATCGGCACCACGGTTATCGTATAATCTCCTCAAGCCGAATAACAAGAAAATGAAAAAGACAAGCTTCTGAGCATACACATTTTCGTATCGATGTCAATATTGTATTTAGTAAATATTATGGAGCATTGTTATCACAAAACAAGGGTGCTAAAAACTGTTCTTACACTAAAAGTTTAAATTTACAAAGTTTGATTAACTTATTGTAATGTATTGAGTAGAAGCCGAATGTTAAAATTGTTGTTAAATCCAGAAGTCCTCATGAATTTGCCATAATTATCATGCTTGTTGTCAAAGGCAGACGAGCCACGGAAAAAAATAGTGTGTAGCTCTATTAAAAGTATTTTATTTTACTATTGTAATTACTTTGTTTTACACGCAGGCTACCAGAATCATTCTTTTTCCGTTTACATCAAACATCATGAACTCTCAATTGACAAAAATCCTCCTTATTTTCCACTATTATCTTCAAATTTGTGTTGCTCTACTGTTTATTTCCATCTGCAGTCTCCGACGTCCTCTATTTATTTCTCCATTCACAGTGTCTTCCAAACCGTACACAACAACGGTCTGATTTCTTGTGAAATGCCATAAACAATTACTCTTTCTCTTCTCGATAGACTTCAAAATACTTATCTTCTTGCTATATCTCATAAAAACCTATTATTCTCTATTATATCTATCCTAAGATGTTTTAGCCCTCCATTAGAAGTCTCAGTCTCAATGTTGTTGGCGTCTACTTATCTGTTCACTCCTTTTTTTGTATATTATCTTTGGTTACTCCGTGACGTTATAGCATCTGTTACATGAAAAATTTCACCAATCTTCGTGACGATTTTTTATATCACCACAACGAATAGATTCAAGTAAAGCAAGCTCTTTGCTTTTGGCTTTACATCTCGTCGACATCGTGGTCATTAGAGGAGGGAAAGGATTGGGGGCAAGGAACGGAAAGGAACTCGACCGTTGCTTGTTTAAGAATCCATCCCAGCATTCGCCTGGAGTGTTTTCAGGTAACCATTGAGTATCGAACTTTGGATGGCCCGCGTCTTCCCGAATGCGATTTCAGAGCTTTACCGCTCACTTACTACGCTCAGTTTTGTTTTGTCTATCGCGTTTTGAATAATTCAGTCATCTACGTCACTTTCAAACAAGTTATCTACTTTTTTTCTAGCTGTTGGATTATTTTTTTCTTTTTCTGTCATAAGTCTCTCCACTACTTTGATATTTGTTTGATTTCTTCCTGTCTTGAGTTACCTCTTTGTCTTATCGTGTTCCTAGCACCTTATGTACTCAAATTTCTACTCCGTAAATTATAATCTTAGTCTTCATGTTCAGTTTTCTGTTCCCATCATTAAAAAATTAACCAATCCCACATGTCTTAAAATGTGATCAACCATCCAGTCTCATCTTTTGCTAGACTCTTCCACAATTTTTTTTTTCTCGCGCATCACCTCCAAAATAAATAATTTTCGTAGTTTCTTTGCCCACCTAACTCTCTACATCCTTCTATACCACCACATTTCTGGTATTCATGAAGTCAAGCTTTATTTGTATAACGCAAAGTTTTATAAATTTGTCGCCGCGTCTTATGTCAATATTTGGAACTAAAAGTTTTTTGGGGACTGCACCACTTTATTGACCTTCGAGAAACTGGTACAAACCTGTTGAAATTTACACCAGTCGCTTCGTCAGCACGTCAAAACATTACAACAAAGGATTGAATCAACATTTTAAGAGAATGACACTGATTTTTCAATGTTGGCGGCATTTAAAGGCTGCGCGTCACTGTCATATTTTGGAATTTTTAATTAAATTCCTAGCAACTTTCCGCAATGTGTGATCGAAAAACGTGAAGATGACATGTTGCCGAAGCGACTGATGTAAATTTCAATAGGTTAGCACCAGTTTCTAGAAGGTCAATAAAGTGGTGCAGTCCCCACTCTTTTCCAAGAAAGCTACTAGTGTTCTGCTTTAACGCCATTTCTCCTAAATTCAGTTACTGCTATTACATCTGATTCCATTTTATGTGATATCAGTCTAATTTATGATGTATTTTACGTCGTTCAACATTGGTTTAAATTTATTCTAAATTTCTTACTTCAGTATTCGTTTAGGTACTGCTATTTAACTTTACTTACTGCTTTTAATTTACTTAATACGTTTCAGTTCAGTATTTAAGTATAGTGGAAATAGTTACAGCTAACAGGAAACATTAGGTTTAGAGAAACATAATAGTTCACCTTTGTAAAACTATCAATGTGATCTACTTAGGGCACCGAAGATAATTGAACAGACTGTGGCGCAAATCCTAAAACAAAGTTTAATTTAAACAAAAAAAAAAAAAAAAAAAAAAAAAAAAAATGCGAGCAACAGTTTCTACACGAGCAAGATGTGAAACTTCTGTTTGTTATACTTAATTCTTTCAATGTATTTTTCCTATGTATTTGCATTTGTATGTTAAATAGGCAATTTATCCAAGTTATTTTCGTAAACAAATGAAAATTATCAACAGTTAAAGCTCACTTTGATAGATTATAGAGTAGTGCAGCGAGCACTAGTCTGTATGTTATGTTTGGAGCTTTTATAGCGGAGAACAACCTAAACAAAATTCTTACAGTGAATAGGATGTATGAGACATCAGAAAAATAAAATTAAGTTACTATTTATTACTATTATTACTAAGAGAGATTTTCCTCGCTTCAGAGCTTTTACTGCAACATAAAAATAAAATCTCGGAACACAGAACTTGACTTCGTCTTCTCAAAATATTTCTCCAGATATTTCGATCTTGCATATCTTCCTCTTCTGCACCAAATCTTCTCATTGCTGTTTGTACACTTCGGAGCCACGTAAACATTGGCCGTCCTCTTTTCCTCCTAGTGTCTTCCATCCTTCTTACATGGCCATACCTTACCAATCTTTTTCGTTCTATAACTTCATAAATTTCTTCTTTCACTTCCTTTAGCCTTGTTATTTCGGTGTTCCTTACTTTTTTTCTTTTCTTGCTAATCTTCTCCAGAAACCCAATTCTAATTAACATAATTTCTTAATATGTTTTTGGTTGATTGTCCAGGTTTTTGATCCATATAAGACTATACTTTCCAATAGTTACTTAAATATAATTATTTTTGTTCTATTCTTAACATTCTTGCTACATAGAATTGAATTGAGCATCCCGATAACTTTCCATCATTAGTAATTATTTTAATAATGTCCATGTTTGATTTTCCTTCTCTTTCTAAAATTGAACCCCCCAAAAAATTATTTACCTTTTCAATTTGTATTCCATCAATGTAAAATTCATCCAGATCATTAGTAAGACATTCCGTTTTTTGATAGTTAATCGTCAAAGTCTCATTTTTTTATATTCTATTGATAGTTGATTATATATGTAACTTGCATCCTCATTATTTTGTGCTATGGCGACTTGATCATCAGCAAATAGTAAATGACGAAGATACTTTCCAGCTATTATTTCCAAACCCCTTTCTATTACACTTTTAAAACCATGTTCTCAAACTAATATCTATATAAATTTTGAATAGGGTTGGTGACTTAGGGCACCCTTGCAGCCCATGTTTTAATTTTTTGTTATAATCCATATTTATTACTTTTATTATTATTCTGTTGTATTTAATGAATTTATATATATACTTCTGAAAATCAAAAGTTTATGCTAACTGAAATAAGAAATGCATGTTTCACATTTAATATAATCCACGGTTTAACATGAACTTAAATGAAAGCGGCCACTATAGTAGCCGTTTGCATCAAAGTATCATTAAGTGCGTATTTGCAGAACATGAAGTGTGCATGCGTAGTACTTGAAGTGCGCATGCGCAGAACGTAGCGACGCAAGCGCACTTATTGCGTAACGATAAAAAAAAAAAATCACTGGTAAGGGAGATAACACGCGTAGAGAAGTTTGATTTTAGTATTTAGACTGAAGGTGCCTAATATCATGTGGTAACGTGTGAGGTGGTGGCAGGATCGAGCTGTCGTACGCCCTGGAGCGGGCTGTCCGTCGCCAGCAGGTGACGGCGTCCAGGCACCACGTCGCCCGCTGGGTCGGAGGACCGAGACGCGGGGAGCCCCGGCGCTACCGCCGCGAGACCATGTTGCAACTCAGCCCGAGGAACGGTCACATGGTGTCGTACCGCAGGGAGGGCTGGCTGCACGCGCGATCCAAGACTCGCTGCATCACCTACGAGCAGGAGCCGGCGCAGGACCCCCCGCGGCGCATCACTGGGCGGAGGCGAGCACTTCACCTATACTACTTCTAAAAGATTTTCCTTTTGTGACGAGCCATCTTCCTCCCCTCATACGTAACCAAAATTCATAAAAGAGGTACCATTTTAAAGATTAAGTTCTCCGCTTTGATAACATCATAGACTAAGTATGGACTTTTTTAAAAATTCTACCCGTAAATGGCAAAATTATTAATAATCAAGGTCTCGGATATGCGAGTTAAGAGTCAAGCTGGTATGCATCGATTGCGTCGATAAGGAGCGATAGCAGCACCACATACAGAAATTTTTACATGATAATATGTAATCGTAGCTTTTCCCGGCGAATCTGATGCATGAATATCTCTCGGGCATGCGGCCGGATCAATTGATAATAGTTCAACGAAATTTTGACAGCGTAACGTGCCATCATCTTCATGTTGCGTCTACTGACCGACATGAGGAGCTAAATCCAGGACTTCACTACCGGGTCGTTTTTTTTACTACTATTTTACAGATTGGGTGGTTTTGGGGACACATCATATTACACTTTGGGGGAAAATGGCTATGGACGACGTATTAAAAAAAAACGCCTAAGGGTTCGCATGGTCAGTTGGGGATCACTCTCGTAATCAGCTGCGTTAGGAGCTGGACGAATTTCCCCAACTGGTTGTCCGGTTTCTCGTGGCATTCATGTATTCAGCAGTGTTGGGTCTTTTGGTGGACCGCCGCTTTGCTCAGTTGTCCTATTTTGAGGCAGCTTGGATGGCCGGGGGTTGATTTTCTGGTATTCTTTTCTCGGCGATTTTCTACTTCCGCAGTCCGGTGTGGTTTGGTTGGTGTCATCTTCTGTCGTCAGAGGCTTGCAGCTTCTTCCTTACCGCGCATCCACGGTAGCACGCTACGTGGTGAGCACCACAGTTTGCACACGTCGGCGTGGCTTCACGCGGACAAGTGCAGACCGCGACGCTGTGGGTTCCCCCGCAGCGGACACACCGCACTTGGTTGCTAAACTCCGACGCCCGATGCTAGAACCCTTGGTATCGGAAGCAGTGGCTGAACGTGGTTAATTTCTTTTTCCGATCATTCCTGGTGGTTCAGTCTTTTCCTTGTTGTCTGGCTTCCGCTGGATGCTCGGCTGCTGGCTCTGTCAGGGCTAGGCTTTTTCTGGCTTCAGTTCGTGACTTGTGTTTCTCGTATCGCCGAGAAACGTCAGGTTCCACGGTTCAAGTAGCTACTTGGTCCCTTGTTGCTTATTCCTCGAATAGCAGAGGACTGTCGATCTGCTTGGTCTCGTATTGGTTTCTTCGCCCACCAAGGCGGTTAATGGCTGTCTCGATGGTCATCTGGGATGGGCATTCGGTAATGAAAGCCATCAGTGCTGCCCGTGTTTTTTCTGGGAGGGTTGCCATCTGGTGAAGCAACTCGGACACAGCTTCCTGTAGTGGAAGTGGGGTGGTTAAGAGGAGATGGCCTATTGCTGTCTTAAGGGTGCCTGCGTGCTCGTCTTCTTGGGTGTCTCGGCTGCCTCGCTTCTCGGCGTGGTGGTGCTCTCTGCCTCCTGTGTGAAAGGTGGTTGTTCGACCTCTTTGTTGCTTGACGTAGTAGGACTCTCTACCATCTTCGGGATGGTTGATAGCATCTAGGTCATCAAGGTATTCGTCCTCGTCGAAACTCTCTGCATGGACGGATGGGATGGGTACCTGTTGTGACCAGTCCTTTCCCTCGTCGGTAAATGGCTCGGCGAGATATGCGTAACTCGAGTCACAAAGCGTTCGTGGTGGTTTCAGCGGGAAGCCGCCAGGCGTAGATTTTCTCGCAGGTCTTGACTCGGAGCTCTAGCGCCCAATGGCCTCCTTCCTTTCTGAGATACTCGATGAGCTCCTTTATTTTGTAGTCTGCTGAGTCGAGAAAATACTCGTGGGTCGGGTAGTAGCATCGGAAGTATATATAGGCGTCAGTGCCCAAACGGCTGTCGTCGTATGTACTGTGGTGATGACTAGGATGAGCTTGCCAGCGAGAGCGATGCTGTAGGTGAAGCGTCGCACAGCACAGCACAGCGTCATCGGTCATAGCATAACTATGTTGTTGTTGCCAGTTCCAAGAATTACCCTACTACTGGTGTCGGTGGTTTTGTTTTTGAAGTGGTTTTTTAAAGTCTTATCCTGTGGGTTGGTCAATCTGGTTGGGCAAAACCCATCAGCCTTTCTTAGCCAGGTACCTAATGTTAATTAATCTGGTTATTGTAAAAGACTATGTTTACTTTACTTAAGACTGCTAACTAATGGAGGAATAAGCTTATTTACATGGGAACTTACTGAACTAGTGGAGGGGTTTAAATACATTTGCGTATTTTCACTGCAATTTACAAAGCGTCGGATCTGCTGGGGCGGTATTTATACTATTCGACACATCACCTCTACTCACGCAGCTGCGCTCCGATAGCGGGGGTGGCTGGCGGTACACTCCGAAGCAGAGTTTTAATATACTTTGCGCTTTATGCCAAGAACTCTCCGTACCTAACGACGGGATGACCCACGAGAATAGTATCTTCAGTGATTAAACATTTCGAGATGCAGGAAAGAAATAATGCTGCTTAATTTAGAGCACAATGTCTCGAGGGAAACTGTCATAACAAACAGTGTCGTGTCACAAATGACACCGGGTCACAATTAATCCATTGAGAACGCACGTTTTGAAACTACTCCCGGCCGATCCTGGGTACTACGCTTAGAAGAAAAGTACTGCGCCGGACCTTGTGAAATTTGTTATATGAACTGAAGGTACATTTGATACATATTGTTCTTGAATCTTGCTGGCGCTGGAATTATATAAATATGAGGAAGGTGAAGTTGTCGTAAATTTCATATGTCATTAAAATTTGTGATTAACTATTGGATCTGATTAGTGTGAATGTAGAGAAAACATCAGCTCTTCTCTGGTTAGTGGTTACAGGGTGGTTTACGAAAGTAGAAAAAAATCTAAACAAAATATCCCTGATAGAGGAGGTCGATTATTAAAGTTAATTTATTATTTTTGTAGTAGTAGTAGTAGAAATCATATATAATCACGTATTTCTCCTCATACTTACATTTCGTCATCACGGCAAGTTTGGTAGAGGATTAGTTCTTCTTTTGTATGCATTCATATAGCAAGCTTCAATTTTTTAAATATTGTTTTAATTATTTTATCACACCTTCCTCATATAACTGCGGATCAATATATTGAAGAAAACACAATAAGAGCATAACACAGAATTAAAAACACCCATGCTCGTGGCGGGACACAAACCAGAGACCCTTACAATACGAGGCGGGCATGTTAACCCCTACACATCCAGTGTATTGTTGCGGAAAGAGTTGTTACGGGCGATGCAGGAAATTAAACACCGTTTGCAAAAACTCTTTTCCATGTCTACAGGGCTTTCCAATAGAAAGTAAATTGTGTGGTGAATACCGATATCAGAGATAATGTTGTATCGTCGTGATGTTTGTAACAGTATTGTGGCAACACATTAGTAAGATTTTTAAATGTCGCTGCAAGTGGCATGTGTAACATTAGAATTCACCTTAGTGGCTCTCTATCCTTAAATCCAGTAATAAACCAAACGAGTAATAATAATTTACGTACCGTGAACGCGATAGCTAGTATTAATAGCGAGGATATGAATGCAGTATAGATAAGAATACGATTATCGGATAAATTTTATGTCCACGGCGTTACAACAATTTCTTAAATGTAGCTGCATGAAGCTAAAAGAACAGGAATAGGCAAAATCATAAAATTACTTCTAGACGTGATTATTTCTTTGTATAGCGCTAGAATAACGACGGACTCTTCTCTTTATGAAGGTCCGAAAAGTACAAATAAATTCTTTTTTCCAAAAGAAGTTTATCCAATTTTACTTCTTAACAGTTGCATCAGCATGAATTATGAAAAATTCCGTTTCATCTAATAACTGTTTTACTTACGCTTTAGTTCAAACAGAAATATCACATTTTTGCGCAACTTGGTCTGAAAATAGATTTCTGATAAATCATTTCGTTCAGTGTTAGTTTTTTTTTTTGTTGTTGTTGAAAATTTACTCATTTTAGTTGAAAATACCATTGAAACCATTGATTATCAAAACAATAAGACCTAAAAATACAAATTTTCTCTTTCATTTTTCGTGTAAAGTGTTTCGGAAAGTTCGTTTACATTTTTAAAGACGCTTCGCCTGATATCAATGCGTGAAGGTGATGAGTTGACTATTCTTTAATGCGCTTGGTGCAGGAACATTCTCTACTTTTTATGTTCACATTATGAATTCCATTCATCGCGATGTCAACGCAATCGTTTTGTAGCGTAAAAGAGACAGAGAGACAAATTACCATACTTATTCTAAAGAAGAATATGTCAATATTTAGGTGATAGAGTCTATAAAATAAATTGCCTACCGGACGTATCGGGTACATTTTTGTCTTAGCCGAGTCCACGCTTCTTTTTTTTAACAAAAAAAAAAAAAAACAAAAAAAAAACAAACAAACAAAAAAAAACAAACAAACAAAAAAAAACAAACAAACAAAAAAAAAAACGAATTTACAATCACGTTTGTGATGAAAAATGCGTGTTACTGAAAAAATGCCCCGAAGAAAAAAAAATATACTAAAACCGCGTAAGGTGAGCAAAACCCGGATCGTCCAAGGCCCACACTGAGTGGCTTACCACTGTACAATGAAAATAGCTTATGTCGCTAGTTACAAACATTTTGGCGCAAGATCATAAAGTTTTCAGTTTCTCAAAAACTATTAGTTTGCGGAATCTACTCATACGTATGATTGTCACTCGTTTTTTGATGATTAATATAATGCTGATTAATTATTTTGTCCAATGCTGTACCGGTTAGATGATAATACATTGAATATTCTCACCGCACGTTAAACGAGACTAAATATTTCCCGCATGAAACAACC
This sequence comes from Vandiemenella viatica, assembly GCA_031002005.1. Classification (NCBI taxonomy): domain Eukaryota; kingdom Metazoa; phylum Arthropoda; class Insecta; order Orthoptera; family Morabidae; genus Vandiemenella; species Vandiemenella viatica. The sequence continues at coordinate 151,007,825 of CM061919.1, read as the reverse complement.
CAACTCTACCACGTAGAATATTTCCGCACCCAGCGAGAAACTTAAAACACTCATACATTCCGGAAATCTACTTTCCCGCGACAGTTATCCACAAGGCAAACGAACACTTCAGAATTATTAAATTCTCACACAAAAAATCTATTAATTCCAGAACGGTTTAATGGTACGGATTCATCGTTAAGCTTTAACTACCTTATACCGAAAAGAATTACCGGGTTAGGCAATAAACCCTGTCAACCAGGTTGATAGGTATCTGATTACTTGAAATAACTACTCGAAGGATCATATTCACGCGCTTCAAAATAACATTACGCCACAAAACATCGGCTCGATCCAATGATACTAAGTACAAACATACACATGTTCCAGCGATTCTAACTTTCAAACTGAAACTAACTCGTCTCGGCCGTTCGCTTATATATAGATACACAAATTACGGAATAACACAGAGAAAACCGCTCCATGTTTTTCGAACGGCGACAGAGCCGCTAACAATAAAAATCACATTCAAACGATCCGAATTAATACAAATTCATTCACAATCATCATGAAACATACGGAAATGTTACAAGTGTTTACACACACAGTTATTTACATAAACCAGTCCAAACCGTCACAAATTGTCCTCCAAACATCAGAGCTCACACCAATACTTACAATTACAAACATTTAAACAATGTTTCGTGCATAATAATGTCGTTGAACAGATCACATAGCATTTACAAAATTTCTCTCCGTAAAACAATGTTCATTTACAATAATACAAATTCACAATTAATTACACAAAAAATATACAAAACCATAATTAATTAACTCTCAGATTGCTATACACAATTCTTAAAGTACAATTCCATAAAATGGGTTGGGTCTTAACACTGTTATAAGGTCCTCAAATACTACATGAAATTATTAATATTATTATTAACATCAAAAAAAATTCTCAAAATACATGAGCAAACAATTTGAATTCATCAAAATGTAGAAAAAGGATAAAAGATCCACTCTATTATTACATCTTTGTACTGTATCACATCTGATGACAGTTGATATTGTGAAATTGTGTTGTGGTTGTCTTGACAGCGTGCACTGTTTTGTGTACAGGCATGGGGTTCACCGCAACCAGCACGTGCCTTTCACCGCGTGCACCAGCTCTGCTCTGCTGCTGTGCGCCCTCGCCGTCACCTTGGCCCTAGTCAGACTCGGCTGATGGAGGCCCTTGCCTACCGCTCGTCCTTCTGTCCGGTGCCACGAAAAATTCCTCTTGTGTCCTGTCAAAACTATTCGCGTATCAATAAATGAGCTAAGACTGATACCAATGCGTCAAATATAACTTAAACTTTATTAACATACAGCGATTAGCACCTTTTTTGTATACTAATGCTGAGCCCCTAAATACTATCTACACAATATTAAAAGAAATGATTCCTGGCAGATCAAAGTCAGTCTTGTCTATTTCCACTCCGCTGCCCGCAGCCGTAAATGCGAATGTAAAATTTAACACTCGCCTGCTTGGACATAGCAATCATGTCGCATGTTGACCGAGCGAGCTGCGACACTTACCACATTTGTGAGTTCGTCCTAGCACATACTTACTGTTGGCTGAGGTTTTAGTTTCCCAGTCGGCATCTGCAAGTACCTGGCTAGTATAAAAACACAAACAGAAACTTAGCTTACGTAGAATCAGGACGTAGGTATTGGTTGGAATGATATAGAGAGTTGTGACTACTTTATTTATTGCAGAATACTGTTACATGGCATTATTACATGAATAGGTTCAAAAATTGGAAGTTTTCCGATACTGGAGATAGTGGATCATAGGATCCAAAATGATATCAGTTCTTTTCTGAGCCAGTGGAGGGGAGGGTGATAGAAATGTCTAAAAATGTACGGTTTGGTTTGCAATAGGTCTGACATACGTAAATTCACATGGCGAACTGGGGTGGTGACGCTACCAGCAAGAAGCGTTCCCGGCTCTGAAAGTGGGGAATCCGCGTCTCTCATTGGCTGTATGTCAAGCCGTTCCGTCGTGTACTTCAAGTGCTAAGTGGACGTGTTCCTCGTGGACAAGACGTGCTGGTTGACATTCTCGCGGTAAAACTGCCAACTCTAGCGACCTGGCCATATGATCTTGATCCGCCAGTAGTGGTGATGAGAGAAGGAAGACGATTGATGTTGAGAAACTGAGAGAATGGCTGCAAAGGCCATTTGCAGCTGTCACGAAATCAAAATTTTAATCACCGCACTCTGGTTCGAAGCCCAGTTCTTACAAATCTCAGGCCTAAGCGTGCAGTTTACGAACCGAACAGGTCGTACACACTTCTTCCATTGTTAATTACTTAATTTGAATGTAATTTCCACACACTTCCACATGCATAAACATTTTTTCTTTTTTAAAAAAAAACCCCATACACTTTGATAAGGGACTTATAGCTAATAAATTTTATTCCTTCAGTACTTATGGCAATAGAAATTGGTTGGTTTAAAGGAATATTTTATTTTTTTGTGGCGGAAAATTGAATTGCGTGGTGATTACTCAGTGCTCTTTGTAATCTGATTTGTCAATTGCTAAATGGGGTGGCGCTCAATTTACTTAAAATTCAGAAGTGTTAAATCTAAGAATTTCTGGCCATGAATGTAAATGGTTTTAAAAACGCATTTCGTAAAATCGTTTTTTTTTTTTTTTTTTTTCTTTTAATCTGTTTTCTTCCGATCTTAACAACATTGCAATTATAAAATGATTCAATTACACTGATCAGCCAGAACATTGTGACCACCTACCTAATAGCTGGTACTTCCGCCTTTGGCACGGATAACAGCATGGAAGCAATGAGTCTTTGGTACGTCACTGAAGGGACTTGGCACCACATCTGCACACGCAAATCACCTAATTCCCGTAAATTCCGGGAAGGGGGACGATGAGCTCTGACGCCACGTTCAATCACATCCCAGATGTGTTCGATCGGGTTCAGATCTGGTGAGTTGGGGGCCAGCACATCAATAGCAACTTGCCACTGTGTTCCGCGAACCACTACATCACACTCCTGACCTTGTGACATGCCACATTTTCTTGTTGAAATTGTCACTTCCGTTGGGAAACATGGTCGTCATGAAGAGGTGTACATGGTCTGCAATCAGTGTACGATACTTATTGGCCCTGCATCAGCTAAATTGGACCCATGGATGCCTCCATAGCATAATTTAGCCTCCGTCAGCTTGTCTCCGTTCCGCAGTACTGGTGTTAAAAAGCTGTTCCCCTGGAAAACGACTTCACACACTCCCGACAGTATGATAAAGAAGGTATCGATACTCATCAGACCATGCAACGTGCCCATTTCAGTTGTAGTTGCCGATGTCGTGGTGTTAACATTGGCACATGCATGGGTCGTCGGCTGCGGAGGCCCGTCGTTAGGAGTGTTCGGTTGCACTGTGTGTTCACACACACTTATGCTCTGCCCAGGCTAAAAGTCTGATGTTAGTTCCACCACAGTTCGCCGCCTGTCCTCTTTTACTAGCCTGCCCAGCCTACGATGTCTGACACCTGCAATGAGAAGTGGTCGCCCAACACCTCGACGTTTGACGTGGTTTCACCTTGGTCTCGCCACTTGTTGAAGACACTCACCACAGCACTCCTCGAATACCTGACAATTCGTGCAGTTTCCGTAATGCTCGTGCCGAGCCTCCGGGCCGCACAATCTGCCCTCGGTCAAACTCGGAAAGATCGCGCGTCTTCCCCATTCTAAATACGGATATCACCCTCACTGATACTACATGCATCGTGTGCCTGACTAGTAGTAATTCCTCGTCAGGTGACGCTGCTATCGCCCTGGACGGGTTTATATCGATAGTAGGCAGGTAGTCATAATGTTCTGGCTGATGAGTGTATTCTTCAATGCTTTACAGCTGGTCGACATCGACGTCATTACTACTGGATAATGAAGTTAAGGAGTAAGGCAAGGGATGAAATTAGTTGATGAATTTATAATTGAACCATCCTGGGATTCGCTTGGAGTGATTTTGAGAAGCTACGAGAGATATAAGTCAGTACAAAGTTCGGGTATCTAACCCATGTCCTCAAGAAAGTCATGTACTAGCATCAAACCACTCACTCATAAGGCTTGATACTTCATTTTTTGGTGCTTTTATTTCCTAAATCTTCTTTTTGTAAACTAAATTTCGAGACACAATTTTACTATTTTTTATGTAGCATTATCGAAATATATGGTATAAAGTTTAAACTCATGTGATTATGGCGGAGATTTCACATTCAGTCGCTGCTGTAGAGATTTGTAATCTGGTCTCCATGAAGACATAACTGAAACGAGATTCGTCTTAACAAGGGCAGATTTGGAGACCGAATCTCTCAAGGATTTCCCCCGGGGAGAGCGAGATGAGGCCTTTGAGCTGTAGTAATGTATTTGCGAAAGACATCCAAGCAGGAGACCTGGAGGAGCGGTTTCTTCCGCAGAAGATCAAACGTACCTAACTCCGGGCGGTAATCCTTGTTCCGTTGAAACCATCATCTCCCATCAGTTTGGCTGCGCTAAATTCACTCCCAGACAAGATGTGACCTTGTAATAAATTCAGTTTTCCTCCGTCAGCCGAATATGTTTTAGAACTTCGCTAAAAATATCTGACAATACGTAGCAGGTCATCGCTAGAAGGAGTGATCGTGTTTTCTTGGCCGGACTGTGCATTACATTAGCTGACACAATTTGTGTCACATCTCCTTCTTAGAAAGAACGTCAACTGACTCATCTATATAAAATCTACTTACGCGGTAATTACTGTTAAGGCATCGTCAACTAACCATTATTTTTTAATATTCTTTCTCGCTTAACTACTTTGCGATTAATTATATCATATTCAAGTTAATTGTCTTCTTAATTCTTTCTGTTGCCTAATGTTTTATCAGACTCATGACCAAAGATTGGCAACGTTTATTAGGCATATATATCGTATTTCTAAATAAATTAATGAAATCAGGAGCAAGTTAAACAAGAAAGAAGTCTGCTAAAAATAGTTTATATTCATCCTATAATGACTCTTGCACGGTTAGCACAATATTAAATATCACTCAATGATATTGATTCTCAAATACTACTCAATTAAATTGTTCTATAGTTTCAAATTATTATCCACTCGCAATCACTAATAGTTTTCTTGAATTGATGTTCATTAAATTTTAGTTCAAGACACGTGTGAGGAGAGAGAATGAGACTCATTATTCACATTATGCAGTAATGTCTGCTGGCTGCTACGTGTTGCAACAAGGCGATGGATTCAGACACAGACCGACGATCACTTCGACGGCAGTAAACAGAATAGCCTCGGCTTTGTTCTAGATGCCCGGACGGGAATTAGAACCGACGTCCTCCAGATCGCGAGGCCAGAACGTTAACCGCTCACCAACCACGCTCGGTGCCTTTAGTGCCGCCATACAGTTTTCAGATCAGTCAAGCTTTGGTCTTTCCCTACAGCAAGCCAATGGTGATGATTGGCACCTCAGTTTAATTGTTTTGTAGAAAATTTCGTTTATTCTTCAATGTCCATATATTCTACCGGATGGGTGGTCACACTAACGTAGAAAGTTAAAGGTAAACTCCTTAATTTTTTATGTGTGCCGGTACTAGCACATATTTAACAGTTGGCTACTGTGATGCCACAAGACATATACATGTGGTAAAAGTTTCAATAACTTTAACGATAATAATAAAAAAATTCCTTCAGCTAATTAAAATTATGTAAAATAAAGGATTATTCATTTATCGTAGTTACGAGAGGTTGGCTTTTAATGTGTTGTTTTTTGTTCTGTATAATATTTGAAGTGGTTCTGAATGGGTGTGTCATTATTTGAAATTGAGATAAATTGATTTTGGTATTTAAAATTTTAATTACTGGACCTTGATATGTAATGATCTTGCACCTCTCAGTATTTTGGTACGTCTTCAATGTTTCAACTGTTTAAGATATTCAGAGTAATGTTAAAATTCTTCAAAATGTCTGCGCTTCTTTCAAAATTATGTCCATTTACTTCCAAGCAGTATTAAGTAAGTTTCAAATGCTCTAAATAAAAAATCTGTTTTTTTTTTAGCCATTGTCTGGCGATTCGGAATGAGTAGTCGCACCTTTGTATGCGTCTAGAATGTTCTCTGTTGATAAATGAAACATCGCTTTGCCTTCGGCCAGGGGAGATGATGGGAATACTGCAAAAATGTAGCAGCACAAATTTGTTTTATTGAAGTTTCGACGAAGAGTCGGATGTATATATTTAAAAATATTTCTGCAATAAATGAAAAGTTCATCTAAAGTTTTCGCAATTAAAAACTACCTTATAGTTGAAAAAAGTAATTACTCTAGTTTGGAACACACTTCCAGCGATTTCAAGTTTATAAAACGTCAGCGTATGTTATTCTTAATAACATTACTTTTTTTTTATCCTTAGCGTCAGTAGACGTTTATAACAACGTTGTGAATAAACAGCTCTTTGTCCCGACTCAGCCAAAAGAAGTGACAGAAGTGAAAAATTAAAACTAGTATATTAATATCATACGCGCAAAACGTCATAATTATAGTTACAGATATACTAAATGACAATAATTCCTTGTGGACGTAATGATCTGATGACGGAGTTTCTGTTGGCTGCGCTTTCCGTTCGTGTATTAGCAGCCTTAACCCAATCCGGTAATGTTGCCAGGTACAAGGGACGTACAGTTTAAGGTGGAATTGAAACCACGGAAGCGTTCTGGCGTACTTCACATTCCACTGCAAGCTATACCAAAGATGAAAATCTCCGTCGAGGTAGAGATTCGAACCGGGAACCTTTCATTCACCAGTCAGACACGATTACCACTGAGCCACGAGACCGCAACAGTACTGTATACTATTAACGTTAGCATGTCGGTAACGCGAACTCATAAGGTATTACCCATTCAAAAATCGCCCAACGCGCCTCATGATGTTTTCACTTCAGAAACAAAAAATCTAACTTAGTCTACAACCCTACGGTTCTTCAAATCTTACCGAAGGAGATGTTCCAAGTTATTGTGTCAGAGGCTAGAAGATTAATTCCTTTCTTCAGGATCCTGCAGTATAACATGGAATCAGAACCACGGAACGTACCGGCGTAGCTCATAGAATTAAATACAACTCCTAAAGTTCCTACTCACCGCGGGATTTGAACCGTCACCAGAGAGAGAACTTTCGGAAGTGAGCGCCTTTACCGCTGAGCTACCAGATCGCCAGTATACGTGTGCCAACTACTGCCAAAATCGGATATAAACTGTGTGTTTGTATGAACAGCGGTGACAGAAATTAAGGTGAAGGAGAAAAGGAGGAGAGGGTTTAGGTTTTTGTAAATCAAACGTAAACAGTGGTGTTCTGTTTGTTTTAAAGTATACATATGCAAATTCCCATCAAAATCGGATAAATACTGTGAGTTTGTGTAAAGATTTTGTGATAAGCGTCCAACGCGCAACAGGAGGCGTGATGGTGACGTCACAAACTCACAGATTTATTCCCGTCGAAATATGGCGTAAGGCGCCTATAGAAGTTTTCACTTCAAAAATCGAGGTCTACTCATCTGAAGTCGTATTCCTTTGGGGCGATGATGGGGTAGAAACGTCATTTTTAATAGAATGGCACCTGTCGTTAGCGTCCAGTCTCTGTCTAAAGGCCCGGGCACACAGAACGCGACAAGCGACAGCAGCAAGTGGGCGTTCTCTCGTCGCGGCGATACGCGATTTTGGTACGTCACACAGGACGCGACAACTCCATAGTCCATAGCGATAAATGCCAGTATACTGAGACCCTCTCTCGCAAAGAGATCTGTGCTTCTCTATTTCTTTCTTAATAAGTTTTCTTGGGCTAGTAAATTCTTATAAAACATGTCAAGTGATGAGGAGACTCTACATCTTTTGTTTGCACTAAGAAGAAAGAAAAGGGGTTCTGGGTTCATGACATCATCGCATTCAGGAGGACGCCGCGCGCGCCGGTTCGAATCCCCGTCCGGGCATCCAGATTTGGGTTTTCCATGGTTTCCCTAAAATCACTCCAGGCGAATGCCGGAATGATTCCTTCAAATGGGCCATGGCCGAATTCCTTCCCCTTTCTTGCCTTCCTGCCTCTAATGTCCTCGCTGTCGAAGAGGCGTAAAGCCCAGGCAAAAAAAAGAAAAAAAAGAGAAATTACACAATCTGTTAAAATCAACTATATCGAAATACACCACGAACTGGAGAAAAGCAATTGGTATAAGAGAAAGATTAGCCATTTGTATGACAGTATGAGGTAAGTTCTGTTCATTTAATGTAATTCTTAAAAACAAAACAGAAACAATGACGCTGCCCAAACCCCTGACCTCTAAGCGATTTACAATGTTATCACTTTCCCCCTTGGAGGCAGCTGTGTCATTTGCGTGGCGGTCAATATTAAGAAATACCCCTGAAACCAGGAGTTTCATCACAAAGTGATATGTCACAATAAAAAATACAATTTATTATTGACAATGTAGTTCACAATCAAAAGATAGGCTCAAATACAAGTATTATTTATTTTAAATAATTACAGTGTAAACAAACAAACATAAAGTGAGAAACTAAGAAGAAAAAATACAATTCTGAATGCCGAAAATTATTTTTTATGAGCTGGAAATCTTTTCATATGCATCTCTTAGTACACCTGAAGTAGTGGCCGTCGGATGCGGTGGAAATCAATTTTGGCCATGTCGCTGTGTCGCAGGACAATTCTATAATTTTGTACAACTGTGTCGCTCGTCGCCGCGACAAAGACTGCGGCCCGGCGACGGATCGCTTTGTGTGTGACCGACCCGATTCAAAACTGTGAATTACAACAATAGCGACGTCGTGCCGCGACACAATATCGCGTGTCGCTGTCGCTTGTCGCGTTCTGCCTTTATAGTCTTAGGTGGAACGGGTAACGACAGGTGTATGAAGAAATTTGGTTGCTATTTAATAATTACGGATGAGAAAATACAATAGTTCTGAGAGTAACTGTAGAATATAAAACACTCCAAATAGTTTGTACGGCAAATTACTTTGTAACTGGTTCAAAAACAAAACGTGACAGTGGTACTGAAAAGAATGTCCTGGAACGACTACAAGTAAGAGTTCAAACTAAAACAGTTTGTTGAGGCGAAATGTTTGTTGTGAGTGATGAGTTCGCGAGTTTGGATTGTTTACGGCGCGCGCGCGCTAGTGTGGACAATGCGTCCTCAGAAGTGCTCCCGTAAGAATGCGGCGGACACAATGGGGCCAGCGAGCCATTGTCGACAGGGACACTTGTCACTCGGAGAGAAAGGCCAGGTGGAGGCACAGACACGGCATTGTGTTCTGCGGGCGCAGGGACGGACCTACTGGCTATCTGCGCCGGACGCAAAGTGATCAAGTCCTTCCACACGACAATCTGTTACCATCACTGTCCCGTAGAATTAGGAAATCCTTCTGTCGAATATATCACTACCAGAGCTGCAAAACCGTTCAGCAGATAGCTGATTCACGACTGCAAGTTTAGGATGGTACAGTAGCAGAGACTTTTAGCCAATAACGTCTCGATGATACTGTAATACAATTATTAAAACAACTAGTATAAGCCCGTGTTTTTTTTTTTTTTGGGTATCGTCACCGGTCTAGAATAGTTCCAGTTTTTAGGATGAAAGATTATGACAGGTTATTTGACCAAATATAAGCTTGACATGTGTTTCGGTGTGAATTAAATCTTTTGAGCTTGAAGAACTCAGAAGCTTTTTTTTTTTTTTTTTTTTTTTTTGGGAAGGAATTCGGCTGAGAATGTTGTTGCTGAAGACTGTTGCGCGGATTTATTTCAACACCTCCGTGTTAACACTCTCAACTTTCTTATCAGTATTGGGTACGTGTGTCTGCCTGGAATTAACGCTCCTATCGAAAGAGTTTTTTCTCTAATAAATAAATTATGGGCAAGTGACAAAACACACTTAAGTGTCGCAAAACTGAAAGCCATTTTGATTGCGAAAACTAACATCAACAAAAAATCTAAAGAGCTCCATCCCTACATCAAAACTAGACCTGATATTTTGAAACTGATTTATTCCGCCGATAAATACAAAACAATTACCTAATACTACGTTGGATTTCAGACACTAAGGCTAAATACAAACTACCTTTATAAGTGTTATTCGTTTTTTAATAAAAACTAGTAAAATACGATTTTTTTTATCGACTCTTATCTATTTCTGCTCCTTGTATTATAACTGCCTAAATTCCTCTGACCTATTTTTTAATGTTTCTGCCAATAATAATTAATTTATTACCAAAGGAGAAATACACGCTGTGGCCTTCCATTATAGTCATGGTTCGTTTTATTTACTTGTTATTCTCCTTTTAATTACATACATTTGCTTTATCTTTACATAAATGTTTACCCTACTTATATTTTAGTTGTCTGCTTGATGCTTCGTTTATTATCTTTTAAGACAAAGATAACATTCCAGTTCATAATCATTTATGGCAGACCTTCATAAATTATAAATCTATACCAGCAGTTAATGGATATATTACTAGTCTGTCGTCTCACATATTCCTTCAGTATTATTCTTCTACAGACTGTTTTTAAATCTTTGATAAAATATTCCAAGCCAACACTAACAAGAAGCAGTCACCAAAGAATGGTCCTTTCTCTCTCTCTCTCGTTCACAACCAGAGATCTACCATTCACTATCTCAATTAACGATCCAAGATATTATCGTACATCTGATTCTAACAGGTACATATATTTAATTGAATTTCATATATTAATGAGGTGGTCGTCATTTGTCGTATTACAAAGGCGATACTAATGGCTAATAATACGAAGGAAGAACACGTGTGCATAAAATTTAAACATCAGTGTGGCTCGTTGATTTCACCATGTTATTTTTCCCGTCATTGCGGCATAAATACTTTAGGTGCCGTCCATAAAAATTTCATCTTTTTTATAAAAAAGAATCCTTCTAGCACTTTGCCACCTCGTCTCGGTTACAAGTAGTCACATTCGTGTGAAAGCACCCTTACCCCGTTGTGACCTCAAAAAACATATTTCGACTTTAAAATAAAGTATGTGTAAAGTTTATTTCACCTGATACCTATTTAGTAGTTTTACTATCTTACTAGTTGGCAGTTTATCGAGTTAAACACTTTTTCTTTATTATCTCGAGTTCTACACTTAGTTGTGTAACAAATAATACCTAGGAATGTAATTTCTTCCAAATGAAATGATTTTAGCGCAGTCTTCTGAACACGTTATTACTAACAATAAGTAGACAAATTTAAAAAAAAAAAGCAGATGTGATGTAATGAATCGAATCTCATGACATCTTCCCCCCCTTTGCACGTCACATCGCACTTCGTGGACTCCCTTACCTGTCCCTTTACGAGTGACATGTACACAAAGTATTTTTCAGCAGTCGTTAACGAGAGTGGACGTTTGCTCGATTTTCAGAAAAATATATCGGTAAAAACGTCATCTGCCTGCCTAAAATTCCAAGCCAAAGCTCTGCACCAACCCGCTGACACTTACATGAGGGCTATAACACAAAACAAGCGACTCTTCTCTCTACCTTCTCGATACTAGTAATGAATCGATTGCGCCACAGATCACAGAAGTACTGTGCATAAGAGCGAACGATAACTTTGCACGCTATCTCTTTAGTATATGCGTTAAAATTATTCAAAATTTGATCCATGAATCGAAATCTAGAGTTAGCTTTGCCTAAGACTTAATTTATCTGTTGCCACTATTAAATATCGTATTTCACCGTTGCGCTCAAATACTTAACGCAATCAATGTTTTGAAGAATCGCACAGCTTAGCTTGTATTTACGCCCAAACTAATTATTTATATACGTTTACGTGTTACTTTTCACATTTTGTAGTTTAATTTAAGTTGCTACGAGCGGCATCGAGGGTCCATTGTGACGAACTGCGAGGAATGGTCTGTGCGGTGGATACCCTGCAGAGGAGATTACCTGCAAGTCGTAAAATTCCGCCCTCCAGACACCGAATTGAAGCACCTTCATAGAGCTGCACCAGACGTGCGACTGTCGTGGGATGAAGCTCCGAAACCGGAGATTTTTATACTAAGTTCGTCTCTTCGTGTCTGCTATCTCCATCTAGACTGAAAGGCGTGTTAAATTATTTCTGGACAGGCTCTTTTCTGTTTAGTACTCATGTCACTCGTCTACGTTTTTAACCATTTATCTTTCTAGACTTCACAACTTAACGAGCACTTATTATTCCGTCAACGTTGCCGTACTCATTTATTAGTGGCATAGGTATTCTAAAGAAAAGAAATGGTATAGATTATTCTTTTACTAAAGAGAAGGTCCTTGTTTGATATAGAGCTATTAATTAATTTTATATTTCATGTTCACCGTTGAGAGTAGAAGGAAGATATTTTAGTGTTGCATCTAATTTGAGCTTACTGAAATGCCGGTCGAAAAAAGGCCGTAAAGCTGAAAGTTTAAGTTCGAATGCTGAATACACGCAAACATACGAAGTCTGTCAACTGTAGCAGCTTCATTTTTTCACCCTATCATTTCCGTCATTGCAGCATAAATATGTTAGGTGCCATCCATAAATTGCGTCACAAAAATTTCTTCTTTTTTATATAAAAAAACTTCTACCACATCGTCTCTGTTACAAGTAGTCAAGTTCGTGTGAAACCACCCCCACCCCCTTGTTACCTCAAAAAAAAAAGGTATATATAAAGTTTATTTCACCTGTTAACATCAACATGTATATACATCCACAGTCACTGACGATGTCCCATTTCACAAGGGCGAAACGCATCTGAGCCTATATGAATAAAACCAGTTGCTAATAGACGGTGTTTTCATTTACAATTGTGTAATAAGCAACTGCGGAAGGATGGCCAATATACCATATATGGTACCTATTTAGTTGTTTTACAATCTTAGAGTCTCCTACTGCGACTCTAACTACTGTTCATAACTTATTACCAGGTACTTTTGACTCAATGGTTGACACCTATTCGTATGTGTACGTGGACGTCTCACTGATTGCTTCAAATCTCCTGTACCAGAAACTTTCAGCTCCAAGATACGGAAAGCGAGCCCTTGATGGTTTGATGTCTCTCATCTGGATTAAATAAAAAGACTTTTGGCTGCAGCTGTACGCATAGGCTGGCGTAAAAATGCTCATTTCCACATTTGGAAATTCTCAAAATTTTGGGCATAACCTCACAGGTGTAGCCTGTCAGAGAGCGTATCACGACGCAATGCATATGTCCCTCAACGCTTCACTGTATACTACCAAATTACTGTGGTAATATCGTCAGTCGTCATTTGCCCCGCCGGTATTTCTCAGTGTGCTGAGGGGCGGCACAGTGGATCCGGGAGGAACAATGGACCGGGCACGAGTCCAGATCCTAAAGTACCAGCCGCCTCGACTGCGGTTTTTACGTGATTTTCCGCAGCCATCAACTACACATCATAAATTACACATTTCACAAACAAGAAACACACTTATCATACGTTGAACATACTTAAAAGTATCACAAATAGATGACAATACTTCTCTTCTCCCACCTCCCATTAGTACTTGGTACGTCATGAGTACTTGGTACGACATGGCACTATGTATAAAATGTTTGGCATTAGCAAGGGCATACAGCCATAAAACCATAACTACAAATTTGACCTTATTAACGATGAGTTAAACTCATCGAAACCAGCAGACTTCGAAATGTTGAGAAAAGGTGGTGAAGAAGAAGAAGATCCTTAGTCATACTTTCCTGAGTCCAGTCTCAGACGTTAGTGTCTTTTGTTTGTTGATGTTCCGATCAGTATCTTAACATCTCCGAACCCTCATTCGCGTAGCAAGTATCTGAAACCGTATCCTGTCTTTCGGTAATTTTATATAAAATCATGCTCCCAGATCCACTAGTTTTGCAGAAGCGTACTTGAACTCGCCTTCACACGTGGAGCTACAACGGATAGCGCTTGTAAAGGGATTTTTTTTTTTTTTTTTTTTTAGGAACTCTTTTATATTCAGATAAATGTGAAGGTAATTAATATTTTATTAAACTAAAGATAGTGTATCTTTGGAGGGTGGCAAGAGTTTGGCTTGAACTATGTCTGCTATTTGGCGAAGCTGTTCATCTCGCGAGACTTGTGAAAAGAAAGTTTATGTAGACATTGTTCGTGTGATTCAGAGTGGCTATGCAGGTGGTATCCTCCTGATAAAGTTAATTAATATTTTATTAGATTAAAAGGGGTGAATCGTACAACAAGGAACTTACGAAATCTGTATTGATCAACCGCCACGGAGTAACCAAAAGAGCAGAGCGAGACGCAGAAGAATTGTATCACGGTTACAATTGCTGTATAAATTAATGAGCAGAACGAAAAGTGCGAAAGCGTTGTAATTTGTTTACGATTTCATGTATGTTCAAGTTGGTGTGAATATAGTATTGTTAGTGAAAGTAAACGGAATAGTGATTAGTATTCACAAACAAAGACGCAATCATATCGTGTATACTGTATAAAAAAGTAGATAATTACTTTACAGGTTACTAGGAGAATTAACCATACGAGCGGTGAAATAACGTTAGCCGCCAGAATTATTTAGTGAGAAGCAAAATGAACTCTGAGTAAGCAAGGAATAGATACAAAATAAATGTAAAGTGAAGTTTATATTGTATTTCTACAGACTGGAAGTTGGCGGAGCAGATATTCAATTATAAAGAAATAACTGATTCATATTAAGTGTTATGTTTCTCTGGAACAAGAAGTACGAGGATGTTAAAAAATAATTCAAATACCTTGTTTAAATCTTTAACCCAGTGACAACAGGCAATGCCTTGTTATGTGGACTGTTACATAGCAACACCTACAAGATTTCATTACGGTTTTTAGGTTTTGTTTTAGCTCATCTAGACGAATTTGGCGGTCATCACCATGATAAAACATACTGAATGCTCGAACAAATTAATAAAATTAATAACTTATTCATACTCCCGCCCTCAGGAATGGGTATTCGTTCCAACCAGCAGAATATAGAGAGACGCCGTAGCGCTTTTAGTGTGTATTATACCGTCCACTGATAACATGTTTTTTAAAGAGTGCTTATTACGTTACATTTCTAACAGCGGTCCTTTTCGAAAGATTTACGGAGTCCACAACTATGTGCACCGAAAATTTAACTAATGCTTGCAAGACAATCACTATAAAAACTTGGAAGTTCCAATCTCATAATATACCAGAACACAACTGGATTAAGTGTCAAGGTCCAAGAGCCGATTTATTCATGACTAAGGAAGTTATGTCACATGTTATCACAGTTAAATCCAATTTCTGACCTCCCTGTAAATGCAGTGAGATTATCACTCTGCGTACCCATGTCAAAACATGGAAGCATAGTAAAGATCCAACTTTGGATGCATTTTTCCGGTACCGTTAACCAAGTAATAAGGCCATCTTAATCAATCTTTCTCTTTATCGGTACAACTGCAAATCTAATGTACCAGACGCTAGTCTACTACGAAATGTCAATATGAGCAAGCGTAGGCTCTCTGAAATTGCAAGCAAATGCCTTCTGAATCTGAAACAACAGGAGCCATCAGATTCATGAACTTAGTAACTGATTATAACTCTCTCTCGTGGCTCCACGTGACGAAGGTCGCTGGTTCGAGTCCTGCCGAGGGCATGGGTGTAAGTATTGTGTGTGGGCGTGTCATGTCCGTCCTGTGATGTCTATAGTTATTTTGCAAAATAATGTACAATGTAGAAACTGTTGAGCTGACTGTATGGCCCTAAAAGAAGCCAAATGTCACATAAAAAAAAAAAAAAAAAAAAAAACGTCTCGCATACACAGATCTACACTAAACAATACCACTCACGAATACATCAGCAGTGGAGTTGTCAATGGGAAGCCACAGTAGTTAATCCAGACACTGCTATTGCACTGTACCTACTGTCAATAATACATTAACTCCTCAAAACCATTGTCATTCGCTGAAAATTGTCTCCAGTTGTATCTTGTTGCCTTTCTTTGCTTCGAAACAACTACAAGAAGAAACGACGCTGTATTATCATCCGAATAAATCCACCTTAAGCATTAGTGTGGGTGAAGATAGAAGTGTGTTGACAAAAAATCCATCGTTTTTTGTGTTTTTATTTTTAATCGCTTTAATTTTCCTCTGCTGTAGTATATGGAAAGACTGTCGGTAGCGATTTGTTTCTCTAAATGTGTTTCCTAACCAGTTTCCATAAAACTTGGGGTGTAATCTCATTGATACCTGTATGTGGGCTGTATAGGATCGAAGGAGTAATACGGTTTTCATAGCGCTATACCATAATGAAATATTAAGTATGCGTATTGTTTATTTTAACATAAAACATACTGCAGTTACAAGCCAAATACAGATGTGAACTTCACGAGACGTAATTCGAACGAGCCGTTAGGTTCTTTGGCTGACAGACTTGTCAATTAAATCGGATTATTATGTTTTCTTTTTTACTTTTCACAAATTTTATTCCTCCCACATGAAGTAGGGATGGAAAAAATCCATCGATGTACGAAATATCGATATTTTTCATAAAATAGTCGATATTTATTGTCGATATATTTATTCTCGATATATCAAAAACCGATATTTTATATGGAGAACAATTTTAAGTACCAATTAGATATTTTTGTACTAATGAAAATCAGTATCCGATTTCATGTGTGGCATATACAGGGTGTTACAAAAAGGTACGGCCAAACATTCAGGAAACATTCCTCACACACAGACAAAGAAAATATGTTATGTGGACATGTGTCCGGAAACGCTTACTTTCCGTGTTAGAGCTCATTTTAGTTTCGTTAGTATGTACTGTACGGACCAATTCCATGGCCCCCACGCTCTCCTTACCTCAACCCTCTTGACTTCCATTTATGGGGGCATTTGAAAGCCCTTGTCTACACAACCCCGGTACCAAATGTAGAGACTCTTCGTGCTCGTATTGTGGACGGCTGTGATACAAAACGCCATTCTCCAGGGCTGCATCAGCGCATCAGGGATTGCATGCGACGGAGGGTGGATGCATGTATCCTCGCTAACGGAAGACATTTTGAACATTTCCTGTAACAAAGTGTTTGAAGTCACGCTGGTACGTTCTGTTGCTGTGTGTTTCCATTGCATGTTTAATGTGATTTGAAGAGAAGTAATAAAATGAGCTCTAACATGGAAAGTAAGCGTTTCCGGACACATGTCCACATAACATATTTTCTTTGTTTGTGTGTGAGGAATGTTTCCTGAAAGTTTGACCGTACCTTTTTGTAACACCCTGTATATCTGATCTGAACGCGTCTTTAAAATATAAATTCGTCGTAATTTATTTGTTTTTCATCAACGGTTAACAGGTTAAAAAAGATATTAAATTTTAACAAATTTATGTTATCGACGTCATTTTTTTTCAACGTATTTGAATGTTAACGGTTAGATTATTTTTAATCAAATTGAAGAATATTGGTTAATCATACGTGTTGCGAAGTTAATGGTTGACGTAAATTAACAGCTTCCGTTTCCAGTTAGCTTTCCATTGATGCGTTGACGAAGTATCTGATATGCCAATACGCTTCGTGTCATCCGAAAGTGTGGCTTCGGCAGTTAACTTGGCAACGGACGACAGGTGTAGATTGACGGGGAACATATCAAAGAGAGAGTTTTTTCTATGTCCACATCAGATGGATACTGGTTTTATTGATTGTAAAAAATTAATAAAATTTTCTATAATTTCCACATGTGTCTTTAATTTTCCGAAGTTTCTTAAAATATTTTGATATATTTTGTGAAATTTTTCGAAATTACTTGCTTTAGGCAAAAAAAATGAGGTGGTCTGCTGGTCGGTTTCAATGACGCTTTTTAGCAGGTTTAACCTAAAAAGATAGTGATGTGGAAGGAATTCAGCCGTGGACTTTAAAGGGAACCATTTCGGGATTTTCCTGGACCCTGGAAGAACTACACAATAAATATCACTGGATGGGAATTTGAACCTTTTTATCTTGATTTTTTTTTTTTTTTTTTTTTTACAATTTCATTCTTCCCAAGTAAAGCCTGGGAGGCGGGCTGCTGGAGGGTCTCGAGAATCATTTTCAGCCTACTAGCCTAAAGGGGAAGGAGGGGGGATGGAAGTCGGCCGTGGCCTTGTAAGGAACCATCCCGGCATTCGTCTTGAGTGACTGGGGAAAACTACAGAAAACCCCAGTCAGGATGGCCGAACGGGATTTGACCCACGTCCCTCCCGTCTTACCCACGTCATCGAGACTGCTAGTATTTATCACTTCCATTAACCAACAGCAAGAGAGAGCGGGACCATCTTATGGTTTTCGCACCCTGCTGAGCGCACAATATTATCCACGCGTCGATGTATTGTGCTGACGTGACAAGCGGCATATATTCTGCTCGGTTGAACATCCAGGCCCGGCAAGTACGACACTCAAGCTAACGTTCTGTAAAACTGGATGTAACCTTAAATAATCTAAAGTAATACTATATACCCACGACACTATTCACACCATTTGCCTTGTTTTCGTCCTGTCTGAGTTTTATAATTTACAAATTCTACACATCTCGTGTAACTTCGATTTCAGGATGCCATGTCTCCTCGGTGGAGATGCATATTTCAATGTACAAACAGCCGAAATAAGGCAACGAAGAATTGTCTGATAGCTACTTATTACAAGACATGCTCATTTCCTAGCTTGCATTTCATAATGTCTGGAGAACACTTACAAACATTTATACCTGTTCAAGACGAAAAGCAGTAAAAAATTCAGAATCAAACGGTGATGTGAACAGCAAAAATATTAACACATGGTGCGGCATATTAAATCTGGTTTTTCATCTCTGTATTCTTTCGCAGGTAAAAGTGAACTGGAAGTTTTAATTCTCATTTTACTGGTTATTACAGTACATTACCGTTGCGATGCAAACGTAGGATGTATGTGTGCAGCTTACGGAACAAAACAGAATGTTGTTCATGGAGCAATTTACACCTTATGACCGAGCGTGGTGGTTTAACGGATAGCGTTCTGGCCTCGCATTAGGGACGACGGCGGTTCGAATCCCCGTCCGGGCATCCAGATTTGGGTTTTCCATGGTTTCCCAAATCACTCCAGGCAAATGCCGGGATGCTTCCTTAAAAAGGCCATGGTCGAATTCCTTCCCATTCCTTGCCCCCATCCTTTCCCGTCTCTGAAGACCTAGCTGTTGAGATTAGTAAAGCAGTTAAAAAAAAAAAAAAAATACTGCTTATGATATACAGTAGAGCGTCGGTAATCCGAACTTACTGGGATCGAGGGTGGTTCGGATTATCGATTTGTTCCGATTTTCGATTTGTATAGTTTCGGTTTATGTGCATATTTTTTTATTTTGCATTTAAAATTACATTGGGTACATTATAATTTTACATATCCCAACCGAAAGAAGTCTCTTATTTCTCCTCAGGGGCGTAGCTACTATGAGGCTAGGTGATACAGTGCACCGGGGCCTCTACGCTCAGGGGGACCCCAAGCATACCTCTAGGGGCCCCCAAACGCATCTCTGGGGACCCCAAGCGCAGTTATTTTTTTTTTAACTCTACCGTCGTCTAAGTTGGCCCCACAACCACTGCTCAGAGGCTCCCAACCTCAGCTCAGGGGGCCCCTACCAGCAACACAAAGCAAAAAAAAGGTCGCCCATCTGGCTTGAGGGCCCAAAATAAATTTTGTGCAGTGGGGCCCTAGTTGACCTAGCTACGCCACTGTTTCTCCAGCTTCATTATGGAGACCGAGCGTGGTGGGTGAATGGTTAGCGTTCTGGCCTCACATTAGGGAGGACGCGGGTTCGAATCCCCATCCAGATTTGGGTTTTCCATGGTTTCCCCAAATCACTCCAGGCAATGCCGGGATGCTTCCTTCAAGCAGGCCATGGCCAAATTCCTTTCCGTTCCCTGCCCCAGCCCTATCCCGCCTCTAATGACCTCGCTGCCGACGAGGCGTAAAGCCCAAGCAAAAAAAAAAAATTCGTTTTGGAGACACATATGCTTGCTTTTATAAGATGAACATGATGCTATTTTAGGTGTAGAATGTTGGTACAAGATACTAAAGCCAACATAATTCACTAATACAGCAAATCAATAACAAAGGCTCAGGACGAACTCGGCGGGTTTCCAATTTCTAAAATAAATTCAAAAGTACCGACTCATAGAAAGAATTGCCGCCGCGTTGCGGTTACAATAAACATTCAGCATTAAAGCCAGTGTCTGAATGGTCACGAGAATATTGGCGAAAATACAATGATAAACGCACGGTGTAAAACGCATTGTACCTTGTTCTTAATTAGTGGAATTTCGGAACAAAACATCTGCAAAGGTGTACTGAAGGAATTGTTTGGATAATTGACGTTTCGGATAAGCGGATTATCTATCGACGCTGGTTTGCGTGAATAAAGTATTCAAGACACTGGTTTTCAATTACACAAGTAAGCATAATTAGTTACGTTTGCTTCAAAGTGTGCCAAGAAGTACTTTTTTTAGTGTAGACTGAAGTACAGATTACGAGAGAATTATTTTATACACTGTAATATACTCAGATAATTAGTTGAGACACGTTGACGTAATTAAGTCCTTTTGTAGAAAACAGTAATTCATGAAAGGGCTGACACTGTAATTACACCTTTCACAGACTTAACGTATTTGCGAGAAATGAGGAACTCGTTTTATTTATTTTTTAATATTACAGTGAAAACACGTACTATTTTGGGAAAAAGAGTATTTAAATAAGTTCATTTAAAAATTGTTTGCAATCTATACTAATAATAAAACTGTGACCAGGAAAAAGTACATTTGAAACATTGTAAAAATTGAATGAATAAGCTACAAAGAACTAATCAACTTAAAAAAAAATGTCTGCCTGTCTGGAATTCGTGATGAGCGGCATTCATACAAATACTGCTGCTCGTATTTTCAAGGGGTTTCATTTAATGTACAGCACATGGTCCCACTCCTAAAACTGGACATGTTTCATTTCGATGTGAGGTCGAAAAAATGAGATATTAATGATAGCTTTTCGTTAAATTCGATTTATGCATATACTACTGGTTGTAAATTGTTGCTCTTTTGATTAATGCGTATGTCTAGGTCCCTTCGGTAAAATAGGGCACGTTTCAGTTTGATGAGACATTTGTAAGTCATAAATTTAAGTTAATTTTTAGCTGAACGCGAATCGCATTAAAACTATTGGTTTGATTTTGATGGAGTTTTAATAAATGGATAGCCGATAGTCCCAATAGTAAACAGAATATGATAAATTAAGCTAATTTTTCCTTGAGTGCTATTCATGCGGATTTGAATGGGATTTCGATTAATGTACAGTCCGTGGTCCCGCGGAAAGAACAGGGTAGGGTTATGTTTATTTGGATGCGATGTCGAGAATTTTAGATATTCATTTAATTTTTATTCACACTTGATTTACCCATAAATTATTTGTCGGATTTTAATGTATTTCTGTTTAATGTTGTCCCAGCAGTAGCACGGGTAAAATAGGGCATTATTGCTTTTGATAAGGCATCGTAAAGCTGGTACTTATTAGATATTATTTTGCTGAATGCTATTCACGCAATAACTACTATTTTGATGGGGTTTCGATTAATGTACCGCTAGTGCTCCTGTGAGCATAGTAAGATAAATTTTATTTTGAAGTGACGTCGAAAAGCTAATGGATTCGAATAAAAGTCTCCGCAAAATTAGCATCCATTTAAAGATAACTACTTCTCGTGGTGTAAATGTTGTTCGTGATTTTAGTTTACGAGTGGCATCGTGTTTTTCGGAGAAATTAAGCTATTGTTTACTCCCATCTTGGAGAAAAAAGTTACGGCAAGTTGCCTAAAGGGCTTGTGGATCATAAAAGAGTATATTCATATGTCGGATCCATCCGGGAAAAAACAGGAATCGGGTGGGTCGAATTGAGTTCCCGGTTCGATGGCTCAATAGCGAAGGTAGACTGCGGATATCCCTCGGACAGTGGAGAGTAACTACGAGAACACAGCTGATACACGGATTCGGTTTATTAGACTCAGTCTCACAATACACAATGACAGGTAGCGGAATGATATTGCCTCGATGGTCAGTCATGAAGAGAGCTCCTTGTGCTGTGCGCTGCCGTTAAGTAGCTCATCGTAGGTTACTCTACCGTCGCTGTGGCGCTGGCATACTGCTCACTGCGTCTGTGGCGCATCTAGTAGCGTTGCCCCATACTCCCGATCCGACATATAGAAATGGTAGAAGAGATACTGATATTATAATTTAAGATTGTATAATCGGACAATGACCCTTACTATGACATTAAACCTGGTAGCGCCTGCACTAAGTTGCAAGTTTGTGTACATACATGTATATTCACTAAACAATAGGGACCACACAGAAGGAACATGACACTTAATCCAAGCTACTCAATCCCTTGGCCGGAGTCGAAACCGGTAACCCTCGG
Organism: Vandiemenella viatica; assembly: GCA_031002005.1. NCBI lineage: Eukaryota > Metazoa > Arthropoda > Insecta > Orthoptera > Morabidae > Vandiemenella > Vandiemenella viatica. Next base: position 150,985,326 of record CM061919.1, on the reverse strand, counting down.
TATGTGAGGATTAGACTGTAGTTCCTAATCCACCCTTTCCCTTCTTGTTCTATGTTTGCTGTCTCCTCTTTGCTGCCGGTTGATAGCCACTGGGATAGCCCAGCGTATTTGTATTCCGGACGGGATGAGAACTGGCAGACCCCGATTCGGCTTGGTCTCCCGCACTTACCTTGACGAATACGGTTCACCGCGTGTGCTCACAAACCGTTACGTACACACAGTCACGTTGTCAGTATTTACCACATAAATTCGCTATCAGGATTAAACACATAGATATCCCTATAGCTACATTCCACTAGTTTCGACAGATTACAATCAGATATCGTTTCGAAATAGGTCGTCCAGTTTAGAATGTTTCAGCTCCTTATACCATAGGCCGGTGGTTCCCAATTATTTTTTCTCGAGTACCACTTCAAAAATGAGCTGTACCTTGCTTACTCCTTATTGCTGAAATGATAAATAAAAAATGAAACAAGTTTTTCGATATTTTTTTAAATTTTAATCCAATATCAAACGTCACCAAAAAACCAACAAATATCCAAAATCAATATTACAACAATTTTAGCAATACATAATGGGACAAAATTGCACGTTTCTCTTTGCAAAATTTTCCAAATTTGGTTGATGTTTGTCGAGCCTTAACCTTAAATCAGCTTCGAGTTGAAGTCAATGGCGATGCTTGGTTTTCATGTTCGCCTTGGCGGAAAATCTGCTCTCGCAAAGACGCGTCGTAAAAAATGGTAGTAAAAATGTTATTGCAGCTTTTCTAACATGATGAATTCTTTTCAGTCAAAAAATTTATCGGTGATTGCTCTGCATAACGACTCCTGAATCTACTGATGCATGAAATGTATATTTGTTCCTCTTGGTCACAGATGTGTAGATTGTCGGTAGAATGGTTTGTGAAAGGGTTGGTTGTCCAGTTCCATTGTGGCGACATTTCTGGAAAACAGATGCGTAATTATGTAGACAGATTTTGCAAATCACATTTAATAGTTGATTTTGTATCTACAATCTAAGTCAAAGAATTTGAGAAAGGTTCAGATTCTTAAACTGGTCATATTTATGTCTTTCAATTAGTTTCATATTAGTTGCTTTAACTTAGTTGATTTTTGAGAAGCAAATAACCCAAAAGTTGGAGGCTCTTTCTCTTCTTTCTACCATATTTCAGGTAATTGTAGCCATAAAGTCTATTTTCTTACAGAAGACGTGGAGAGCTGTGCAGTTCTTTGGAGAACTTCATTTTATCCTCGCTCTGTACTCGCTGTCGTTTTCGGACAACTGTTTACAGTGAACGAAAACAAACTATGTGACATTCTTACCTTCCGCGCCGCCATCGCGACAAAGAATACGTATATGACTACCCGCAGAGTGCCCAAGTCTATCTTGCGTAACATTTTATTTCTCGGTCAGTAGATATAGTCTCAATAGTAAAAAAATTAAATACGTAGTTTTTTTAAATCAATGACATTGTTTTATTATGGATCTGGAAGGCCACCAAAGTTTCTTTTAAGGACTTGGGGATCCACCAAAATTGTTTTACTTGTAAAGGGTGTGACATAACGGAAATATTTTTTAAAAAGAATATAATATTTCGCTCCTTGAGCAGAGATGAAAATTATTAGTATATACTCTTAGATAAAAGCAAGACGACACAGGTTGCTATCGAAATAAATTCTCAAGAGATGGTGGCTATCGGCGTAGAAGCGTAGATCGGATGCTTGTGATTATCATTGCCTAAAAGAACCTACATCTTCAGAGTTCCCAGTTTCGATGTAATCCCTAGTGGATTAAAATAATATACAATAAACTAAAACTGTTTGAATCGAAAAAATTAATTCTTTATAATTATAACTTCTTCACAAATTATCGGTAATATCACAAGGGGTCGCATATTCAAAAACGTTGAAAAACACTGGTCTAGGTCATCAGTTAACATACAGAATACATTTGTCTAGAAACTAGATCAACATCATAGTACTTGCTGATATAGAAGCCATAATTCCCACATACTGCATATTACGAGTATTTCAGCGTAATACCTGCCTCATCTTTGCTTGCCGTACAAAAAACGACATCTCGCGCGCCTTCGTATGGTCTCTTGCTGAGAAATGATGAATGGTCTCCGTCTTAATTTTGTTCCGTTATTTAGAGATTCACCTTGACTGTTGTAAAATATTCCTTCCTCACGCTCCAATCGTTTTAATCTTGGGCAGAATTTTACCTTTTTCGCAGCCTCTGAGGTTGCACGCATGCTAAACCTACCTACAATTATCAAAAATGTTTAATGAAGTCCCATTTTTCTCCTAGTACAATCGCAGTAACGTCCCACAATAAACAAATACTAAATGAATTTCCAACGCTCCAATTTAGATTTAAATTGGTACCCGCTGTCTGGAATGAATTTGCGTAAACGGTTGTTGTTTCCTCTTCGCGAATTTTTAGAATTGTTCATTTGCGTAAACCACGCAATGAAAAATATAGGGCTACAGAACGTGCTAGTTGCCGATTATCTAAAAACACACGTGAGCCAATCACACGCAATTTCCGGAATTTGTGTTCAACCAAGAAAATGTGTTTGTGAGTGTTATTTCTGATGTCACTAAGTAAAAAAGGAAAATAAAGAATTGTAGACTCCTCATGACTAGTTGAAATAACGTCTTTCTTCAAGCAAATGCAAATTAATTTCATGCACTCTATTTCTATACACTCATGTGTATGGCAGCCGCAGTTCAAGACATTTGCTTGCGTTTCAAATTTTTTTGTGGATTGTAATTCAACTATATTAACTACGTTTCTGAGCGTATTCTACTACAGATGTATTCGTGATTGGGGATACACGCTTACCTAGAAGGATCAGCCTCTAAATTAATATTCAGCTGTATGACAAAACCAGTCCTATACAGGGTGATTCTAAAGTCACTACACATTTTGTACTTAAACAAATTTTATTAACCAATATGTAATGACACTGAAACGTATGTCACAATAGGACATAATTTCAGTACATTTCAATGTGACCACCTTGCATGTCTAGGCACACCCCCCAGCGCTCCACTGTAGACCGAAAAACCTGCCCAAGCATATCTGGTGTAATCTTAGCAGCTGCGGCTCGAATCCGCTGTGTTCAGTGCTGCGGATCTTCACCTGGTATACTTTAGACTTGATAAATCCCCATGCAAAAAAGTCTAAGGGTGCCAAGTCAGGAGAGCGGTGTGCCCACATCCGTGGAGAGGCACGACCAATCCATCTGCCGGGAAATGCTTGATTCAGATAATCCCGAACAACGAGGACAAAATGGGGTGGTGCACCATCCTGTTGAAAAACAACAGTATCCATTATCCTATCAGATATCAACTGGGGCTCCAAAAACTGTTCAAACATATCTAGGTATGTGGTTCCAGTAACGGTTTGTTCTGCGAAGAAGAACTTAATTCCACGAAGAAGGGCAGAAACAACAGCGATTCGTTCTTCTAGCATTCTGTCGTATTACCTGCGAGAAACAAATATTCCGTTACTATATCACTGAAATGTATAGTAACTTTAGAATCACCCTGTATAGAATGTTGTCAGGTCACCGACCGGTGGATAGGAGAAGTTGATTTGATACGACGTTTGGATTTTTTTTTTTTTTAACAGTTTAACGTCCCTTTTTAACAACGTGGTCTTTAGAGACGGGAAAGGATGGGGGCAAGGAATGGGAAGGAATTCGGCCATGGCCTTTTGAAGGAAGCATCCCGGCATTCACCTGGAGTGATTTGGGGAAACCATGGAAAACTCAAATCTGGATGCCCGGACGGGGATTCGAACCGCCGTCCTCCCGAATGCGAGGCCAGAAGGCTATCCGTTACACCACCACGCTCGGTCGCGACGTTTGGAAGTAGGATAACATTACTCAAGCGGGGAATATAATATTTTAGTAAGGTTACGAAAAGGAGAAAAGAAAATTTGGTATTTATTGCTGGATAGAAAGAGATAGCGGGGAAAATGAATTTATTGAAACTACGGAAAAAAAATTACACGAAACATGATATCTCAAAACCCACAAAAAATCGCTGAACGTTGGAGGTTTACTCTTATATATGTGAAGCAACTATTTTTCTTGTGGCTCTACGCATCGTCAAAGTCGAGGTCAATAGAGAACAATTTTTGATTTTTGGTCCACCCTGTATACTAGGTAGAAGCGACCCCTGGGGAACAACGTGACAACACCACGAATAAAGAACTCTTAGTTGTCTTAAATGTTGGTTACCTCCGTAATTTGTTATTTCTGCTGGATTAGTCCTTTTCGTTTTCGATACGGGTCCTTAAAATTACTTTAACTTTTTAACAAAATTTTGTTTTGTAAATGCTCAATATGGTGTGAACATTTCCTTGTTCGAATTCTGGGTTAAATTATACGTCTCCGCCGAGATAAACTAACCGTTCTATCACTGATATATTTTTCTTAGTAGGCATTTTAGTTTCAGCCAGCAATCTTCCTTTTTCCAACGAACTTCAACACCGTAGATCTACTACGTTGTTATTTTGTGATCGCTGGTTAAAGATCAATTAGATACCCAGAGGATCGGATTATATTTAGTTATTAAAGTACAATTATAAATAATTTTATTTATCTTATTTATACGACTGTACAATTGTTTGTTAATTGGAATTTTCTTTTATGAGTACATTCTGTATCACATAATCTTTAAAGCACATTGTTTAGCATCGACTTCCTTAGTGGTTCATACACGTAGTAATAACAAATCGCTGATTTGCCTGCCAGTGACGAGGCATAATAGGGTAGTTGCAAATCGTTGTCTCCGGGTCTCCCAGAGGACGCAGAGGTCGGCTCGTGGAGGTAGAAACGGGGGAGGGTGGTGAGGTGAGGAGTGGGGTGAGGGGAATATGACCTTGAGCCGCCAGGCGTGAGTGAACAGAGTACTCCCCATATAGGGCACCACAGATTAGGAATAGATTTCTCGCCCCTCTACAATTTACAGAGTTTAGGTAATGGGAATTTAGTAGCCAGCCGATGGGTATTCTAAAGCTAGCTTCCCAAAGTTCAGGCATTTGCCTTCCGGGCCAGTTCCAGCTACCAAGAGACTGTGGGATGGTTCTTGCCAGTGCTTGGAGGGATGGCCCGCATTAATTTTTGTCTTTCAAGTTGGCTAGGGTCGCAAGAAGTGGAGGGATGAAGGACCACTAATCGTCGAAGGACATTTCTTGTAAATGTACATGAACACTTTCCTCTTTTATTGGTACGTTTGAAATCGGTCTGACATAAAACTTAGTTTCTCTCCTATTAACTAAACTCATCTTAAAATTCCAAACCATAACGTTAATGACAATGTTCGTTGTTAGTTTTCTTAATCATCATCTATTTAACGTCCTTATGTAGTGTATTAAAGATTAGCTACTTTATAATTCAACGACACGAGCCAAGATAGACATGAAATATTCTGCTTGAGGAAGCAGAGCCACTGAAGATTTTTTGTTGCAGAGTTGGCACGAACTGCAGGTCACAGCTCGCGTCTTCCGATCTGTGCACAAGTTACATCAAACAGTGTTTATGGGTGAGACTGGCAACTTGGCAGCTCCGTCGGTGAAAACGGAAACGAACTTTCCTGTCAAAGGAAGTTATATTTGCCAACTCGAGGAGAGATGAAACGTTCACACCACGAACCAAAACATCATGTCTGACCTCTTGGTCTCGTCCGTAAAAACTGTAACAGCTCAGATTTATTGCAGTAAATTACTTCTGGTCTATTTCTTGTGCTATCTTCCGCGTCAAGAGAGTTTTAAAGACATTTTACGAGTTGTGTATAAAAACTTGTAGGTGTAAACTTCGTGAGAGATTTATCTTCACCTAAGCAAGGGGACGAGAATCAAAGAAGTAGTGCTGTAACACGACTGGTGGTTGATTCACATGCTTAAAGTACAGCTATAAACACACACTAACAATTTGATTGAGTACGTTTAATTCAGCCATATAATACTTCACCATGAAACGTTGCCGTGTATTTGTAGCGAACGCAGTTGTTACATATTTGTAAATTATGAAATGAGGACGGCAAGTAGCATGTTAAGAAACCAGACAGAGGCATCGACCGGGGATTTAGAGCACTGACAGTAGGGGAAAAGTGCGCAATGGTCGAGCTAAGGAGGACAGATGACGGCATGGATCGGCCTCATCATTGGTCTATCATTTGCCCCTCCACTTTAGGACCGTAGTGGGAGGTGGTGTAAAAACCTCTGCACGGGCATCGGAGAGTGTCTACTTGTCTTGTCTTGTCTTGACTTCATCAATCAGTCGCAGCTAGCAACAGTCGGAGCAGAGAGAACGCAGACGTCGAGCCGCCCTCAGACGGCAGAGGCCGCGGGGTGGCGCCACACACGAAGAAGATGAACAGCGCATAACTGGTTGGCTCTGCTGTAGGGTATGGTTGGACGTGGAAAGCCGTCGTTGAATTATAGATAGGGAACTCGGGTCCTCCACAATACCTAGAGCTGGCGTTACTGGTATAGATAATCGCCCACAGTCGAAGAAGCTCTTGCTGTCATCAAAGTAAATGTCACACTCATGCAGTTATAATAATCAACCTATTTTCAGTATTCAATTACGTCATAGCGTGATGATGGAAGGTAGCGCAGTAGCACCTTACATTGTTATCAGTATTCAGCAGTAGTCTCAATGCAAACCATTTGTATATTTTGTAGAGCTGTGAAAGTAAATGTTGTACATAGTACATGTTTATGAAATCATTCATCCTGATGATCCTACCACGGATGTCTCCCTCCGATCCCAGATCGACTGCTATGATCGATCCTTACCCATTCGCTCATTCCTCTCATCGAATCTGGCCAAGTCTCCGCTCGGCCTGCTGCCAGGTTCGCCATAGGTCCCCATAGGTTTACCCGTGTCCAGGTGGGGGCGCTACATACTTAAATATCCCCTTTCCTCTGCCAGCTATCCTGATTACAATTTTGACACCGATTTCCATACTCATCTAATCTATTTCTACGCCTCATAGTTGAGGTCGCTAAGGTGCAGCAATTGAAGCTGGTTCTCGGCTAAGGATTATCTGGATATTTCCAGACGTTGGAATAAATTTTCGAGACCCGGTAGTTGGCCAGAGGTGATGATGCATAGTTCTCAATCACCGAATTGTGAGACAGGGTATAGGTGGCGGAGTCATATACTAGTAAAGAGAATCGAGAAAAAATTTTACCCTAGCATGTGAAGTAATTTGTTTAGCGGTAGTTGATATGACACTAATTTTTTTATGTAAAATAGAGAGTTAATGGAATGAAGATTTTGTCAGCTTTAGGAAACCTCAAATTAATTCCCATTTAGTTGCAAATATATTTTAAATTCCATAGCACGTATCGCTCAGGGCTCATACTTTACTAAAATCTGAATTTATCTATATGATTTAATATTGCTATCTGAAGATTACTACTATTTCATTACCCAGTATCTTCCACTCATATGTTATTTGTTACCGCTAATCTTTGTGTTTTAGTGATAACGTTTGAGCCAGAAATTCGTAAAAACACGTATTAAATTTAAAAAATATACACAAATGTACCAAGCTTTTTACCACCTACTACTTCACTCAAAAATGGCCTGTTCCTCATAGACAAAATAGATTTATAATTTCCTTTGAAAATATGGTTATCGTATGTTTACTGCTGATCAATATTTTAACATATTTTATGTTCTTTTTGCTACTGCCGACTTATTTGCCTCCTTGCAGGGTCATCGTTATTGAGCTAGGAGGTAAATTTAAGCTCTGTTAATTTCCTACGAATGTGCCATCTGTTACACCCGTTGCAAAGTCAAAGCGCTTAAAATTACGGCGCTAATTTTCGGGAACAACATAATGTTTTGTTTGTTAAGTGTGATGAAGAGTTTCTTTAATTTAAAAAGTTATGAAACTTTGCGCTCTAGCTGAAGGGGGCACCAAATGGCTCAAGTTATGACTAGGAGAGGCTTAACCCCATTTATCGCCTGTTGAGAATGTACGTTATTTGAAAAAGTTTGAAAATTGTTGACCTAATGTATATCATATTTTACAGTTTGCGATTATTTTCATGTATAAGCAAACTAACAGTATTTCATTCTGCTCGCCACAATAAAACTTCAGGTGATAGATAATTACAAAACCAGATACAATAATTTCACGGAAGTTCCTTTGTGTGCTTTGGTTTTAATCTTCTGATTAGGTCTGATTGATTTACAAGTAAATTACAAACTATCTTTTTAATTCCATAATTTTAATTAATTTTCCACTGTTGTTTCAATTTATATCTGAACAATTTTAAGAATTTGTATTACTACTTTCATAAAGGCTTTGTTACCCTAAATGTTGAACGTATATGAATGCACTGCAAAAAGGGGATTATGTGTATAAAAAAATAAAATCTTTTTTAACGGAAGAAATGAGGAACATTTATTAGGTAAATCTAGTCTCAAAGCGTTTAAATCATAAATCACAATTAGAATAAAATAAAATATTCCTTGTCTTGCAACCACAGAAAAAAAAATGCTCATTTTTCCCCGTCTTGCGACATCCGGATGGTACAGTGGATTACGGTATTGGAAATATTAGGGTATACTATTTTTATTATAGTTATGTTCACAATTTGTGCAAATATGAACCGATCTATCATTTTGGGAGTCCAATCAGATAATGCATTTATTTTCCACATGTCTGAAAAATATTCGACCCCTTCTGAAACTCCGAGTATAGAACATGAGAAGGAAGGCTCTCATCATATTTCGTGTCAATTTTAAAGTTATAAGAACGGACACCTTCCCGGCGTGTAATTGTAATGAAGTCTTCACGGGTGTACAGCGAGATTGTATTGTTTAAACACGATATTTTGACAAGTAGCTCCGCCGTCTTCCTCTGGTGTCTATAACGGTCTGCTGACTGACAGATAATGAGGTTATCTGTCAGTCAGCAGACCACTTCAGACGCTTGCACACCTGATGATGACGGCGTAGCTCGTTGTCGAAACATCGTGTTTTGACAACACAATCCGGTACACCCGTGAAGAATTCATTCCAATTTAAGACTTTACTCACCCCTATTTCTTTTCTGATTTCTTGTTTCGTCTTATAAAATGTTTTTCCCCTAGTCACATAAGTCAGTAGGAAAAGTACTAGGATATTTCTGTTAACACCATTATCCCCCAACGTACATTTCACGTGATTCGTTTTGACTGAGGTTCGAAAATACACCCAGGCGCCACGAAATTATATTGATAATAAAGTGAATAAGACAAGGAATACAGCAAAATAACGTTTTGGATTCGAGCAAACATTGTCAGACACACATATTCATCATCATAAAAAGCCAATTCTGTCATCAAATGATAAGTTTTCTTACTGTCATGATTCCAGATAGATCTTGAACATTCCTATCCAGATATGCCCCGACTAACCCCAGCGACCCTGGGTATGTCTTTGTCGCATCGGTCTGGTGGTCCGCCTTATCAATATTTCATCTTTTCTCTGAGCAACACGGCTGGTCCACTGCCACTTCAAGATCTGTAACCTTTGTAACTGATCTGATGTTCGTTGCACTTTTCTCGTCTTTTCTAGTGAAACCCAGCATTTATCTTTCCACAGCGTTTTGGGCTGTTCTAAATTTCCTTTTTGTAAATTAATTGAATTTCCAGGTCCACAAAAGTTTTTTTTAAAAAAACTGCTTAACGTCTGTTAACATCGAGGTCTTCAGATACGGGAAAGGATGGGGGGAAAGGAATGGGAAGAAATTCGGCCATGGCCTTTTGAAGGAAGCATTTTTTTTTTTTTTTTGTAACTGCTTTACGTCTCTTTTTAACATCGAGGTCTTTAGAGACGGGAAAGGATGGGAGGTAAGGATGGGGGGTAAGGATGGGGGCAACGAATGGGAAGGAATTTGGCCATGGCCTTTTGAAGGAAGCATCCCGGCATTTGCCTGGAGTGATTTGGGGAAACCATGGAAAACCCAAATCTGGATGCCCGGACGGGGTGAAGGAAGCATCCCGGCGTTTGCCTGGAGTGATTTGCGAAACCATGGAAAACCCAAATCCGGATGCCCGGACGAGGATTCGAACCGCCGTCCTCCCTAATGCGAGGCGCCACAACTGTAAGTCAGCAGGAGAAGATTCCCCCGGTTGCAAACCGATTTCTTTAGATTTATGGGAATATCTGATTTGGGGATAATATAATGGTTCCCAATAGCTTCGCATCACATCTTAATGGGACTGAAAAATTCTGGTTTTACATCTCGTCTCAGATTTTGAAGCTGGCGAAGACAGATATATTCATATTTACCAAAGACATATTACGCGTGTCATATTTTCCCTACCAGATATCGCTCCTCTTTTCTTTACTTTTTTTATTATTATTTTTTACTTGCGGCCTTACGCCTCGTCGACGACTAAGATCATTAGAGGCGGATTGGGACAAGGAACACAAGGAACGGGAAGGAATTCGGCCAAGGCCTATTTTTTTATTGAAGTATCCCGGCATTTGTCCCGAGTGATTTGGGGAAACCAAGGAAAACCAAAATCTGGATGCCCGGATGGGATGTCGCATGCTTGCTTTTCGGGGATTCAGGGATAACATAAAATCTTTATTTCATTTCATTCGTAGCAGTCAAGACTAGCCCAGAGCTTGTTTCACAGTTTGTATCATAAGGACCGAATGTTCTGCCGAGTCTTATCAACCACAGTCTTTGTGGTATCCGACACTTGCATCTTACCACTGCATGGTTATGCGTGGGAGCTCAACCTGTAGTCAAGGACATGGGAAGCTGCCGTCAGCTACCAACGTGCCGCGTTAAGCCTTTCCCCCTACCCTTAGGACCTCAATGACATCACTAGTAGCCAGTAAGAACACTTGCTTGTACTAAAATCCTAACTAGCCAATTGGGAGCTAGCTTACCCCCTCTATTAGCGCCGAGTGCTAGCCATCATGGCGACTACACAAGTCCGCTAGTCGCCTACACCTTGGACTCACAACATCATCGCAACACTGAGGTAACTGCTGCTAGCTTACTATTCCATGCTGAGCTAATATTTCATGATTGCATTGAATCAGGAACTACCTCATGTCACTCCATCCTCCAACTTATTTAGAGATCGATTCCATACTAACCCATCGCCGTCATTATGCAACCATATCGTAAATAGTACCAACCTGCCATCATAACTATATTGCAATCAGTGTGTTTACGAAATAATATCTTTATCTGAAATGTTTGTAATAATGTGCTTTCCTTCGCAACGTATTATTAATAAATAGCCAATTGCCTTATACGCTGTGTGTTTCCTTTCAAGTTACCTTTCACAGAAGTAAGATATAACAATAGTTCTAGATAAATTATGCTAAGTGTTCATTCAGATATCTGCTAAAATACTAACAGAAGAGAGTATAGATATTTACAGAGCTTGTTGTCTAACTGCTAGCATCAAATAAGTATTTAGCATAATATCTCGGCATTAACATTGCAGACAGAAATCGTACAGATTTCTGGCAATGGTCGAGATGGATCCAAAATCCATCTGTCGTAATGAAAAGCTACCGCTCGGCTATCTCACACGCGACAGGGAATTCTAACCTACGTCCTCCCGGATGCGAGGCCAGAACGTTAACCGTTCACCCACCACGCTCTGTATATTGCTCCAAATTCTTCTCCCAATATCAATTCAGTCCTCATAGCTAATGTATTCCACAGTTTCTTGACTCGAAATTTATTCCATCAGTTACAGACTGTTTTCTAATTTCCACAAACTAATCTAGCTGTCCTTTGCACCTCCTCTCTTATATTTGATATCCATAATGAGGATACCAAATCATGGATGCCACTACTATCAAGCAAGGTTTAACCACGTTTCTGTATCCCATATCCTTCACTTTCTTGGTACATTTCCTCTTCTCTTTTTCCGCTGTCATCTTGGAGAATGCTGAGCTGGCCTCCAATCTCCACCACATAAAACCTCACATTACTCAAACAAAAATATATTTATCACACAGAACACAAGTTACACGTTTCGCAGACAGATGGCATCACATCCGCACAACACTACTGTAATTAGTTCCCCCGACGGAGTCGGTAGATGGTGTAATTAAACTCCGTTAAGGCAAAACAAACCTGGCGTAAAAATGATGCAGCGCTTCATATCTCCACTTAACACCTCCCCAATGTATCTTGCCCAAGTAGGCCTACCTATTGTATCAAGTGAAATGCCAAGAAATTTACATTTTTATGCATTTAACAAGAAATTTACCTCTACTGCATAACTAAAACAAAATATTTATTTCTCTGTTGACTTATTTTACTCTTTTCTGTCCAGATAGTAATATTGTTATAATAATCTTAATCAACTCTTATCTTCACACATGGATATAGATGGTTCAGTAGTCTAGTAATTGCATGTTTGGCAATCAATGTCTTTAAAGTGAAGAACAAAATATCAGCCATTTTCCATTTGCTTGGAGCAAGTACCCAATTCTCCATTGCTAGAAGTTCCTCAGGACTTTCTCTTTCTGGGTTGCTGTCCTCTTCGACGCGTTTTGTTTGATGATCACGCCAAAACGATCTTATGGATCATTCAGAATAAATAAGATGGGCTCGTATAAAATTTTTTAACGAATCAAATGCCTGAATCTCTCAATCAATTGATTCATCCCTAAATGACTATCTCATTTAATATCCTGAGAGTTCAGACTACACTACGTTAGAACCAATGTGTAATGATTAATGACGCGTTTCCGAAGCTAGGCAGCGTAGGGCGATCCAGGGAAAGCGGTTTTTCGGCGAACTGCCGCCGGTGTAGGACATTCGTCAAACCAACTGCTGGGCTGTCGCCAATATGGAATGGAGCAGTGCGAAGCGTCAACCGCGATGACAAAAGCATTGGGAAGTACTGTGACAACTCACAAGCAACGCAGATTTCCGGGAACTCCTCGCCGTAGATAACAACAGGGACTCAGCCGCCTTATGCAAAATAGGGACACGCCACTCGGATATTTTCTTTTATCTCTTTCATGGAATGCCGTCCCGAAGCTGGCAGTGGAGGCATAAGGTACTTCTGGACTGTGATGGTGCTCTGTGAGGCTTGGAGGGAATCTGCATTAGAGCAGGGGAACACACACTGTGGTGGGTGCCTTGGTGGGCAAACCACGTTACAATTATCTTTCATACCTTTATGATTAATAATTGTGGATTTTTAATTTTAATTTTTATGAAGGAGTGAAAATTTACTAATTATGCAAGAATCTCGACGTTAGTTGGAATTTAGGAAAAATTGTCACAATATGACATTTATTTTCTTATCACTGGCGATTACAAGTCTGAGCGAATTTACCGTTAACATTAACACAAATTGGCAAAATCATAAAAGCAACGCTCAGAGTTACAATTAGCCGTCATGAGCAAGCAAACAATTGTATATTTACTTTTAAATATATCTCAGAATCAAAATGCAAGAAATAATGACAAATGGAAACAATAAAAATACAAGTTATGACTACCTCAGACAAAGGTATCATGATACTGTGACTTTACAGTTAAAAAGGAAAATCATGGGCGCCAGAATGAACAATATATCATTCGAAAATAACTAGTTCTGGCAAATTATGCCGCTAGCTCAGGGGTTTTTACAATTACAAAGTGAGAACATGGACCTATCCTCTCAAAGTCGCTTACGGGTTCTGTTTCACGGAATGCACAATCACATGGCTTGGTCGTAATCAATTACCATTGTAGTTCTGCGTCTGATGTCTGTGATGAGTGTAGCGGACCCACGATATGTGAGATTATCTCACAAGTCGGCTACAGGCATCTCTGGTCTGGCAATGCGCATCATCGCATTACCGGCTGTGTTGCGGTGATACGCTCGCTCCAGCAAGGCAAGCTGCAGTTAGCGAAAGAAGTCGACTTTCCAAGTCAACCTCAGACTGGTGCGATCGAAGTTAGAATGTCAGCTCCTCGCTCTTCGGTCCACGAGGAAACTTCTTGCTCCGCCCATTTGTAGTCTCGAAGCTCACATACAACAAAAATTCCCAGGATTTTGAGTTATACGCTCATTTTGATTGGACCTTCAGGTCGGCACCTAATGTCACGTGATATCCTCGATATGTGATTTGGCCAAAGAATCCAACAGAGGTCGGACATATTCGGCTAAGTTCGCCGGGGCGAGAGAACATTCGGGTTTCGGACGGCAGGCTTTCCCGCTCGGTGAGTGACCCATCCCCAGGGAGCAGTGTGTGTGGTCCGGCAAAAACCCAAATCCGCGACGTCCCGTCGCCATGATCCGAAAGACCAAGATTAGCTTCTAGCCTACATAGCTCAATAACTCTTTAATATTCGCTTTGCTACGATACATTGTATAAGTTCACCATTTTATTACAGTCCTCACTTGGAATCTTGCGTACTTTATAAAATTACAACAAAAATCTATTCACGTGGTCGCCCAAGATTTATGTAAATTACTCTTATATTATTACATATATAATAAAAAATGCACCTTGTAACGTGGCGACAGCGCGGCTCGTTACAATATGGCCGGCCGTTGGTGAAAAATAAAATTATGGTACAATAATTTTATTTTTAACTACCTAATTCTACCTCCATTGTGACTCAACAAAAACTGAAGCATTTTTTTTACAATCACATAAATTTTAAACGTGATTCCAAAAACCATCGGTATTCCTGGTAAGG
>CM061919.1:150897878-150969621 GCA_031002005.1 Vandiemenella viatica | reverse complement strand
AAAGCTTTAACAATCGAAATTCAAACTAGTGATTTGAACTATTTTTGACGGTATATAAGAAATTTAACACTACAAAATAACTTAAACTACTATTTTTACCTATGCTATATTATTATAGTAATCTAAACTATCAAGCTTATGCTAAGTTTAATCCAATGAAACGTGCAATAACTAGCAATAACGTTAACAACAATGACGCGAAATTTAAAAACTGATATTTATGGTGTAATCTTAAATAATTCTTCTTGCTAGCAATAATTCTAAGAGTTTTAGATGATAATTAAAGATTTTAAAATAATTTAGTCTACAAAAACTTAGCTGATGAATGCAAAATCGCAGTTTGATGAGCAGCTCTCGACAGACACAGCCAATCGATCGCAAAACCTTTATCCTCGCTCTGTACTCACTGTCGTTTTCGGACAACTGTTTACACTGAACGAAAACAAACTATGTGACATTCTTACCTTCCGCGCCGCCATCGCGACAAAGAATACGTATATGACTACCCGCAGAGTGCCCAAGACTATCTTGCGTAACATTTTATTTCTCGGTCAGTAGATATAGTCTCAATAGAAAGAAAATTAAATATGTAGTTTTTTTAAATCAATGACATTGTTTTATTATGGATCTGGAAGGCCACCAAAGTTTCTTTTAAGGACTTGGGGGTCCACCAAAATTGTTTTAATTGTAAAGGGTGTGACATAACGGAAATATTTTTTAAAAAGAAAAAAAAAAAAGAATATAATATTTAGCTCCTTGAGCAGAGATGAAAATTATTGGTATATACTCTTAGAGAAAAGCAAGACGACACAGGTTGCTATCGAAATAAATACTCAAGAGATGGTGGCTATCGGCGTAGAAGCGTAGATCAGGTGCTTGTGATTATCATTGCCTAAAAGAACCTGCATCTTCAAAGTTCCAAGTTTCCATGTAATCCCTAGTGGATTAAAATAATATACAATAAACTAAAACTGTTTGAATCGAAAAAAATGAATTATTTATAATTATAACTACTTCACAAATCATCGGTAATATCACATGGAGTCGCTTATTCAAAAAGGTTGAAAAACACTGGTCTAGGTCATCAGTTAACATACAGAATACATTTGTCTAGAAACTAGATCAACATCATAGTACTTGCTGATATAGAAGCCATAATTCCCACATACTGCATATTACGAGTATTTCAGCGTAATACCTGCCTCATCTTTGCTTGCCGTACAAAAAACGACATCTCGCGCGCCTTCGTATGGTCTCTTGCTGAGAAATGATGAATGGTCTCCGTCTTAATTTTGTTCCGTTATTTAGAGATTCACCTTGACTGTTGTAAAATATTCCTTCCTCACGCTCCAATCGTTTTAATCTTGGGCAGAATTTTACCTTTTTCGCAGCCTCTGAGGTTGCACGCATGCTAAACCTACCTACAATTATCAAAAATGTTTAATGAAGTCCCATTTTTTTTCCTAGTACAATCGCAGTAACGTCCCACAATAAACAAATACTAAATGAATTTCCAACGCTCCAATTTAGATTTAAATTGGTACCCGCTGTCTGGAATGAATTTGCGTAAACGGTTGTTGTTTCCTCTTCGCGAATTTTTAGAATTGTTCATTTGCGTAAACCACGCAATGAAAAATATAGGGCTACAGAACGTGCTAGTTGCCGATTATCTAAAAACACACGTGAGCCAATCACACGCAATTTCCGGAATTTGTGTTCAACCAAGAAAACGTGTTTGTAAGCGTTATTTCTGATGTCACTAAGTAAAAAAGGAAAATAAAGAATTGTAGACTCCTCATGACTAGTTGAAATAACGTCTTCCTTCAAGCAAATGCAAATTAATTTCATGCACTCTATTTCTATACACTCATGTGTATGGCAGCCGCAGTTCAAGACATTTGCTTGCGTTTCAAATTTTTTTGTGGATTGTAATTCAACTATATTAACTACGTTTCTGAGCGTATTCTACTACAGATGTATTCGTGAGTGGGGATACACGCCTACCTAGAAGGATCAGCCTCTAAATTAATATTCAGCTGTATGACAAAACCAGTCCTATACAGGGTGATTCTAAAGTCACTACACATTTAGTACTTAAACAAATTTTATTAACCAATATGTAATGACTGAAACGTATGTCACAATAGGACATAATTTCAGTACATTTCAATGTTACCACCTTGATGTCTAGGCACACCTCTCCAGCACTCCACTGTAGACCGAAAAACCTGCCCAAGCATATCTGGTGTAATCTCAGCAGCTGCGGCTCGAATCCGCTAAGTGTTCAGTGCTGCGGATCTTCACATGGTATACCTTAGACTTGATAAACCCCCATGCAAAAAAGTCTAAGGGTGCCAAGTTAGGAGAGCGGTGTGCCCACATCCATGGAGAGGCACGACAAATCCATCTGCCGGGAAATGCATGATTCAGATAATCCCGAACAACGAGGACAAAATGGGGTGGTGCACCATCCTGTTGAAAAAAAAACAGTATTCATTATCCTGTCAGATATCAACTGGGGCTCCAAAAACTGTTCAAACATATCTAGGTAAGTGGTTCCAGTAACGGTTTGTTCTGCGAAGAAGAACGTAATTCCACGAAGAAGAGCAGAAACAACAGCGATTCGTTCTTCTAGCATTCTGTGGTATTACCTGCGAGAAACAATTATTCCGTTACTATATCACTGAAATGTATAGTAACTTTAGAATCAGCCTGTATAGAATGTTGACAGGCCACCGACCGGTGGATAGGAGAAGTTGATTTGATACGACGTTTGGAAGTAGGAAAACATTATTCAAGCGGGGAATATAATATATCAGTAAGGTTACGAAAAGGAGAACAGAAAATTTGGTATTTATTGCTGGATAGAAAGAGATAGCGGGAAAAATGAATTTATTGAAACTACGGGAAAAAAATTACACGAAACATGATATCCCAAAACCCACAAAAAATCGCTGAACGTTGGGGGTTTACTCTTATATATGTGAAGCAACTATTTTTCTTGTGGCTCTACGCATCGTCAACGTCGAGGTCAATAGAGAACCATTTTTCATTTTTGGTCCACCCTGTATACTAGGTAGAAGCGACCCCTGGGGAACAACGTGACAACACCACGAATAAAGAACTCTTAGTAGTCTTAAAGGTTGGTTACCTCCGTAATTTGTTATTTCTGCTGGATTAGTCCTTTTCATTTTCGATACGGGTCCTTAAAATTACTTTCACTTTTAACAAAATTTTGTTTTTTAAATGCTCAATATGGTGTGAACATTTCCTTGTTCGAATTCTGGGTTAAATTATACGTCTCCGCCGAGATAAACTAACCGTTCTATCACTGATATATTTTTCTTAGTAGGCATTTTAGTTTCAGCCAGCAATCTTCCTTTTTCCAACGAACTTCAACACCGTAGATCTACTACGTTGTTATTTTGTGATCGCTGGTTAAAGATCAATTAGATACCCAGAGGATCGGATTATATTTAGTTATTAAAGTACAATTATAAATAATTTTATTTATCTTATTTATACGACTGTACAATTGTTTGTTAATTGGAATTTTCTTTTATGAGTACATTCTGTATCACATAATCTTTAAAGCACATTGTTTAGCATCGACTTCCTTAGTGGTTCATACACGTAGTAATAACAAATCGCTGAATTTGCCTGCCAGTGACGAGGCATAATAGGGTAGTTGCAAATCGTTGTCTCCGGGTCTCCCAGAGGACGCAGAGGTCGGCTCGTGGAGGTAGAAACGGGGGAGGGTGGTGAGGTGAGGAGTGGGGTGAGGGGAATATGACCTTGAGCCGCCAGGCGTGAGTGAACAGAGTACTCCCCATATAGGGCACCACAGATTAGGAATAGATTTCTCGCCCCTCTACAATTTACAGAGTTTAGGTAATGGGAATTTAGTAGCCAGCCGATGGGTATTCTAAAGCTAGCTTCCCAAAGTTCAGGCATTTGCCTTCCGGGCCAGTTCCAGCTACCAAGAGACTGTGGGATGGTTCTTGCCAGTGCTTGGAGGGATGGCCCGCATTAATTTTTGTCTTTCAAGTTGGCTAGGGTCGCAAGAAGTGGAGGGATGAAGGACCACTAATCGTACGTTTAACGTGGCTATCTCTTTATTTGACATTTCTTGTAAATGTACATGAACACTTTCCTCTTTTTATTGGTACGTTTGAAATCGGTCTTAAAATTTCTGAAAATTTCTAACATAAAACTTAGTTTCTCTCCTATTAACTAAACTCATCTTAAAATTCCAAACCATAACGTTAATGACAATGTTCGTTGTTAGTTTTCTTAATCATCACCCATTTAACGTCCTTATGTAGTGTATTAAAGATTAGCTACTTTATACTTCAACGACACGAGCCAAGATAGACATGAAATATTCTGCTTGAGGAAGCAGAGCCACTGAAGTTTTTTTGTTGCAGAGTTGGCACGAACTGCAGGTCACAGCTCGCGTCTTCCGATCTGTGCACAAGTTACATCAAACAGTGTTTATGGGTGAGACTGGCAACTTGGCAGCTCTGTCGGTGAAAACGGAAACGAACTTTCCTGTCGAAGGAAGTTATATTTGCGAAGTCAAGGAGAGATGAAACGTTCACACCACGAACCAAAACATCATGTCTGACCTCTCGGTCTCGTCCGTAAAAACTGTAACAGCTCAGATTTATTGCAGTAAATTACTTCTGGTCTATTTCTTGTGCTATCTTCCGCGTCAGGAGAGTTTTAAAGACATTTTACGAGTTGTGTATAAAAACTTGTAGCTACAAACTTCGTGAGAGATTTATCTTCACCTAAGCAAGGGGACGAGAATCAAAGAAGCTTGTGCTGTAACACGACTGGTGGTTGATTCATATGCTTCAAGTGCAGCTATAAACACACACCAAAAATTTGATTGAGTACGTTTAATTCAGCCATATAATACTTCACCATGAAACGCTGCCGTGTATTTGTAGCGAACGCAGTTGTTCGCTTGGTTTATAAGTCACATATTTGTAAATTATGAAATGAGGACGGAAAGTAGCATGTTAAGAAACCAGACAGAGGCATCGACCGGGGATTTATAGCGCTGACAGTAGGGAAAAAATGCACAATGGTCGAGCTAAGGAGGACAGATGACGGCATGGATCGGCCTCATCATTGGTCTACCATTTGCCCCTCCACTTTAGGAACGTAGTGGGAGGTGGTGGAAAAACCTCTGCACGGGCATCGGAGACTGTCTTGTCTTGTCTTGTCTTGACTTCATCAATCAGTCGCAGCTAGCAACAGTCGGAGCAGAGAGAACGCAGACGTCGAGCCGACCTCCGACGGCAGTGGCTGCGGGGTGGCGCCACACACGAAGAAGATGAACAGAGCATATCTGGTTGGCTCTGCTGTAGGGTATGGTTGGACGTAGAAAGCCATCGTTGAATTATAGATAGGGAGCTCGGGTCCTCCACAATGCCTAGAGCTGGCGTTACTGGAATAGATAATCGCCCACAGTCGAAGAAGCTCTGTCCTCAAAGTAAATGTCACACTCATGCAGTTATAATAATCAACCTATTTTCAGTATTCAGTTACGTCATAGCGTGATGTTGGAAGGTAGCACAGTAGCACCTTACATTGTTATCAGTATTCAACAGTAGTCTCAATGCATACCATTTGTATATTTTGTACAGCTGTGAAAGTAAATGTTGTACATAGTACATGTTTATGAAATCATTATCATCCTTCCACGAATGTCTCACTCCGATCCCAGATCGACTGCTATGATCGATCCTTACCCATTCGCTCATTCCTCTCATCGAATCTGGCCAAGTCTCCGCTCGGCCTGCTGCCAGGTTCGCCATAGGTCCCCATAGGTTGACCCGTGTCCAGGTGGGGGCGCTACATATTTAAATATCCCCTTTCATCTGCCAGCTATCCTGATTACAATTTTGACACCGATTTCCATACTCATCTAATCTATTTCTAAGCCTCATAGTTGAGGTCGCTAAGGTGCAGTAATTGAAGCTGGTGCTCTGGATATTTCCAGACGTTGGAATAAATTTTCGAGACCCGGTAGTTGGCCAGAGGTGATGATGCATAGTTCTCAATCACCGAATTGTGAGACAGGGTATAGGTGGCGGAGTCATATACTAGTAAAGAGAATCGAGAAAAATTTTTACCCTAGCATGTGAAGTAATTTGTTTAGCGGTCGTTGAATATGACACTAATTTTTTAATGTAAAATAGAGAGTTAATGCAAGGAAGATGTTGTCAGCTTTAGAAAACCTCAAATTAATTCCCATTTAGTTGCAAATATATTTTAAATTCCATAGCACGTATCGCTCAGGGCTCATACTTTACTAAAATCTGAATTTATCTATATGATTTAATATTGCTATCTGAAGATTACTACTATTTCATTACCCAGTATCTTCCACTCATATGTTATTTGTTACCGCTAATCTTTGTGTTTTAGTGATAACGTATGAGCCAGAAATTCGTAAAAACACGTGTTAAATTTAAAAAATATACTCAAATGTACCAAGCTTTTTACTACCTACTACTTCACTCAAAAATGGCCTGTTCCTCATAGACAAAATAGATTTATAATTTCCTTTGAAAATATGGTTATCGTATGTTTACTGCTGATCAATATTTTAACATATTTTATGTTCTTTTTGCTACTGCCGACTTGTTTGCCTCCCTGCATGGTCAACGTTATTGTGCTAGGAGGTAAATTTAAGCTCTGTTAATTTTCTGCGAATGTACCATCTGTTACATCCGTTGCAAAGTCAAAGCGCTTAAAATTACGGCGCTAATTTTCACAAACAACATAATGCTTTGTTTGTTAAGTGTGATGAAGAGTTTCTTTAATTTACAAAGTTATGAAACTTTGTGCTCTAGCTGAAGGGTGCACCAAATGGCTCAAGTTATTACTAGGAGACTTAACCTCCTTTATCGCCTGTTGAGAAAATACTTTGTTTGAAAGAGTTTGAAAATTGCTGACGTAATGTATATCATATTTTACAGTTTTCGATTATTTTCTTGTTTTTTAAGTAATATAACAGTATTTCATTCTGCTCGCCACAATAAAACTTCAGGTGATAGATATTTACGAAACAAGATACAATAATTTCACGGAAATTTCTTTGTGTTCTTTGGTTTTAATCTTCTGATTAGGTCTGATTGATTTACAACCTATCTCTTAAAAAATAATAATAATTTCAATTAATTTTTCCATTACTGTTTCAACTTATATCTGGATAACTTTAAGAATTTGGAATACTACTTTCATAAAGGCCTTGTTACCCTAAATGTTGAACGTAGATGAATGCACTTCAACAAGGGACTTATGTGTATATATATAAAAAAATCTTTTTAATGGAAGAAATGAGGAACATTTATTAGGTTAATCTAG
Organism: Vandiemenella viatica; assembly: GCA_031002005.1. Taxonomy (NCBI): domain Eukaryota; kingdom Metazoa; phylum Arthropoda; class Insecta; order Orthoptera; family Morabidae; genus Vandiemenella; species Vandiemenella viatica. The sequence continues at coordinate 150,962,238 of CM061919.1, read as the reverse complement.
TCTCAAAGCGTATAAATCATAAACCACAATTAAAATAAAATAAATTATTCCTTGTCTTGCAACCACAGAAAAAAATTGCTCATTTTTCCCCGTCTTGCGACATCCTGATGGTACAGGGGAGTACGGTATTGAACACATTAGGGTATATTATTTTAATCCTACTTATGTTCACATTTTGTGCAAATATGAACCGATTCATCATTTTCGGAGTCCAATAAGATAAAGCATCTATTTTCCACGTGTCTGAAAAGTATTCGACCCCTTCTGAAACTGCGAGTATAGAACATGAGAAGGAAGGCTCTCATCATTTTTCGTGTCAATTTTAATGTTATAAGAACGGACACCTTCCCGGCGTATGATTGTAATGAAGTCTTCACGGGTGTACAGCGAGATTGTATCGTTTAAACACGATATTTTGACAACTAGCTCCGCCGTCTTCCTCTGGTGTCTATAATAGACTGCTGACTGACAGATAATGAGGTTATCTGTCAGTCAGCAGACCACATCAGACGCTTGCACACCTGAGGATGACGGCGTATCGGGTCGTCGAAACATCGTGTTTTGACAACACAATCCGGTACACTCGTGAAGACTTCATTACAATTTAAGACTTTACTCACCCCTATTTCTCTTCTAATTGACTGCTTATTTAGTCTTATAAAATGTTTTTCACCTAGTCACCTACGAAAAGTACTAGGATATTTCTGTTAACACCATATTCGCCCAACGTTCTTTTTGACTGAGGTTCTAAAATACACGCAGGCGCCACGAAATTATATTGATAGTAAAGTTAATAAGACACGGAATACAGCAAACTAACGTTGTGGATTCGAGCAAACATTGTCAGACACACATATTCATCATCATAAAAAGCCAATTCAGCTGTGGCTGACCCTATATGTATCTATATAGGATCGTGCTATGCCTATTTAATGGGTGTGCCAGGATGACTGACACGTAGGTTCTAAATGGTTAACCTACGATGCCCTATGACTTGCGCCGACTTTCTTCGTATCTTCTGCTCTTGACTTCTTCTTTCTTGAGCCTATCCTCTTCTTCTCTTGCGCTAGCAAATAAACATGAGCATGGGGTGTAACTTGTAATTAGGAGAGGGAGCGGGCAGCTGCAAGCTACTTGAAATAAAACAATGTCTCTGGAAACCCCATTTAATTGCACTGGACCATAAATCAACTACAGTCGATGTTGTACAAATTCAGAGGAATCCCGTAACCCGTAATACTGACCCTAGGGATGAAACTTAGCCCTACAGTTCACAAATAACAGAGAATGGTGAGGTTGGTGCAGCGAATATCTATCTCCGAGGCCTAGATGTTATCTTGTAGATCGTCAGTCAAGAAGTGAGAGTGATCAATGTATTCTAGCTTGCTGGAAAAGTATTGGCTTGCATGCTCAGCACTGCACGTGTAGCTTGTAATCCGAACTGTCGATCAGTAAAAAGTCGAACAACAGGACGTGCTTACTCGACATCTGGTTGCAGTGAAACTTCGAAAACTTACAAGATTTCAGTATTAAAATATTATAATAAATGACGTCCCGTCACACAGCCATGGAATGATAAGTTTTCTTAATTTCATGATTCCAGATAGATCTTGAACAGTCTTATCCAGATGTGATGGTCTTTTGAGTTTCCCTGCCGATTAACCCCAGCAACCCTGCGTATATCTTTGTCGCATCGGTCTGGTGGTCCGCCAATCAAAAACGGTTTCTATCAATATTTCATCTTCTTTCTGAGCAACACGGCTGGTCCACTGCCACTTCGAGATCTGTAACCTTTGTGACTGATCTGATGTTCGTTGCTCTTTTCTTGCCTTTTCTAGTGAAACCCAGCATTCATCTTTCCACAGCGTTCTGGGCAGTTCTAAATTTCCCTTTTGTAAATTAATTGAGTCTCCAGGTCCACAACCGTAAGTCAGCAGAAGAATATTGCCCCGGTTGAAAACAGATTTCTTCAGATTTATGGGAATATCTGATTTGGGGATAATATAATGGTTCCCAAAAGCTTCGCATCAAATCTTATTGGTACTGAAAAATTCTAGTTTTACATCTCCTCTCAGATTTTGAAGCTGGCGAAGACAGATATACTCATATTTTCCATACACATATTATGCGTGTAATATTTTCCCTATCAGATATTGCACCCCTTTTTTTACACCTCCTCGACGGCTAAGATCATTAGAGATGGAATGGGACTGTGGACAAGGAACGGGAAGGAATTCGGCCATGGCCCCCTTTTTTTTAAGGAAGCATTCCGGCATTCGCCTGAAGTGATTTGGGGAAACAATGGAAAACCGAAATCTGGATGCCCGGACGGGGATTCGAACCCACGTCCTCCCGGATGCGAGGCCAGAACGTTAACCGTTCACCCACCACACTCGGTATATTGCTCCTAATTCTTCTCCCAATATCAATTTAGTCCTCATAGCTAATGTATGCCACAGTTTCTTAACTCGAACTATGTTCCATTAGTTACTGACTGTGTTCTAATTTCCACAAACTAATCTAGCTGGCCTTTGCACCTCCTTTCTTATAATTGATATCCATAATGAGGGTACCAAATCATGGATGCCACTACCATCAAGCAAGATTTAACCATGTTTCTGTATCCCGTATCCTTCAATTTCCTAATACATTTCCTCTTCAACTTCTCTTATTCCGCTGTCACCTTGGAGAATACAGAGCCGGTCGCAAATCTCCGCCTCATAAAACAACACACTACTCAAACAAAAATATACTTATCACACCGAACACAAGTTTCGCGTTTCGCAGACAGATGGCATCACATCCGCACAACACTACTGTAATAAGTTCCCCAACGGAGTCGGTAGATGGAGTAATTAAACTCCGTTAAGGCAAAACAAAGCTAGCGAAAAAAAGATGCTGCACTTCATATCTCCCCTTAACACCTCTCCAATGTATCTTGCCCAAGTATCTATCGTATCAAATGAAATTCCAAGAAATTTACAGTTTTGTGTTTTCAACCAGAAATTTCCCTCTACTGCATAACGAAAACAAACTATTTATTTCTCTGTTGCCTTATTTTATTATTTTCTGTCCAGATAGTAAAATTATTATAATAATCTTAATGAACTCTATCTTCATATCTCTATCTTCGGATATAGATGGTTCAGTAGTCTACTAATTGAATTTTTGCCAATCAATTACTTTAAAGTGAAGCGCAAAATATCAGCCATTTACCATTTGCTTGGAGCAACTACCCAATGCTCCTTTGCTAGGAGTTCCTCTGAACTTTCTGGGTAGCTGTCCTTTTCGACGCGTTTTGTTTGAAGGTCACTCCAAACCGACTTTATGGATAATTCAGGATATAGAAGATGGTCTCGTATAGAACATTTTTACGAATCAAATGCCTTGAATCCCTGAATCAATTGATTCATCCCTAAATGTCGATCTCATTTAAAATCTCTAGAGTTCAGACTACACTGCTTTAGAACCAATGTGTAATGAGTCTCGTTCCCGAAGCTAGGCAGCGTAGGGCGATCCAGGGAAAGCGGTTTTTCGGCGAACTGCCGCCGGTGTAGGACATTCGTCAAACCAACTGCTGGGCTGTCGCCAATATGGAATGGAGCAGTGCGAAGCGTCAACCGCGATGACAAAAGCATTGGGAAGTACTGTGACAACTCACAAGCAACGCAGATTTCCGGGAACTCCTCGCCGTAGATAACAACAGGGACTCAGCCGCCTTATGCAAAATAGGGACACGCCACTCGGTTATTATCTTTTATCTCTTTCATGGAATGCTGTCCCGAAGATGGCAGTGGAGGCATAAGGTACTTCTGGACTGTGACGGTGCTCTGTGAGGCTTGGAGGGAATCTGCATTAGTGCAGGGGAACACTAGGAGCTTGCCTCGTAGCGTGCGGCTCTGCAGCCGGTGGGCGGCATTGCACTGGGCCTGTCGGTTAACGGGTGGCCCGCGAAAAGGGCAATCCCGCGATGTAGCCCGGCTTGCAGCGGCTTCCTCCCCCCTGCGTGTTGGTGGGGCCGGGAGCACGTGAGAATAGCAGAGATGCTTAAGCTATACGGCCAGGTTTCGGAAGGGTCTTCGGCTGGTCGTGGCTGGCGCTGCGTCCGCGCCGCTCCCCGTGGGCACCCTTGTTCACCGTCCCTACTGTAATGACGGGTGATTCGGAAGAGTTTGTCCCTTTGGTGGGAACAGCGTTGGATGGTGGGTTATGGGGGGTTCTGCGAGGGCCTGATGACTGTTAAGTCGGGTATGCCCGAAGACCAGACCTTATACCCTGGAACATTGATTGTTAGTCGATGTGAGAAGACGGAATGCACAGACTACCACCATCCTCAGTTGTTCCGAGGAGCGCTTCCCGTCACCAGCAGTGTCGACATCAGTGCGCGGACTTGGTAATGTGCCACAAAACAGTGCGACAGTATGCAAAGTGTCAAGGCCCTTAAAATACTCCTGAGTAGCTAGAGACCGGTTACAAGACTGTATAGGTGTCAAATTTTGTTTTTATAACAGAAATAATTTGGTTTGTGACATAAATTTATTTCTTATTTGTGAACCCATTTTTAGTTATCATTTGTAAACTCCTGTCATGTGCGGGGCTGATATTAACAACAATCAAGTTGAAGAGTAATATCAAGTAGTTTTTCGCGGCTGGGACAGTTCAGTGCGCTTAATAGGTATTACAAATAGAATCACCTACTAAAGAGATTACTACAAAAATTTGCCCTGAAACGATGAAAAAACATGAGATAACCAAAATTCAGACATAAAATTCATTCCCCGAATACCGCCGTTGGTGCTGTATTATCATAAATGCCTTCGAAAATATTTATTACGATTGTTTTTCCAGATAATAGTTTTATAATTGGAGTATCCTCTGTCGACGCGAAGCTTGTTTGTATTATCTACACGAAGTTTGGTGCATCTATATATTTTTTTATCTATTTTCCATTTCATATATGTTTAATTATCTATAACTAATAGTCTACAATCCGCAGATCGATTGGATCCTCTGGAAGGGTGCATACTAAACCATTGTCTCAGAAGGTAGAACTACCAGTTCCTTTCCCCTGGGACCTGCAGCTAAACAAGGTATCGGAAGCACGCAACATCCTGTTGTAGCTCATTTGATTAAACACAAATCTAAAAAATTCGTGGAAAAGTTCCTGGCCGGGACTTCGATATTGGACTTCGAACACTTAGCGGCTTAACAACTGAGTTACCAGATCGCTCATACATTATTTATTAAATATGTTAAAGAACTTATACTATGGAAAGGCTGGAAATAAAATAAGAGTGAAATATTATTTATAAGTCACAAAGCTGTAACGAATTTGATCATTTGTGTGATCTGTGAATATGTTCACTGAATGACATATGCATTAGCAATTGATTAGGTCCCGAGAGAATAATGTTTATATACGCTTTCATCAATTGCACATGTTAGAAACATCCTGTCTTTATCCTACAATGTGCATAACAGTAAAATTAATGATGCGTTTTGTGTCTACTTCAGTGGTACTAACCATTAAATAAGTTGTCTCTTCCACGAATTACAAGCCACCGGTACTACATCAGAAGGTATATGAGTGTATGTAGCTTTTATCAGATTTCTTTTTACTTCATATTCAGAATTCACCGTCTAAGAATTAAAGAACCTCAGCGTTTTATCTCCAATTTTCCTCCTACGACGTTCTGAAAAGCGAAAAGTGCCACCATTAGCCTAATACTCGGCAGATGTGAGAGTCCCTTTCACAGACTTCTCCAACAATAATATCCCACCCAAGCAGCTCTGGCAGCTTTCAGACGTCTCTCTCGTCCCTTTCAGTCCCCCCCCCCCTCCCCCTTGCACCGTCTTACTTATTTCCAGCAGCGAGACAGAATCCAGGCGAAGGAGGGACTTCCCCGGCCCCTGATCTGTAATCTCGTTAACCGCCGCTCCTAACTTCCGCGGCGCCACTAGTCACGGACTCCTGGGAGGTCAGAAGCGCATCTGCTGTTCACAACTCTGGCGCATAAAACGAGCCCAACTTGGAGAGTAGAACAAATGGTACTTGAAGGGAAGAGTGCGAATTACGGCAGTACCCTTACGTATCGAGGAGCAAAGTTGGTGTGAAGAGAAGAAAAAAACTTTAAGCAGGCACCATTGCTTTAGTTGAATCACTGGTATGGAAACCTGTGTCGAGGAGAGAGCGTTTGTCCCAGAGTAGTGGTTACAAACTTTTACACTTCAACAACGACAAAGAAAAACTAATTCCCAACTTCGTTGTTTCCTCGTATTATTTACCATCCGGATTACGTTGCTAGCTCAATGCAATGTGACGCTTGCCGCCACATCTCATGACGAATTTTATAATTATTAATGACAATGGATTAGATTAATTTTTGTTAAAAACTTAGGCGACCAATATATATATATATAATTTCTTTATAATATGCGGAAGATCTTAAGTAAAGCTGTGACGCCAGTAAATATCCAATTTATCTTAGTAAAATGCACATAAACATTTTGTATGACGAATATTGAGTTGTGCAGGCTTAGTTAGAATCGTGTCCTTCGAGGAGACGATGACCCATGGAAACCGTTAGCCGCCCGCGACTGTGTGTAACCGTGTCACCGCTCAATAAAGCTACGTTCCCACGGCGCATTGTAAGGAGGCCGCACCTTATTAGCCGAAGTGTACGGATCAGCGCGCTCCACAGGTTAGCCCACGCCACCTCCCCTCCACCTTGCCTAGTTTCGTGTCAGCGACACGCGCCTGTCATCTTTACCACCTGGCGACGGATAGAGGCGCGCCATCCGTGTCCACGGGCGGCTCCTTTGTGGCATGGCCCGGCCCCTAGTCGTCCGGCGCTGCGCGGCAGGCTTACTAAACAACTCGCCGTGGGAACGCACTTTAATTGGGGTGTTTACCTGCCTCGGGCAGTTCCCAGAAAACCTTGAAGGAGATTCGAAGGGAAGTAAGCAAATTGGCAAGTCACTGTGCTTAGCGAACATAGCGTCACCCACGATGGTTCATGAATCATTCTGAACGTCGGAGTCCACACGCGAGATAGCTTGGACGAATAAAATTTGAGCCTATCAAAATGAGCATAAACTGAAATTCTGTGATTTTTCTGTGAAACATGTATCTTCGAGGCTACAAGGACGGACTAATGTTTACTTAAGCGGTGGAAGAGCGACGAGCTTCACTCTGTAACGGGATGATGTTACCGGCGTTTCAACTCTGTTACCGGACGCTGTCCGGACGTTTGACTTCTGGTGTGGACTGCTAGTGTTAAAACCTGACGCTGCCAACTTGCATTCTGAGTCGAGCTTGTTAGCAGCTGCCTTGAGAGGCACAGGTCTCGCATACCGTGAGTCCACCTTCGATCATCCCCGGCTACAGACGCAGCTGTTATGGTAAAGTGTTACATCACCAATTTCAGTGTTTGTGCAGTCCATGAAAATGATAGCGACTTTTAAGCGTCCCTGAAATAAAAGGTTTATGCTCTAATTTTGATAATAAAACCCTACTAAGCTAACGGCATAATTTTCCAGAACGGTAATAGTTTTTAGAAAAGCACTTTGTCCTCAAAACTATGTTGGTACATTATCATACAATTTCGAATGGTATATTTCTTCCATTCGTGGCGCCCGAGGTCATTCTTATTGTTTAGGTTCACAGCATCATTGATGACTATGTCTGAGATCATAATTTGTCATTTACATTGTTTTTGCTTGTCATTCTTTCAGATGTATTAATTATTTGAACTTAATTTCAAAGTATATTTCATTTGTTTGTTTGTTTTTTGAATCAATGACTAATTTTACCTCTAGCCGTTGCTTTGTTACTTTATCGCTATTTAGGTATTAATTTTAACGGTAAATTCGCTTGATATATAATTTCCAATTGAAGCTAAATAAATGTCATAATGGACAGTTTTCCGGTACTCCCGATAACATCAAGATTCTTGCTAAATTAATATTTACATTCCTTCCTAAAAATTAAATATTCTTTAATAATGATCAGTTATTAATATGATAACCATAAATAATTTGTATTCCACAAGGAACACCCCTCTACAATGTAAAACTTCGACATCCTCAGCGAATAAGTGTAAGCAAAAATATTTCCTGGTCTCAAGGTGCTTTTTTGTATACAATATATCTTATAGATGAACTGCATATGTGATTTATTTTCTTTCCACAAAATTTTTCTTTCTTTCTTTTGCATTTACTTTTTCACTGTTCACCTATCGATATCGAGGTCATTAGTGGCGGGATACTGTTGGGGACAAGTAACGAGAAGGAATTCGGACTAGGCCTTTTGTAGAAACCATCCAGGCGTTCACTTGGAGAGGTTTCAAGAATCCATGGTTAGCTAGACGTGGATTTGAACCCATGTTCTTCCGAATTCCTAGCCCAAGTGATCAAAAAAAAGTCCTTATCACAACGAATATTGGTTCTTTTACCACGAAAACAGCTAAATTTAAATGCCCCGAAAATAATTAAATTTAATTTGACACCGAATTAAGTTTGTTACAAAATTGAACTGGACGTACGAACCAAGGCGCTACCTTCTTGTATGTGATATCACAGAATTTCTCGGAGTATAAATCTTGGCGAATATGTCAGCAGATTTGGCTGTGTAACCACGATTTGACCAATTTAATCGACCTTACCCTTAGGGTTGAAAAAGGAACCACAGATTTCTATCATCTGAAGATTTCTAAAAACGAAGTGACAGAAACGTTGTATAAGCACGCAAAATTCTTCGGTATACCCTATTGTACGATATCTCTGACTGTAGTAGTCTCTGACATACTTAGCTAATGCATAAAAATGCTATGCGGCATCTTCCGTAAATCGCTGTTAATATAAAGTATCAATGCTTAATGATTTTTATTATGAGTTGGTATTGCAAAGAAATGAGTGACTGAATGCCATTCATTACGATTTAAAACATAGAAGGGAACTGATATATTCCAACAAATTTTAGAGCTAAACTGAATTAATTCAGTTTGCGTAAACTGAACCATTGTCGTGAGGGAGTATTTGTTCGTAGAACATGAAGCAAATTGAGGCGTCACAGGATGAAAGCTACCTGGCAATATTGGCCGAATGTCAAATACTATACGTCTGAGTATTGAGTGTAGGTCACATCAGTTGAGTGATGAAGTCTTGACGGTTGATCTGTCAGACATCAACCATGTACCACCGAAAACTGTATTAGTCATGTAGCGAAAGATTTCACTTACAAATTGTTAGCAACCGGTTAATTATGATCATAAAGTCTATGCATCAGATCTGGAAATTGATACCGGGATTATTTCAGAAATACTGTCATTGCAATTGCTAAGATAATTGAAAGTTGTTTAAACGGAGAAGAGGTATCAATAGGTATTGATCAAACCCTGTGGTATTATTATTTAGACAAATTCCCTCACGCTTTTTATATTCTACCTACCTCTGTCATCTCTTAAAATTAAAGCAGGGCCCGCTCTAGGGGGGGGGGGGGGGGCAGACCGGGCATTTGCCCGGGGCGCTAAAATTTTGGGGCGCCATTTCGGCTGTAAGTGTGAGAAAAATATTAATGTGTTAAATACCCAATTAATAAAAAAAAAATCCACATACCGATTTTTTCGTTCGTTAAAAACTTACAGTTCTTAGCTATTTGGTTGCGCCCCTAGAGACTTCGAAGAAACGGGGCGCGGACCTCAAAGCGGCGCGCCGTTGCCCAGCCGCCTTTGTGTGAACTGCGCCATAGGAGCAACTTCAAAATGCGCCGCGTCTCTGTGAAGTGGTTTCATTACACAACAGCATTAGTCTTACTATTACGTTATTAGTGATAAGAGGAAGTTCATAAAAATTACTTCAGGATTTCATAATTTCTAAAGTAAGTACATCTATGATTAAACTGTTATTTAGTTGGATATACGACATAAGCGCACAACGACATAAGCGCACAACGATAAAAGCGCACAACGACAAAGGCGTACAACACAAGCGCGGTAGGTGGGGGCTGTTACACCTGCCCTCGGCTACCTGCACTGATTCCGACGTTATACTGCCCACAAGTTACTAGACGCGGTGAAAAGGAGTGTTTTTCGCAATTGCAGCTAGGCTCTAATACATAGAATCGATAGTGCTTGGTGGGAGATGCTTCCGTAATGGGATCGTATTCAGACAGTTACTGTCTGAATACGATCCCATTACGGAAGAGCACGTCCGTCGAGTGCTCTAAAAAGTAGAGACTAAAGCTCAATATCTAGGGAAAAATATGCAAACCTGGATAGTAGATCTGCTGCATCAAAGTGTAAAGTCTCATGTTATTAATGAAATAAAAAAATTCAAATATTTTCCATAATTTTAAACTGTACTCCTGACTTTAGTAAGATAGAGCAAATTACTCTGGTTTCAACCAATAAATTTTATCCTGATGTTGAAATTAAAATTAATGAAAGATTTTAAGGCTTTTTACCAGTCGACAGGAAAACAAATGTCTGACATTATAGTTGGAGAACTTAATGACTTGTGTTTAAATTTGCAGGAAATCAGAGGACAGGGACTGACAACGAGTCCAATATGAGGGGCAATAAAGCAGGAGTGCAATCTGAAATTAAACAATATAATTCGCGAGCATTCAATATTCCGTGTAGTAGCCATTCACTCAATCTTGTTATTAATGGCAAAAGCATCCTTGGCAGCCGCTAATTTCTTTAACATGGTCCAAAAAATATATTTATCCTTTTTGGCATCTTCTTTTCGATTGGCAATACTTTTAAAGCATGTTCAGGGTTCAACTTTGAAAACATGGAGTGACACTAGATGGGAGAGTAGGATAAAGAGGATAGAGGCATTAAACCCTTTAAAATTTCATTTGGGAGATGTATACGGCACCTTGCTAAGCATTTACGATAACCAAGAAATGGATAATTTAATGATTTAGCCATTTTGGCAATTGAGTATGAAATTGCTGTTGAAGTAAATTCGCAACCTAAAAGTAAGAAAAAAGTTTTTTTGTGATTTTAGCGTATTTGATGTAATCTCGTTTTATTTTCAAAATAATGGCCTTTAGATTGTTTGTGTGATAATATCCATCTGTAATAGCATTTAAAAATGTAAAAAATATGGTTAATTTGTCGCTATGTACAGATATTTCATAATTAATTTCTCTATTTTGTGCCACTAGATCAAAATTCAATAAGTTTATCTATGAATATATGATTTTATTAAAATTTAAAATAAAATATCTTATTCGATTAAAAATTAATTATTTTTTAAAAAAATATATAATTCTACAAAATCTTAAGGGGCGGCAATTTGTCTATTTGTCCGGGGCGGCAAAACCGCTAGAGCGGGCCCTGAACCAAGGTAATATCTGCTCCATCGTTGTCTACATATGAGTGTAATTTCTTGGTGTAAAAATAGATATTACTAGTACCATCCTTAGGACTACCCTTCCAGTCATACTAATTTTCATCCTTTACTTCCATTTCTGCTGTAATTAATTGTTGTTGAAAAATAAATCATTCTTCTCTCATTCTGATTATCTCTTTGAACTTATTCCACCCCCTTTCCATTTTATTGGTGTCCTAATTCTACAAATTGAACCATTCTCTGAAATAACTCGTCAATCTGGAAGCTCATAAGTTTTCATAATTATATATTTATACACTTTATTTCTTTGCCACTGATTTATTGAGCTTTCTAATTTCGATCAGAAATGCTTCGTGGTCGTTTATTCCCTCTCTAACATTATACACGTCGATCCATGTTTTATAATAAAAAAGTTCTATACTTAATGCCTTCTTGTGTTTTGTTTTACCTCCTCCCTCACAGCGATGTTTGTGATTCTCTTTTCTTTGCATTATTAACTACTTTCTTTCCATTCCACATCAGATACGTTTGAGTCCCTATATAGTATGACAATTTCACTCCATTTTCGTAATTACGAATATGAATTTCGTTTTTACCTAAGGCTCTCATATAGCTCATTCCTCCTCCCATTTTGGTAAAAAACCTTACCCTTCCACTCTATTTTCCAGAAATTCTAGCATTAACAAATCATAAATCATCTTTACTATCAAATTGCAATAGTAATTGCTGGACAGTATGAATACCCCTACACAAATTCCTCTGACAATTTTTCACTGAAACAAATCCTAATGTTCAGCAGTTTTTTCCTATAACTAAAACTTAACTCCTGTAACTACCTGTGGTTTGTGTATATCCACTGAGTTATATACACTGTAATTTAGTATGTTATATTCCAGAAGATTTGCTATTTTCACATAGTTACTTTTCATTCACTTTTAATTATTTCTTCAACATTGCTTAATTTTTGCTATTAATAATATCCCCCGTCTTGATCTGTTAATAAAATGACACTATCAAGAAGGAACCTACCTAGACTTCTAGTCTTGATCAATTAACCTAAATGTAGTTACAAAATACACTGCAAAAGAAACGGCTACTATTATTATCATACTTTACATATTTTAGTAAAAATGAGGAGGAAATTCAATTAAAGAAGAGAGGATTTCTATAAAGAGAGACATAATCAAAGTTGGTAAATAAACATTGTATATGCGGAAAACCTTGGGTCGCAGAAGGAATTTTGAAGTTGATGGATCGGAGAAGAAAGGCATATGACTGCTCCCCACAATGCAAAAAACAACAGAATATATGTTTTAGAAATCAAATAAATAGGAAATGTAAGAAAAACAAACCTAAACAGCTCTAAGAAAACTGTGAATAATTAGTGGAGGAAATGGCCGTATATGCAAAAGTGCGACTTAGAGTTTATGGTAAAAGATTAATAAATATTAAAATTGCTAATTGAAACCACTTTTAACCACTGTAAATAAACATATGGTAGGAATATATAGAAGAACTTTACGATGAGAATGGCCCGAACAACAGTGTACTACGAAGCGAAGGTGATGTTTATATTAATGATTTTGGAGATCCTTTTTAAGGTCAAAATCTGACAAAATTTTGAATAATTTGAACTCAAATAAGCCAGTAAGGATCAACGAGATTTCCAAAAAACAGCTAGAATCTAAAGGAGAAGAAGACATCCAAAGATTATCCAATTAGTCGCCTAAAAGATACGATATAGTGGAATTTTGGATTTAATAAAAGTATCATCTACATGTTCCCGAAGAAAACACAGCTGATACATGTGAAAATTAACGTACAATGAGTCTAGCAAAGCATGCTTCGAAATTATCTGGTACGATAATGTATTTAGAATAATGGAATGAAAAGTGAAGGTCAGGTAAGGATCAGTTTGGGTTAGGATAACCCAAAGTTCATAAAAAGCTATCGTAACTATAATATTGTAGATCCAGATCGTGAAAAATAGGGTTACTTTTATAATGTTTACATCGTAGAAAAATATTTCTTTTATGTTATACGGGACAATATCATCCAATCTTCAAACAAGTCCGGTAAAAGATGTGGAGCTGGAAGAATTATATTTAATCTATGTCCGAATAATGAAAATAAAACATGGACCATGAGATACGAGCGTCAGATGAATAGTGCATGAGTCAGGGTTTTAATCTGTCTCTCGTACGTAGTGGAAGCAATAAAAGAAAGTAAAAAACACATTTGAATATGGCAGAAGTGTTCAAGGAGAAACAGTTAGTGTGCTGCCCATGCTGATGACATTGTCCCTTTAACATATAGTATAAGGATATTGGGAAATAACTGAACGGCATGAAGGATTTGGAGTAAACATAAATTAAGGCAAAACTCATAGAATGGTGGAAAGCTCTAACAACAATAGTAGAATAAATACAAAAGAATGATCGGATATAGTTGAATAACAGTAAGAGAGTTCTGTTTTTTAAGAAGTATGACGACAATTGGTAACCTAATCAAGAACGATGTCAAAATCGAAATAGAAGAAGCGGAATAAGCCTTCTTGAAGAACACAAATCTTCCTGTGTTAAATATTGAGATAAATCTCAAAAACATTATGTATCTAGTACTTCATTTTGTTGAAGTCAACCCTAGACTTCATAAATATTAAATATGTGAGTCTATTGACGGATGTTGAAAATATGATGGATGGAAAGGAATTGGTTTTTGAAATAAGGGTTATGCTATTATTTAATTTGTTATCTGAGTAAGGAACAGTGGAACACATATTCAGTTTTTAATTTAATTTAATATACTACGTGCATTTTTGTGACACAAATTTGTCATTCATATACATTATTACTTACAAACTGCTAAAAAATGGTAATATGGATGGTACGTATGTTAATGACAGGATTTCATGAAGAGCAAGACTAGAACAATGGATCCCACACGACAAAATTTCTGTTCCTTGCTATTATGTTAAACGCAAAGAGTAGTATCATTCTCACAGCTAGATTTTAGTAACGTGTCATTAAATTTGTATTAGAACGCTAATTGTAATTAGTAAAACTCTCCCGATGTCTCTTGGTTGTGCTATTGTCATTTGATCAGAATTTATAAACTTCCGTAGTGATTGACATTGATAATACTTCTCGATTTCTTAATTTGTTGAATGTGTTGCCATGTCGTAACATACCGATCACAATTATAGGTTTAAATGTAGTCTTTGCAGATGTTCAGGATTGACTTCCGTCGAAGCGAAGGTTTAGTGGAGGCAGAAGTGAAAAAATAAATTTTTAATTATTTAGAAGTAATCAACATAAATACATTTTTATCCCAAATTCTACATTTTGCGTAAGCATATTGTATTTTCAGACAATACTACTAGACTATTTCCTTTTTGCCTCGTTTTTCAACAACAAAGAAACGCCCGATGATTTCAAAAGTGAGTTACCCAATTACGCAAGTGCCAACAAAACAATCTTTGTCATATGAACTTTCAGAATTCGCAACCAGATTCATTCTAGGGACAAGCACAAGATCCCGCCATCACACATCGCCCGCACTTTTCCACCGCTCTTGGTGTACATGCGCACTTGCAATTTGTCTTTTACGAGCTGACAAAATCACGCAGCTGACTTATTATTATTGGAGGATCGTAATATAAAAACAACCACGATGTTGTTAGCTAACCGACGATCGGCCGAATTTTGTAGAAACAGACGGAAATAAGTTATATAACATACAGGGTGATTTCATGTTGATGTTACAAACTTTCATAGATAATGTATCATTTGAGGTAAGGGAAATTACTTGAAAATTGTCTCAAGTTCTGCCTTAGCCTCGCGCAATCCTCAAACTAAGGCTCCAACTTCCGAATCCTGATCATGACGTACAGAATTTCCGCTGAATACTTCCCAGTACCCTCAGATAACTTCCCCTGTTGATGAGATTAGTAACGGCGCACGTAACTTGAGAGACCGAAAACCTTAAGTCTACGGTACAATAATGATGAATTCTATTTACCTGCAGAAGTTTCACACGCTGTTACACTTACAACAGTTGTTAAAAATGGCATCCCCCAGCGCCAATGTAGTTCGCACAAAGTTCTGTCGTATTCGTTCAAATATTCCCTGTGTCGTTTGAACAGAGTCGCAGGCAGCGAGGATTTATGCCAGGAGAGCCTCTTCGCTCTCGACAGGCTTATCGTACACAAAACTTAGCATCACAACTAGAAACCAAGTTAGTGATGTCACGTGAACATGCTGACCACGTAACAGGACCTCCTCTGCATATTCACTTTTCAGGGAATGTATGATCCATATGATCACGAAAACTCAGCCCAAAGTGTGGTGGGGATCCATCATGTTGGAGCCACATCTGTTGACGAATATCATGTGGTAAATGTTCCGGGGACCCTGCAATCTTGTCAACAATATTACCGGCACATGCATTCCACTGACAGAAGTATCAGAACGGTTTTGTTTACAAACTTTCGACTCGGTCGTTTCCGGGCCAGGGTCCTTTGTATCAAATTGATACATTTTCCCTTCTCCATCATCCTTGACAGTTTGTAACATCATCACGGAGTCACCTTGTATATTGTAATTTAACCAAAACTTGCGGATGTACGATTTCTTGTGAAACAACCGTACTTGCGGATGCAACGCTCCGTTATAACACTAATCATAATCCAACCCATCAAATCTTTGCTTCATAGACTATAATTTTTATCTTCCTATATTTTGGTTTCTTCTTTCCGTAACACACTTTCACAAAAAAAAATCCCTTTCTATTTGTCATTTCCAAAACAACACATTTCCTACATGATCTGTCGACTTAATTTTCAATACCCTTCATAGAACTAAATCTTCAATGCTTCACTTTTCGTACTTTCTGGTATTACCAAACTCTAAGCTTCACTACCACAAAGTTCTGTCCTCCGTATATACAGATTTAGAAAATTCTTTATTAATCCTAAGCAAATTTTTGTTTTACATTTATTTTAGTTTGCTAACTTCAGTTTGTTTCACCCGTTTTGTTTCTTGCTCATTCTCAAATAGCATGCTTAGATTAATTTAAATTTTTCAGAAAAGTATAATATCCCACCTCTATCATTCCTTTCTCCCAGACCGCATTTCTTTACAGTTTTTGCTTCTTTTCTTTCTCCTACAACCATATCCAATCGCCCATAATTATTAGATTTTCTTTCCCCTCTAACACAATGAATTAACTCTTCAAATACAGTATATATTTTCCGTCGTCTTGTAAAATTATAGAATGTCGTTGGCACAGGTTTAGTTTCTGATTCCATTTAAAACACCGAGCGTGGTGGTGTAACGGCTAACGTTCTGGCCACGCATTCGGGAGGATGGCGGTTCGAATCCCCGTCCGGGAATCTAGATTTGGGTTTTCCATGGTTTCCCAAATCACTCCAGCCAAATGCCGGGATGCTTCCTTCAAAACGCCATGGCCGAATTTCTTCCCATTCCTTGCCCCCCCATCCTTTCCCGTCTCTAAAGACCTCGCAGTTAGAGAGACGTTAAGCAGATTTTAAAAAATCCATTTAAATGATTCTGTCTCTAAAATATTCATAATAACTCACCTTTTCCTCTATTTTCTTGTTCCCTGCAACTCAAACATCAATAACTTCACTGATAGCTCGAGTGCCTATTGGTAACTATACACCAGAAAAGGAATTCCACGCATCATTCGATTTAATCGCACTAGTTCCAACGACATCTCCCTTTTGAGTTTTGTAATATACCTCTTCTATTCATTCTTCTAACATTCCACGTTTCAGATAACATAATGTTTTAATCACTTCTGAACAGTCCTCTAGTGCAGAACAGACTCGATGAATATTTAATTTAATTTAATTTAATTTAATTTAATTTAATTGCAATGGAGCACAGGCTCCGGTGGCAATTTCCCTACACAGCTATCTTCCCCCTATCCTGCACCCACCTACATTTGCCCTCTACAAATTTTTTCTTTAAATTCCTTCAAAGTTTTCGGTAAATTATTCATCGTTTCTCTTGGTAACTCATTCCAATCTCCGTAATTTATTACCCACACGTAATTTGTAATGACTGCATGACTACGAGACATCCTTTCTAAATTTAATACAATACTTCCAGTTGCCTTTTGCTTCTCCGTGTCATTAATCACTAATGATTCATCCGTAGGTAGGGGCTGTTTCCAAAACGAGCGTGGCGAGTGAGCGGTAACGATCTCGTTTCGCATTCGGGAGGACTTGGGTTCGAATACAGTTCGGCAATCCATGGTTAGGTTTTCAATGGTTTCCCCAAATCATGCGAGGCGAATGCCGATATGATTATTTGAATAGACCATTGCCGAATTCCTTCCCCTCCCACACCAACAGTTCTTAACCGACCCTAATGGCCTTGACATCGACAAGGCATAAAGCTAGAAGCATATATATATATATATATATTACGAGACCAAGACAAACAGGGTATCCTGAATCACAATTCACTTTCAACAAGCCGTGGACGATTTCTTATACCGGTCGCCATACAGTTGGCAGTGCCTCTTACACGCAAATTGACCGGTTATTTACCCTCGGTAACTTAATAGCCAAGGAAATCTCCAGTCTTACGATTTTCAACATAATTTCAATTGGATTTTATGGCTTTCCTTTCAGTATGTCCCATGGTAATGGACAAGGGAATGCCCATTGGACAAAGAAGGTACCGGCAAACTAAGAAATCCACTTCTACTAAAATCAGTACTATTTTTTCAGAGTTAGGCGGTGATTCGTAGAAGGATACCGGATGTAAACCGTGATAAAAAAAATTCCTCCATATTTGGCTTGCATCCCATCACTTAGAAAAATTGTAGTAACAGAAGGTTTACTTTCCAGACAAGAACAATGAAGAACGGATTGAAATAAATTTTGTATCATAAAAATCTTCCGATAAAATTATCTTTACATTACATTTACTATCAGGATGTAATAGAGATTAAATAAATAATGATGACGCTACTTTTTCATTGTACTGGTATATTGTTTTATAAAGTAGAGAATCATGATATTTGTCTCAATTTGTTTCGTTTAATAATAAATCAATCAGCGGCGGTCTAAGTTAGATACGTTTTGCTATCGGGTCTGTCTACAAATGCGGTACAATATTGATCATATCTTTTATCTGAACGAAAAATTCTAAGACTAGATCCATGTAAAATAATTTATATTTTTGGAGAAAAACGTGCAAACTTTTTTTATATTTTTGAGGGTCAATATAGTACGGAATTCTAATTTGGCGAACCTCTACTCGCACTTGCTCTTTTATTATATACTGTTGACTTTTCTTTTTGTATTTTAGCGTCCTGTCTACAGCTGAGATCATTAAGGTCTTTCTGCGCCAATTAAGGGAATTGAATGTCGCAAGACGGTATATCTGTGAAGCAAGTAAGCTTTCTGCTAATGTGTTTTCAGCTATTCTGTCTGTGAAACAGGCATTTCTGACTCGGAATTTGGCAAGCATAGCAGCTTTCCTTAAGTGATTAACCGACGCAACAACCATAAACAGAATGGCAGATAGTCATGTCCGGAGGGATTTGAACGCGTGTAGGTGCTGTCTCACCAAGACCAGTTCGACGGCAGGGCCTTTATTGCGCTGAACTCTACGTTGGCTGATGGTTTTACAAGCAGTATTCATTTTTTTTTAAACTTTTCGTTCCCCGCCTTCCCTTCCTTTCCAACCCCCCCCCTCCCCCCCCCACACATACACATAAAGCCCAGAGGACCTGGGGTGTTCTACCAACACAGCACCAGTCATTGCCATTTCATTGTAGGCAGAGACTGTTGGAAATATTGTCCTAGGACATTTTCTCCTATTAACAATTTTTTTCATGTCTTCGCATATGATGGGGCTTCATGGTGGTGTGGTTAGTGGTCGTTTCTATTGGTCAATAGTAGCGTCGTATTGGCCAATATTGCGAACCACTGGGCTGTTTAACTTTCTGGTGTTATTGTAGAAGATACTTGCAATTTGGTGGACTCTTTTTTTAAGTGAAGGCAGCATTGTCGCCTCGCAGAGGGTGGTTTGGAGACCAGCTCGGGAGGTGTAGTGCTCTTTTTAATGCCCTATTATGAATAACTTGGAGCCTTTGTATATAGCTATCAGCTACATACGCCCATACTGGGCAAGCATATTCTATTATCGGCCTGATAAGGGTTTGTATAGATTCTGATTCCTATGGGCGGAAGGTAGGAGACTGTTTATGTTGAAGAGTGTGTACAATCCTGGAGTCTCGCGCTTGTCCGTCGACGGATGCCTTCAATGTGGGAGGCCCCATGTAAGTCTCCTATCGAGCGTGACACACAGGTAGCGTGCAGTCGTCGACCAGGAGATGTCATTGCCATCCAGCTGTCACTGGTATTACCAGCAGCAGGGGTTCACATCTACATTAGTGCATTAGTGCCTGTGTCTTTTCCTCGTTTTTCTCTATCCTCCATCTCCTTGCCCAGGATAGAGTTTTCTGCAGTACCTCCTGGAGGCGTCTGGAACATCAGCGGTGTACAGCGGGTACAAAAGACAGGTCCAAGAACAGATCCTTGGGGGACTTCAGCCCTGATTCGTCTTCTGGTATAAAATGTAGTTCCTACACGGACGCTAAAAGAACGACCGGTGAGGGTTTTAGTGACCCTTTTCAGCCAACCTAATCTAAGAGGACAATGGCCAGAAAAGAGTTCGGCTTTGTCCTTTTAAAGAAATCATACTGGCATTCGCTGGAGAGATTTCTAGAAACCATGGAAAACCGAAATAGGGATGGCCAGAGTTGGTTTAAATCCACGTCCTTCCGACTGCCATGTCATAGTTAAATCGCTTACCCTTGTGAATAGTCTATATTAACGAAGTGGATTTTAATATTGCCACCGTATCGCTGCGATCCCAATTTTGTTCACGCACTGGCCCGATTGTTGATTCGCTGGGAAGGCCAGGTCGCCTTATGGGAACAGCTGTAGGTGTTTGTAAAAGTGAACTAAATCTGGACCCTCTCCTTGATTCGTTATTTGCTTCTTAAATTAGAGAAACACTTTACTGGCTGATATTCATCATCAATTTTTTGGTGTGGACAGAAATGATGGAATGAGTGATTCATTGATAAGAAGGGACTTTTTGATAGGCAGTGATAAGATTCCTTCTACTTCATTGCCGCCGGTATTTTCTCATCACTATTGATGTCGATGAGGCGTAAGGACCTAAGAAAAATATTTTTGTACTTATTTGGAGCGTTTTCTTTCTCGCCACACCTTTCCTTCAACCACTTCTTTCAATATTGTTTTGATCAAGCCCTCATTTTTTTTCACATCTCGAGATGTCTTGCTTTCTCAAGCTCTCAGATAGACTTCGTTTGTTATTGTGTTCTTTCAGTTTTTATTTAAAATTAAAATGAAACACCTGCCAGTGTTCACTGGTTCAGGGAAGTTCAACGGAACTGGGCACGATCGCCGGCCCAGGGTACCTACAGTCCTGACTGCGGTTTTTAGTCGGTTTTCCGCAGCTATCAAGGCCAATGCCAAGATGGTCCACCTCATAAACTACATATTTCACAAACAAAAAGTACACTTATTACGCATAGAAATTTTGCAGACAGATGGCAACACTTAACTTCCTCCATTAGTTCGTAGTACGACTTGGCAGTAGGTATAAATGCTTGGCATCAGCAAGGACATGCGGCCGTAAAAGCAAAGCTCCAAATCTGACCAGGTGAATGATGATTAAAACTCATCATAGCCAGCCGACCCTTAATGTTAGGAAAATGTGGTGAAGAATAAAAACACCAGTGTCCGAACGAGATTAGTCTTATTTTGCCATCAGTCATTGTTGTCAATGTTTCGCTTTTATATAGGGCAACACTGCAGATACAGTAGAGCGTCGGTCAACCGAATGACCACTTAACCGAACACGGAGAGAGCGCCACGATCACCCCTTGCAGAATTAATGTCGCTTAGTAATCCTTTGCGCTCTATTGCGATTGAACGCTTGTGTCAAATTTTCCACGTAATCTTGCTCCTTAAAATGTCTAAACGTCCTTTCTATGAAAGATAAATACTAGATTAATAAACGGTTAGAGGAAGGCGAATCTGCAACCAAATTATCTAATGAGTACAAGGTCGGACAGTCGACAATTACGGATATAATGAAACAAAAGACGAGAATAAACATTTTATATCGAAACATGGTTCTATTTATTAGTCAACAAGTCGTAAAACTATGAAGCTCCCCACCAACACAGATCTAGACGAAGCTGTTTTCAAATGGTTTACACACAAAAAAAAGATCGATAAGAGAATCTATCACTGGTCCTGTTTTTTTTTATTATTATTATTGTTACAATTTCATTCTTCCCAGGTGAAGCCTGGAGGGTCTCGAGGATCCTTTTCAGCATACTAACCTAAAGGGGAGGGAGGGTGTGATGGAAGTCGGCCGTGGCCTTGTAGAGAACCATCCCAGCATTCGCCTTGAGTGACTGAGGAAAACAACGGAAATCCCCAGTCAGAATGGCCGAACGGGGTTTGACCCTCGTTCTCCCGAATGGCAGGTAGCAGTGCGATTTCGCCTTTTCACTGTTTTATGTGAAAAGCCGGTTCAATTAACAAAAAACTTGGAGGGTCTTCGAATTTTCAAGCAAGAAGGGGATTGGTTAAAACGGTTTAAGACAAGGCATGGCATTCACGAGCTTCAAAGACAAGGAAAAAAACTGCCTGCTGATTCTTCTGTAGCTGGTTCTTTCAAAATCAAACAAAGGGACGTTTTAAAGAAGAAAGATAATGCTCTCGAAAACGTTTACAATACTAACGAAACTGGGCTCAATTCGAAGGCTTTACCGCGAAAAACTGTTGCTTCGTATCGTAAATTAGCAGCACCTGGTAGTAACGTAAGTAAGGATCGTACCATTGCTTTAGCTTGCGCTATTGCTACTGGTAGCCACCGATTTCCTATGCTGGTAGTTGATAAAAGCAAAAAAACAGCGTTGTTTCGAACACGTTAATATATCTGCGATGCCTATTGTTTGCACCTCACAAAAGCGTGCCTGGATGAATAGTACAATTTTTTACGGAATGTTTTATGGTCGTTTTTACGCCCTCTGCAAAAGCCAACCAGTTAAAGAATGTTTGTAATTAAAGTTATTGCCGTGAGGCCCATAACGGCAGTTCGGTGGTATCTGATCTCTGTCACCCATTTAGCGCCACCTAGGGAGCCCGTGTAGCTTAAGGTACGCTACGGACGTGGTTCTCTCCGCTTTACTCTTTAACTTATATACTCATGACTAGGGTTCGGATCTTTAGGAAAAGTCATATTTTTTTCGTGCCTTCTTTTTGAGCTGAAATGCTGAATTAAACACTGATTCAATGTTTCTGATTGTATTTAAATGTATTTTATATAGCATATAAATGCATATTCTGACCATTTTCCTAGAATTGGTCATATTTCGATAATATTTGTGGTCATATCATCATAATTTGAGGAAAAATCTGGTAGTTTTTTAATAGTACCGGGAATATAGATGAGAAGAAATGAAGATAATTATTCACAGAAGTGTACTTCTGCTATACAGGTGAGGGAAAAAATAAAACTAATTTTTATTGTGGTCAGAATTCATCAGTCAAAAATTAAAGTTATACATTATTGTCACCTTATAAACGTAATGTTTCGCCCGCCTTTTAATCTCGACAATGCAGCAGAAGAATACCTGTGTAGATCAATATCTCAATGAAATATTCCGTCATCGTTAAATCGTTAGTCCTACTATCATGCCGATAACAAAATTTTCTGAAAGTGCGAAGTTACGTAAGGGAATTTAGAGAGGAGTATTTTAGTACAGATGAAATAGTTCTATTCTGTAAATTAAAGTGACTCCAACAAAACGATTTAAAATTTAATTTCCCAATGGTGCAACGACTGCACGGAAGCAAATTATGCTGTCTACATGAAAGCGACACTACCAGATAAAACAAATGATATATAATTGGGCATATTTTGATATATAGTAAATTTAAATGGTCATATTTTGTCATTTTTATGTCATATTTGCCCATTTTTAAGGTCATATTTGCCTGCATATTTCTCTATTTTTTTGGTCATAAAGATCCGAACCCTACTCATGACCTGCCAGTCAGTCTCTCGCAAATTTGTATATGCTGATGACATTAACCTTACAGTGCAAAGAACTAACTTCGCAGAGGCTGAAGAAATCCTCTCTTATGACCTTCAGGAAATGGATGTCTACTTTCGAAGGTGGCGCCTTCAAACTAATCCGCAGAAAATGGAAATAGCTACATTACACCTTACCAACAAACAAATGAACTACCAGCAAAATAGATTGGTCAGAGACCAGATGCTGAAGTATAACCAAATACCTGTGTGCCACATTAGGCAAGTCCTTCACTTACAAAAGACATTTTCAGAATACAGCTGCCAAGCTTAAAAGTCACAACAATCTACTTCAGCGGCTGGCAGGAACTTCATGGGGAGCTGATGCGAGTACATTAAAAACAGCAGCCCTAGTCCTGGTTTGCTCCACAGCTGAATACTGCTGCAGCATATGGCTTAATAGCTCTCACACCTGGTTGCTGGACGTTCAGCTTCGCCATTCAATGCACATCATAACTGGCATTTTTGTAGCTACAACTTTCCAATTGCTGCCGGTGCTCAGCAACATCTCACCACCTCACATCAGAAGGCAAAAAATGCTAATCAAACTATGGTCTAGAATTCTGAACAACGAGGCTCTTCCCATCTATGGCGATATTAGGGAATACAAAACACGGCTGAAGTCACTTCGCCCTGCCCGGAAGACTGCTGTCAATCTAACTTCTTCAGCCCTACAGATAGCTGGACAGTGGAATGGACATCGTCAACTCCACAGGGCATAGTGCAAATTAACAGTCACTGCTCAAAACTACCAGGATTCAACTTACCTCGATCAATTTGGTGTAAATTAAATCGTATTAGATGTGGTACTGGAAGAACTGCTTCAGCTCTCCACACGTGCTGCTGGGCAGATTTCCCGTACTGTAACTGTGGTGATGTTTAACAAACCGTGTCTCACATTGCGCAGGACTGTCCACTGTGTGCCTTTCCAGGTAGTCTCGAGAGCTCTGGAGGTGGTGTCCTGGTTGGTGCGCCTCGATGTCATGTTATAGTGGTTATGAACAGAATGGGTCAGAGGCCATCTCCTTGTCTTACTGCAGTTGTGACCTTGAAACTTCGAGACAAAACAATCCAGGGGGGGGGGGGGGCTAGGGGGCTCAAGTCAAAATGCACTAAAGGTAAGCTCCTTCTAACCAAAATCCACTCAACCCAAGCCCCCCCCCCCAAAACCAAAGTCTGCTCAAGCCCCTCCCAAACCAAAATCCTGGATCCGCCCCTGAGTCTGGCATAGCCTCATTTGATTTTGATAGAAGACTGGAGCTTATGCAGTCAGCAGCTACCAATGACCATTTTATTACGAGAGGTAAAACCTCTGCAGTTCACAGTTGTTATATGATTTATAGACCCCGACATCAATCTTTACACCGTGCTTGGTGAAGGAATTGTTATGTTTTCGGTCTGACATTCGTGACTATGTGGGCATGGTTTTCAAGATTTATCTTTTACCTGGTTTCACGAGACCATTGAAGGCAGAGGTTTGGATAATTCTTCCATAAAATCGTGCCATAATCCCTTTCCATTCCTTGTACACATTTATCTCTCACTGATTAGCCTTATAGCAGTAGCCATGAAAATTGCTTTGATTCAACACGCTGGATCCAGTTTCCCCGGAACTGCTATTCAGGAAACCAACAGCGTTGGTGGATATTATTTTCAACCCCCGTTTAGCCCAACATTATGAATAACTGTGTACATTTCATCGAGCTTTTACTGGTGTCGAATAAATTTCCGTTATTTCTGGCACAACACCGTTCGGAAGCGTAGAATAAAATACAATACGCAATGTGTATTACAAAATAAATCTGAGGTGCAGGCTCGTGTTTCTGGCAGTTATGCAGCACTTTCATTGTCCTCGACGCTTTGTTTTATTTCCTTACAAAGAGTATAGAGACCGATTGTTGAGTTTCATCTTTAAACGCAAATGGTTCCATTCGTTTTGTAAACGCCACCATACTGTTACAGAAATCTACAGTATATAATTTTCACACCAAAAGAGTGAAATTGTTTTAAACCTTAACACCCATTTTTATTATTAAGCCTTTTGCATTCTACAGCTGAAATATTCCATTCGACATTTTATATCTGTCCTGGCAATAGCTTTAACCGTTTTTTTTCCAATTATGAAATTATAAACTTATTTTATTTTAAAAATTTATCCAAGTCGGCATCATGCTTTCTAATCGGCTATTAAGAAAAAGCCAATACTCTATGATAAATGTTAGACAGCGAGAATGTCGATTCAAGATCTCTGTATTATTTTTATTTTAACTTTCGCTCTCTGTGTTAAATAAAAGAGATTTTATATTTCGCAAAAAGAAGTGTCATACGCAATTACGTTTTCTTTTTATTTCGAAGTGACCGAGGTATTTCCTCAAGGAATAAAAAGAAGGCTGGTACCGTTCTATATTTAAAATTTTCTTGTTATTTTAATAATCAAATTACTACATATGATAACATCTGTCATTATTGTCCTAGGAGAAAGTCTGACAAGAAAATGACAGGTAAAATTCGATAATTAATTTCGCTGTAAGATATAAAGGAGTTTGAGTATTTATTGACTAAGGGGAAAATTTTCAAGCATATTCCGAGGAATCCACTTCACTGCTATTCTCTGTTGCGATGAGAACATGAAATTGGCACGTTGCTTGTCTGAGCCCATCTTCAGGTTCCTTTATACGCGAGAACAAGGGTCCATTACGCGAGATAGCAGTCCATTTCGGTCGCCGCTGCCCGCATAAAGGAGAGCGAACATGCCACTACGCAACGAATCCAACATGTTCTAGCACAGGCAAAAGAAAACCGTTGAAACTGACTATTAAAATACAGTTTGTTGTAATTACTTGTTTAAAAATTTTTACATTTGTATAATCTTCTTAGTTATTTAAATTGAATTATGATAGTTAAAAAATAAAGAGAGAGACAGTCAATACTAATAAAAGGCTAAGGTTTGCCATTGTATCCGTATCATTGTGACGTAACGCTACCGGCCTTCACTGCCCAACTAACATTGGCCATACACGTTACTATCAAATCCAGATTACCAGCATTCTTATTAGTTGATTTTTATTTATTTATATTCGTCCGATGTTGTTATTTTCATTAATTTCTTTGCCAATAGATATGTAAGATAAAGGTTTTAATTTTCGTGCAGCATTGCTATCGGAAGTTTTGATTAGATTGAAATTTATCCTGGTTCGGAATAACAACTGGCAACGCTCTGGCCTCGGATTCGAGAGGACGGGAGTTCGAATCCCCGTTCGGGCATCCAGATTTGAGTTTTCAATGGTTTCCCCCAAATCACTCCAGGCGAATGCCGGGTTGATTCCTCAAATAGGCCATGACCAAATTCCTTCCCATTCCTTTTCCACTGTCGTTTCACGCCTCTAATGACCTTGACGTTGACGAGGCGCAAAGCCATGAGCTAAACACTACAACTGGCATTTAACGTTACAACAGAGGGCATGAATAATTTAAGTTTTTAGAAAAATAATTCAAGTTGTTTTCATGAGAGCCACGTTTAAAATAATTTCTTCGTTTCCATGAAAGTGGTTCTGCATTTATGGTGGTCTATGTGAACTACACCACAATTAAAAGCAGTATTATGCGGTATAACGCAAGTTGTAAAAATTTATTGTAATTTTCCTGTGCTTATTACTGAGGTCAATATTTCAGCCGCAAGTAAGTTGTTCCAATTTTGACAGACGTTCAAACTTTGTACTATCGATCACGGGAAAGGAAAAAGAAAGAATTAAGAACCCGTAAATATTTTGGGTCAAGTTTATAACCTCAATGCATGACATAGGTAGCATGCGATAGCGTGAATATATTAATTCGCGCGTGACTGAAGCTTTGATTTCTAGCGGCAGGTTGAGATGCACGGGGAACTGCATTGTGCGTTAGTTTACAATAATTCTATTTATTTAACCAACCTCGAACAAATAATTAGCCAGAACACTACCCTTAATTTTAGACAGACTTTGAGGATAGTATGCTATATATATGGAAAAAATGGGAAAATCGAAGGAGCGTCATGGTACAGTATCGTTAAACGAAAATCATTAAAAAAATAGAAGAAACGGGCTGAAATCTACATACGAAACTTGTTGCTTACAAACAATTTGAAATTTCTATATCTATGGATCTATTTCTTTTTTCTTAAAACAACGTTAATCTGTATATATATCGGACTAATTCATTGTTCCTACCTCTTCAACTTTCAGAACATTAACGGTTTATTGAATTAAACACAGCAAGACCAAATTAATTTAAAAACACATCAATGTTATTTTTCATAATGATTAACAGTTGTACTTGTATTCTTCTGTTAGATCTAAGAAAATATTTTGTTTTGCAGAATCTAAACTTGCCTATTTCATTTCCCCACAAACAATGATCAACCCTTAATCAAGAAAATTTCCGTCTTAATAGTATTTTAAAATACTATTTTCTTCTGTCAGTATATATAAGTCAGAACAGACAATAACCGCAAACTGAGAAAATCGATGTTGACTTGATGCATAAGTTTTATATTTTTGTGAAGCTATAACAAATTACAGAAGGGATCAGCTGGTAGATACCTACCATCATCATCAGTGGATAAATGGGTGTCATACCTTAAAATTTCGTCCATATTTTTGTCAATAAAAATAAAACCCTTTCTAGTTCAACTTGTTCTATCTTTCCTTTCTACGTATAAATTTTCATTAATATCCAACAAAGTTCCTTATAAACCATTAAATACTCTTAAAATACTTAAGGTGTGCATGTACGACTGCCTGTTTAGTGCTGTCTTACTCATGGAGCACGCGCATTTTCGTGTAGCACCTCTGGCACAACAGCCAATAACTACATAACCCATTCACAGCAATAAAACTTTTCACTTTAATGCTCTCAGATAGTTATAATTTTATGAAATTTTACATATATAAATTTAAATTACTCTTTTTTCTTAATATATTTCCATCCGGAGTGGCATAAACGTCTCCATAGTCATATTCTTAAAAACTTGATTTGATCAAGATCGGTGAGATATATTTCCGATCCTGACGAAACTGTTACAGTAATCATGAATCTTCCTTATAACAAAAGGCTACTTTGGTCACCCGCCCGGCCTTCGTCGTAACCGGACCAACTGCGGCCAGAGATATTACTACAAAATCATAGATACACTCCTGGAAATTGAAATAAGAACACATTGACGCCGGTGTGTAAGACCCACCATACTTGCTCCGGACACTACGAGAGGGCTGTACAAGCAATGATCAAACGCACGGCACGGCGGACACATCAGGAACAGCAGTGTTGGCCGTCGAAGGGCGCTAGCTGCGCAGCGGTTGGGCACCACCGCAGTCAGTGTCAGCCAGTTTGCCGTGGCATACGGAGCTCCATCTCAGTCTTTAACACTGGTAGCAAGCCGCGACAGCGTGTACGTGAACCGTATGTGCAGTTGACGGACTTTGAGCGAGGGCGTATAGTGGGCATGCGGGAGGTCGGGTGGACGTACCGCGGAATTGCTCAACATGTGGGGCGCGAGGTCTCCACAGTACATCGATGTTGTCGCCAGTGGTCGGCGGAAGGTGCACGTGCCCGTCGACCTGCATCCGGACAGCAGCGACGCACGGACGCACGCCAAGACCGTCTCATCCTACGCAGTGCCGTAGGGGACCGCACCGCCACTTCCCGGCAAATTAGGGACACTGTTGCTCCTGGGGTATCAGAGAGGACCATTCGCAACCGTCTCCATGAAGCTGGGCTACGGTCCCGCGCACCGTTAGGTCGTCTTCCGCTCACGCCCCAACATCGTGCAGCCCGCCTCCAGTGGTGTCGCCACAGGCGTGTATGGGGGGACGAATGGAGACGTGTCGTCTTCAGTGATGAGAGTCGCTTCTGCCTTGGTGCCAATGATGGTCGTATGCGTGTTTGGCGCCGTGCAGGTGAGCGCCACAATCAGGACTGCATACGACCGAGGCACACAGGGCCAACATCCGGCATCATGGTGTGGGGAGCGATCTCCTACACTGACCGTACACCTCTGGTGATCGTCGAGGGGACACTGAACAGTGCACGGTACATTCAAACCGTCATCGAACCAATCGTTCTACCATTCCTAGACCGGCAAGGGAACATGCTGTTCCAACAGGACAATGCACGTCCACATGTATCCCGTGCCACCCAACATGCTCTAGAAGGTGTAAGTCAACTACCTTGGCCAGCGAGATCTCCGGATCTATCCCCCATTGAGCATGTTTGGGACTGGATGAAACGTCGTCTCACGCGGTCTGCACGTCCAGCACGAACGCTGGTCCAGCTGAGGCGCCAGGTGGAAATGGCTTGGCATGCCGTTCCACAGGACTACATCCAGCACCTCTACGATCGTCTCCATGGGAGAATTGCAGCCTACATTGCTGCGAAAGGAGGATATACACGGTACTAGTGCCGACATTGTGCATGCTCTGTTGCCTGTGTCTATGTGCCTATGGTTCTGTCTGTGTGATCATGTGTTGTATCTGATCCTAGGAATGTGTATATAAAGTTTCCCATTCCTGGGACAATGAATTCACGGTGTTTTTATTTCAATTTCCAGGAGTGTATGAGATTTATTTAATAACAATTGTATTTAATTAAACAACCGTGAAAAATCAAATTGCCAAAACACTAAAGAAAAGACGCAGTTTTCTGAAATTAACATATAAATATTAGTTGTTGTTTCTTTATTTGTATTCGTTCGATGGAGCTCGTTTGTGTCCATAGATATAAATGACAAAAGCTTTCGGATTTGAGCAGAAATATTAGTGGAAGTTTTAATTAGATTGAACTGCAGCTTGGACCAGAATGATAACTGGCATTATTTGTTACATTAGAGGTATTTAAGATTTTTTAAAAATAATTTACGTTGGCTTTCTGAGCATCACGTTACTGTTTCATTAGGCCTACTTCATGCGGATGAAAGTAGATCCACGTCGCGATTTAGGAGGCCTGGACCAGGACTAAACTAATTTACCAAAAACGCGGAAAGAATTTAAAGTTGAAATTTTTAGAGTGCCTAGTAGGCGAGAAAGGGGAAAAAAAGGGTGTGTAGGAAAATTGTCACTGGAGCCTGCATTTCATCGCAATCAAATTAAATTAAACTAATATTACGCAACATAACGTAGGTTGTTTTTGCTTTGCGTTCACTGATGATATTACTGAGAACATTATTTCAGACGCGTGTAAATAGCTCCAACTGTATCGCAACGAAATATGTACAATACTGAAACTTATTTTATAACAATTCTATTTCGTTAAGCAGCTGTGAAAAAATAACTTGTCACAACAGTCCGTTCAACCAGTAAGTTTTGATGGGTTTAAAAACTAGTGTTCAAATAGAACCGTAGCTTGTCACAAATAGATAATTTCCCACATATTTCATCTGTACAAGACAACTGTAAACATTTAAACTTGAAAGAAGTATTAGTGACATGTTCTGTGAATACCATTTACGCCAAGTTAACTACCAAAGATTTTGATCGACCCGAAACAGTCGGCAGTGGACTTATGATAATATGCAGCACACTCCGTGATGAAACGAAACACAAAACGTTTCAAAGTAATTTCTTCCCTGGCGGCATCTGCTTCATAAAATTCTTCCCAGAACTCTGTTTGCACTGAATAAACATCATGGTCTCTGCTGAGTTTAGTTTCCTGTCGGTAATATCTGCTCTGTCAACATCTGCAACCTCTTTTAAATATGAAGAGCTGTATGTACTGTGCAGCAGTTTTAAATACAGGCTTAGCGTCTCTTGAGAACTCGTCATACTTTCCCACGAAAGCAAACACAGATGTGAAGATACAAAAAAAGAACATTATTTATTAGTGAAATTTTCCAAGTTCTGAGCCTGCATCTTTGTTTCATACACTGTGAATTTGAGTATTGTTTCCCTTCATTTCTTACCAAACAAAAACAACAAGCAACAGTTTCAATGATAAAATATTACTATTGGAATAAAAAATATGAATTTTTAAACCAAAATTTTTTTGTACGCTCACTATTGACTTTGAATCTTGCCCAAAAATTAGTGATGTTTTGCAGGATTTAAAACATTATTCAACATTGAAAGATACTTCGTCGTTATGAAACACATCACATGACTAACCTGATAATTTCAGTAATATTTTTTATTTATATTCTACTCTACTTTGTTACTTTTACTGCTTCAATTACAAAATTATCACAAAATTGATCTAAATATTTAGAAATCTCTTATTTCGGAAGAGCGTCAAAAATAGACCATAACAGAGAATTCAGAATGCAAAAAATTCTTAAATAGCAACAACAAATTTTTATCCAAAATAAGAAATTCGATATCAGGGTGGTTGATATGCTTGACCCATCATTAACAAAACGATTTTTGTGCGAACTGTGAAATGAAGAGGAACGAATGGGATTCTTCCTAAATTACTGTGGGTGAAGTTCCACGTAACTGCAGAAAATGGGAAAACATATGAGCAATAAATTTATTATACTGTAGATGATATTATACTTGATAGTAGCAAAATTACGTTTGTTAGAAATTTTGTCTATTTTATGATTATTTTTTTGACAAATCTTTCTTGCAATCATGTTTATTATAGGTAATAGTAAAAGAAGTTTCAGTTCTGGGTTGTGGTACAAGAGCATATTTTATTTTGGTTTATAATTGCTATATATAAAAAAAAGACAAAGAATATAAAACAGAACCCGCAGTCGGAGTTAAACGAGATACTCTATTAGTGGAAGCCATTCGTTTATTTTGTTAACGTGTTAAAAGTAACAATCGTTTAATGTTATTGTTTACATTCAGAGAAAAATATTTTCGATTCTAATTATGCTGCCGTAATATATTAAGCACTAGGACTGTTTCCCGCACTAGTATACAATTACGAACGTTGGCACGAAGTGTTGGTCGGCGCAGAATAAAAGGATATCCGTAGGTGCTATGCTGAACTTTCGCCCAATCCTCGGAGCCGGTGCTTAGAAATCATTCATTATCTTAAACACACCTCTAAAGTAGTATCTTTTTTTTACGTTTAACGATGCCGCAGGGAGAGTCACTCTTTGAGTTGGGGATTGCTCCGTATGTGTCAATCGATTATAGGTTACTAAAATGCGTGTAAAGGTTTGCTCAGCCAGACGTAGATCTAATCGTTTCTGAACGTCCCACGAGATAAATTTAATGCTTCATTCACTCAGTGTCTTACTGGAGACCAAAAGGCCCGCAACATCTCGGCGGGTATTTTCATAGACCCTCAGCCCGACGATCACCTCTGTCACTGCTTGCTATTTCATGTGAAGTACGCCGTGGTTCCCATTCCACGTTAGACTGGGTTAGATTAAGGCGGCTACGACAGGGGCGGATACGTAGCCAATAAAAACCCTGTCACCACACGGGATTATATAACTACGTTCGGTGGTCCTTGCAGGATACAAACGGTACCGTACTAAAGGGAAACATTAGCAGCTTTTCCAGGTATGGAATTCGAGATCTGTCTGATTTTTTATTATTATTATTTTTTTTTTTTTTTTTTTTTTTTTTATTATTATTATTTTTTTTTTTTACATCGGAGAGCAACGGTACTTGACTCTCAAAGAACCTTTGTACAAATGATTCCAGCAATACCAGACCATTTTCGGATATTTTTTATCGCTTTACCCCTCGTCAATAGAGGTGAGAACGGATGTTTCCTTTAAAAGGCCATGGCCGAATTCCTTCCCGTTCCTTGTCCCCAGTCCCGTCCCGCCTCTAATGACGTCGACGAGGTGTAAGCCATAATTAAAAAAAAAGAACGGACTGTGAGGAAGAAACGGGAAGGGATTCTGCCATGGACTTCTGGAATGAACCATTCTGGCTTTCGTCCGCAGTGATTTCGGGAATTCATGGAATACCAGTAGTTGGATGGTCGGACGGGGAGTCGAACCAGCGTTCTCCCGAATGTCTCCCGCACCGCGCTCTCTGTCGTCGGAATTGTATCCGTGTTAGTGGGAAGTGCTATGAAACGTATTCGTATTGAAAAACTTGTGGTAAGAAACTATTTTTCCAGTGAAAGGTTTGTTATGCGCACAGAAATGCCATTTCTTATAGTGAGGAATAATCTATCTTCAATAATCTACTAGTTTTATCACTGGACGTTGTTATAGAAACTTTAGTCTGGAGTTTAGCAGAAAAACAATGTAATTTACGCAGTGAATGATTCGCTTTATCGGCGAACCAAATTCAACCATTTCATTTCCTATTTTTCTCCGTAACTGTTACCTCCGTTGCATAAAACAACCTATAATCATTCGAAACGCTAACATCAGTACGAGAGTGGTATAAATATTACTTTGGACCTATCCTGAAAAATTGTAATATTGTTCTAAGCCCTGCCCGTTCGCTGTTTTAATTAAACTAACATTTCGCAACTCTGACTTGTTGGTGCAGCATAATTAATGGGAGCGCAGATGCCGGTATCACAATACCGTTCAAAATAAACGATGCGAGCGGAATGAGGCAATTTGTATGCCTCCACGGCACTGCTGGTGACGTGGATGGAATAAATGCAACACAGCCAAACAGCGGCCATTTACTAGTAGATCTTCTTCTACGTCAACGGAAGGGCGCTGTACTTTCTTCATTATTCATATCGTCCATCTCTGTTCGGGGAGAGAAAGTTCGGAAGTGGCACAAAGGCGCTGCGCATTGAACTTTCATTTCGGATGGCTATATTAAGTGAAAATGTCGTATTTGTTGTTTTACTTTGTTGCACTTATTGTCTATCTGGCTGTATCCTCGGAAATCATGTCACAAGTACCGAATTTTAACAAGTCATTCTCCTCACGGTGGCTGATGTAACAGCGCGTTCATGTTAACTATTTGTAACCCTTATTCCTATTTCTGTCGAATGACACGTCGTATAAACATGTGTTGTTTAGATCATATAGCAATTTAAAACGTAACAAAAACTGTAATCAGAGTTGACGGGACTTAAATCGTATTCTACTACGAGGTGTAATCCCTTTTGTTATGAATTAAATTAATTTTTAATTGCATACATCATTAATAAAAATATTACTAATGATCCAAAATGCTGATATGAGAATTGTGACGTTGCTTTGCACATTAACAACACCGTTGTACCTACATTTGATATTAATATACGTTTATTACAAATTTATTCTTCATTAAATATTATAAACAATAGTATGACACATTTAAACAAACACCTTGAAATCCAATAATTGGTTTATTTTACAATAGTTCTCAGTGTTCTCTATGCGTCCATTGATTAAGATCGGCGGGACAGTGAGATTTTCTCCAGGGCGACAGTGGGTTGACCTATGCGATAATTATTTGTGATGATCACCATTTCAGGGGTTACCATTTAACAGAAGGCACCGACTCTGCTGCCCGCAGTCTTCCGACGCGTTGATTCCATTTTCTGCTGGCCGTCGGAGATCCACGTCCACTCGGATAACGACATGGAACACAAGAGCGACCAAACATCGTAATCTTAAAACAGGCACAATGAACGTTATAATAGGTGTTTGCACTAGAGACGTGGCAAACGCTGTTTAGACTCGCTACCTTTGTCGCGACCTCTGCTGGCCAAATGCCGCAAATACAGTGCAGAGGACCGATCCTGGACGTAAGCTCGACCCTGACAGTGGGCTCGGTCTATGATTCACGTGTTGTGTGGTGATGAAGCGACGCTAGTACTCGACCCGCACAATCGGAACAGTCACAAACTGCATGGCAGTCTCAAAATCGCTGAATCGAAGGATAAAGTAACTGAAAAATTAAAGAGTGGATAGTATATATCTACTTCTTATTATTTTTACGTGCTGTTCTATCATTTTATAAGAGTGTATACGTTTAATTTAGGAAAAATTCTGATACTTAAAGACCGGGCACAACTCTATGATAAAGAAAAAGTAAAAATTGACAGATTGCACCTCATTTCAACATTTCTGTGGCGATGTTACAGCTAAAAAGTGGAATAGTCTTTCTTCTGAACATATAAATGATCTTTTGATTACTAACAATCACTTATTCGTGTAATATCAATAATTAATTAAAGTGAGTTCAATGCTGTGCATTAATAGGTACCAGTCCTTACAAGACGTTATATATATTTGAAGCTTCCGTATATATCATAATGCACTAAATGTGGATTTAGGAAATACGTTACGTATGTCAGTAACTGTGGATGACTTATTTATGTTATGGTTTGCGTTGCACTGTTTTCTGATCTCAAGGTTTGTAATCCTTCCGTTACATATGTTTCTGAAACACATACATGTTACACTTCATGCCTACGACGATTCAACTGATAGAAATTGCACAAAGTATATCATGAGCCTTACTTAGAAACAAAATATTACTTTCCATTCGGTGATTTTGGAAGTTCGATGCTTTCCACAAGTTACCAGGCGTCTGCTGCAATAGGCATCCGAAGAGTCAAATATTTTCGGTTTTATTTCCCTATCCTCTGCAGTTTCTCCATGGCAGGGCCGCTCTCGTTCTATGATGTTCCATACCTGTGTTTGAAGAGATGACATAGAAGTTAAAATCTCTTCGACACCCAGCCACCTGCTGGAACGCATTCTAAAAGTCATATCATTGAAACAGTCGAAAACAGAGCTAAAAGAACATTTAACACAATAGGGCGGCCACTATAAGTTACGGCTGTTGAAGCTCCACTGACTGCAGTGTTAACAAAAGAGGAAATATTCAGGGTTGAAACAAAAATTACTTATAATACTTTACACAAATTTAATACAAAATGCAGCAACTGCTTGTAACGGCTCTGGACACTCAGTGTCTCAGTAGAAGAAAATGTAGGCAGCTTGTATGTCCTTCCACGATGAGGTGAATTTCGGAAATTATTTTTCCCTGTTTCCACTTGGGAAAAGATGTGCTATGGGACATATTCTGCATCTCCCGTTCTGTGACGGGTTGCATAAGAATAGGACCCATCACGGTAAGAAATGCCGCAAACTTGTCTGAATTTTATTTACTAAGCATTATATAAAATGCCATTAAATGTGATAGGTGAGAAAAAAAATAGAGCTCCAATGTCTGTGACTTCACAAACGTTGCGTGGCAGTGCTAAGCGTGTCCGACGGGCTTCCTTTAGCAACATCCTCTGCAAAACGGGAACAGTGATCACGTAACGTGATTGCAAGCCATTTATCAACAGCTGATAAAAGACACTGCTACTCGGCACGATACAACGAGCTGTGGCAATGAGCATTGGCGTGAACTGAAAAAAGTATTCAACAGTGCCAAATAAATCAAACTTTTGATACGATTGTCAGAGCTCAGTAAACGCTTTCGAACATATAAAAGTTTGCAATTTTTATGCGGCCTCAGTTTTTCTGCATCATAGCATACAATGTCCCCTCCTGGTGATGCATTTAAAACTTTCTCTTTAAAGCAACGATAGAGATATATTCTCGATTATGGCGTGTGTGCTTGTGAAGGAGAATGTACACAAGTCACGAAAACATGTTTGAAGAATTATTAGTGGAATAAGCCAAGTGCATCATGCAGAAGTATCTTTAGAAACGTAGGTTTATTTATATCCTATGAGCAGAAAAATCTCAATGCCGAGGTACATAGCTTCAATCTTTAATAACTAATGCCAAATCCACAGAGATTACTAGTACAGAGGAGGATAACATTCAATGAAGCTTCTGAGTCCAGGCACAGGAAATAAAATGTTATCGAAAAATTCTGACAACTGTTACTGCACACACAAAATCGTTTTTTCGTCACTACCCTTTCCAATGACTGAAAGAATTATCTTCTTGGAATTTGGTAGAAGAAAGTGATAAAGGATATAATTTATGCTTTTTGATATGGAAGTTTAAAGTGACAAAGTTATTTAAAACCATTGCTGTAGTATATTTGTTGTAAAACTGATCGATACGAGCATTTTCCACTGAAAAGGAAGTTTTCCCAACCAGTAACGGTCCTGTTTTGGAATACTTGCGTTCAGCTTGTGTTTAGACAAGATTTGATTTTGTTTTAATAAACGAGTAAAGCAAAGCTGCACAACCAATTTTCGAGATGGGCCATAATTTCGTTTCTAAGTTATGCTGCGGGGCACAATATCGATTGGTTGGTCTGCGAGCCACAAATACTTGCCAATAGTTACAATAGATATTTGCAAATTCAAAGATATAAGTAACGCAGTTTAATTACAATCAAAAAGTAAAAACTATCAATGAGACCTTTGCAGAGGATTTTTAATTATAATCAAAAAGTAAAAAACATCAGTGAGACCTTTGCAGAGGGTTTTTAGCTAGCACATACTACACCGCTGCTGTAGACAGGCAAATTCAAATGCGCGGCCATGGTGTTGGGCAGCCTAGGAGTAAAGGTTCGCTTGCATATGAATATTTTTTTTTAACTGCTTTACGTCTCTCAACAGCGAGGTCTTTAAAGACGGGAAAGGATGGGGGGCAAGGATGGGGGCAAGGAATTCGGCCATGGCCTTTTGAAGGAAGCATCCCGGCATTTGCCTGGAGTGATTTGGGACATATGAATATTAATAAATAACACTGAGATTTACTTACATTTTGTTTTGAGAGTGTTCATTTTATATTAATATCATCCCGAAGTCCTTCCCATCGAGCTAGGTGCGTAACTGATAATGATCTGATATCGCATTTGAGAGGACGCAGGCTCGAATCCCCGTCCAGCCATTCAGATTTTGGTTTTCCATGGTTTCCCAGATCACTCCAGGCTAATGCCAGAATTATTCCTTCAAAAAAGGCCGTGGCTGAATTCCTTCCCGTTATTGCCTTCAGATCCTCCCCGCCTCTAATGACCTCGACGTCGACGAGGCGTAAAGCCAAAAACAAAAAAAGAACTTCTTTGCTTGTTATAAAATAGCAGTACATAATAATTGATGTTTTAAATATGTATAACAATTTGTATACATACACCACGGGAACCGAAAACTTAACTGATAAACTATAGATTTTTATTAGAAACTGTGCAGAAATTTAGCAGTTAATAAGAATCTCTGAAAACTGTGCAGACCGAAGAAGGAACTAAGTGCGACTTGTTACTGGCTATCCTGTGATGTTACCATCCAACATCGTCGTACGATTCGACCAAAAAATCAGAGCCGTGGGGTTCTTCCTCAGAGACTCTGCTGTTTAGGAACTGTGCGATACCATTTACTGTGCGTAATTGATCGTGGAAAGTATCGAAACATAGCCTAGTGCCAAGCATATTTAATGATGCTCAGTAATTTCATATCGTTTTTCATGAAAAAAAATTAGGTACTACGTGTGTCTGAAAGCGATGTGATTAAAATTTTGTTTGTAGCTATGCGGCTATTAATAGTTTCTGTGATTACGTTCTCAAACAATGCTTGATTATTAATAATGGTAAATTAAAATAAGCAGTAACATGAATGTTAACAAGTTCATTATAATAGGGAAAAAGGAAGGCGTTTTTGATCATGGACGATTAACAGCAATCATCGATGATGTGTCTTTACCTCAATAAATGTTACCGATAATGAAAAAACTGAATAACCATTTCAATGTGTTTCTTTCCTTTCTGGAACTTCTAGGACCATGTCTTGTTAGAGCATCGAATAATGAACATTAACAACGGGAGCAAAACAATAACAATCCATAACATTGATAACACTTCTACTAAATACATCTGATTATCTTCTGAATAAATATAGGAAACATCAAATTTTGAAATAGCATTTTGAGTAACGGTGGTTTACTAAGGCATTTTACAATCTACCGCCTTGTCTTTGTACTATTTTCCAGTCTGTGGCACATTAAGTCAAAACTTTAACCAGTGAAGAGCAGCTAATTTAAAGTTTAAGTAGTAAGCTTGCATTTTAACTTACCGAGTCGCTAACTATAGCCAGCTCATAAACTACACCCGTGTAAAAATACATTTCCCATGCATAAGTTACAACAATCGAAAGCTGATGACAACACTAAAGCTCCCACCAATTGTTCCAGGAACTGATAATCCCTGGTTCTTACTACTTAGTGGAAACATTGGACAAACTCTTAGTAACAAGCCACGAT
This sequence comes from Vandiemenella viatica, assembly GCA_031002005.1. NCBI lineage: Eukaryota > Metazoa > Arthropoda > Insecta > Orthoptera > Morabidae > Vandiemenella > Vandiemenella viatica. The sequence goes on along the minus strand of CM061919.1, from coordinate 150,922,629 downwards.
GATAGACAATGCTTTTTTTGATACGTTAGGATCCATTCGCAAATAATAATAATAACAACCTTCAACAGCTTATCTATACATTTTGCATCATTTAATACATCACTGAAACTAATAATAAGGCTGTTCGTGAACATCTTAGATGGATAGGGGTAAAATTATTACAACCCCTAAAAATGATATTAACAACGTCAGGATTTAAATATAGACAGTAACTTTATAACAACCGAAAATTTTAGCACGTAATGCTAATCGATCATATTTCTGAAGTTCATAACAAACCAAGAAAAAAAAGTGTGACAACTTTAGCTTTAGTTGTTCTTTTCAGGCCAATGAGCGACAGTGCCATTTCCTTATTCAGTTTAAAAAAATTTACTATTGTATGCTAGATAATATTTATTTTTCGGTTACTCGACGTTACCGTTCACAAATCCACTCGGTTCAGAATTAAGAGACAAAGCACCAACAGTTTCGACAACTCGACTGCTCATGTCAGGGGAAAGAACCAGATTGCGAGGAGAACGATTTCGGGAGCCGATATATCGAAACGAACGCCGTCGAGATCGACAGAGCGAACGATTGCGAGGAGACGCAGCGCAACATTCGACGCCACAAGAGAGACGACCGACCTCTGGTTTACGTCGCGCTCTCACGATTCATTTCTATCGAGTGACTTTTTATGTTCTCGAAAACTGGTGATACCGTATTTCAGCAAGGGCAAATAGTGCCTCAGTGACACGAGTTATCGATGTAAGGCAGTAATCGATTTAGTGACAAAGCAAAATACTACAAGGCATAGTGGTAGAGGGGGTTCTCCGTCTGTGAAGTACTGGAATTCAACTCAACTGAAACAGGAGACTTTCTGAAATGTTTGGTTAGCGACGTGGAATCCTCTTGGTGCTGAGCTTTGTCGATTCTTAATAATTGGGTAATTGCAGTGTAGATAGTATTTTTAACGATAGATAAGCTTTATGGAAATCTGTTGTGGTCTGTAATACGGATTTATCTTGGTATTAAATCAAGATCCCAAAAAGCAATTATTCTGTACCAAGATGCAATTTCGTGTGGTCTTATTGACCTAGTGACAGGGTTACCTAACAATTATTCTCCAGCAAAACAATTATTCTGCACCAATACGTAATTCCGTGTGGTCTTTTTGACTTAGTAACACAGTTACCTAGCAATTATTCTACACCAAAACAATTATTCTGCACAAAGATGAAATTTCGTTTGGTCTTATTGACTTATTGACAGCGTTATTCTGCTCCAAGATGGAATTTTCTGTGGAATTATTAACTTAGTGGCAGAATTTCCTAGTAATTATTACGCACCAAGGTATAATTTTGGATGGTCTTATTGACTTAGTGTCAGGGTTATTGCAATTATTCTGCAACAAATAATTATTCTGCAACAAATAATTATTCTGCAACAAATAATTATTCTGCAACAAATAATTATTCTGCTAAAAGATATAACTTTTTGTGGTTTTATTGACTTAGTGGTATTTGTTACCTAGCAACCGGCTGCGCAATCCACCTCTGTCATAGCCACCTAACCTATTCCGGAATAGTATTTGATCTCGACGTTTTCTTATGTACCAGTACGTCAGAAATGTATCTATTATTTAGTGGCTCTGAACTCCAGTATTTCCGTCTGCTGCTGAATATCTAGTCTTCGTTCAATATCACTGTCCTCTTCTATATAGTATTGATTTACGTGGCAACAGTTTGTCCTCACTACTTAACGTACTTCACCTACGTGTAGTTGACGAACACACTTGCTTTCTGCGTAGGTAGTAACAGTGTAGAAAATGTTTTCTGATGTTGTTTACTTTTTATGGCGACTCAAGGAAAAAAATAACATTTCCTTATGGCTTTACGCCTGGTTGACTAGACGTCATTAGGGGAAGGAAAGGATTGGGTGCTAGGAACGGGAAAGAATTCAACCATGTCTTTTTGAAGTAGCTATCCCGGCATTCGGCTAGAGTGATTTGTGGAAACCATTGAAAACGCAAATCTGGATGCCCGGACGGCGACTCGAACCGGCGTCCTCCCGAATGCAAGGCCAGAGCGTTAACCGCTCACCCACCACGCTCGGTTTTTGAAATCAAGATTGGAGCCATTTCAAAAGTTTGTAAAGCGGCTGTTAAGCACGTTGATTTACCCTGTGTTCCCCTGCTGTGCAGGAAAAAATGAAAAAATCTTTTGATATATCAGATACAGGAAACTCCTCAACAATTCTCAGATATACGTTTGGTACACGAATATTTGATCATTATCCACTAATACAAGGTTTGAAACTGTGATCCATTTTACTGGCCGTGCGTCAATAGTGCAATAGATGCGAAGGTAGAACTCCCTATTTCCTTTGAAGAACTCTACATTAGAGAATAGGGTGAATGTCACACTCGTCTGCTTACCACTTAGTTATCTTGTTCATATTAACTAGACAGTGTGAATTTATTTGGAGAGCCGTCGCAGAGTTACAACTTCGAAGAAGCAGCGTCACTTTATTAGGAATTAAACACATCTCGTCCAATATGCAGTCATTCTCTCTGCCCACTAAGTTCGATTCGTCCTAATACAATAGTTTATACAAACTTAATTCTTTAAAATGTTTCCTTACTGACTTGGGTAACAAATGCTCTGGCTGTCAAAAAATTTTTAGCACCCAGGAGGCAATACTGGATATCAATGTAACTTCGTATACGTAAACTTCATTGGCGGATATGTAAATGATTAGAGTTACAATTCTCTGTTACATGTAGAATGGCAACCGGAATGCATTAATGTTGTTTGCGTTTAGCGTTATAGCCAGAACTTGTAGGGATTATAAGATGTTGAATGATCACTGTTAAGGATACGGAGATATTGTGAACACCACAACCTGACAAAGTTTTAAAGGGGCCTCATTTTGGGTTCCATGTGGGAGGCTGCGGTATTCTGAGAGGTATGGTATTCGGTTGAGACAGTGGAGTGCATTGGAACGTGAGGGCAGGAAACTCGTCGCTAAGATTCCGGTCGACCATCGCCGTGTTGTGCACCAAACTCGTTGTAACGCCTTTACACCTGTTACTACTGGCATTATGGTGTGGAGAACCACCGGCTGTAACATTCTGTCCCGACTTATAGTGACTGAGGGAACTCTGACAACACAACGGTTGCGTCCTCAAGTGTTACATCTCACGCGACAGTATCATGGTGCCATTTGTCGACAGGACAATGCTCGTCCACATTCGGCACTTGTCTCAATGAACTGTATACATGATGTTGAGGTACTCCCGTGGCCAGCAAGATTCCCAAATCGATATAAAATGTGTGGGAGCAGCTCAAGGTCAACTCCGTCCCATTACTAATACGCAGGACGTCAAAAACCAGTTACAATAGTTGTGCCCCAGCTTCCCTCAGGAGAGAATCCAACGGCTTTATGATCCTTACCAACCGATCCAGATACATCCTGCCTGAGGAATTGGGGGAGGGGGGGGGGCGCAACGTTATGCTGATGAGTGAGCTCATATTGCCGAGTTCTCTCTACATTTGACTCGATTTTGTATTCACTGAAATAACATAACATACCTTCTCGACCCGAGAGGTTTCATTTCGTATTATCTCCCCTTCCGGGTGCTTCACTTCTTTATTAGGAAGTTTATTTATGCTGTAACAGCTATCCTTCTTGCAAACACCAGGTAGCGAAGATTTCTTCTATGACCCATATTAAAACCACTTAACCTCGTTGAGATGTGGGGTTTAGTTTGAGTATTATTGTCGGTAGTTACAGTACATGATTTCAAATTAGGCATTAGCCGTATAGTGCCCTCTGTAAATACAATCCAAAAGTAGTGAGTGGCTGAATTAATGAATGCCTGAATATATTATTTATTTTTATAATGTTATTGTTTTTAAAGTTCACGTTGATGCCTAGTTGCTCCGTATTACTTACACTAAAGTAACGACAGCGTTGGAGGAGAATCAGATTTGAGCACTTATTAATTGAGTTGCAGTGGTCCGACGTGTTGTAACTACTCGCGGCTATTCGATAACTCGATTTGTCTCAAAGTTTAGCCGTGCTAGAAGTCTCGCTGATGAGCCCTGAACCGTGAGGCGAAAATACGTCACTAGGATCTCCACTGACAGCCGACTTCATAATCTATACCCATGTAAGAATGGTCGCAGTATTGAAACCCGCATAGAGCATTGGCGTTATTAATCAAGTCTTATGAAACCTAAGAGACCTAACACTGTCTGCCCCCTAATGAAATTGTCATCTTCTTCTTTTATGTCCGCGAGCAGGTGACTGCCATGTAGAATGTTCACTCCACCTTGAGAAGATAAACTGTGGTGCTTAACGGTTTCCTTCCCCACTCTGACAGTGTTCATAAGTGTTGTCGGAAGTGTGGATGACTGTCATAGTGTATGTTCAGTGCAGAATATTGTGGAGGAGAGATGAAAGAAGGGGGGTGCGGGAACATTCAACCTATTTAATTTAGCCCAGGAATGGAGAACATGAGTAGGAACTGTGCCCCACCACCTCAACTATCCTCCAGGCCAAGAACTGATGACGAAAATTTCTTCCACCATCAGGACTTGAGCAAGTGGAGTCCTTAAATATCTCGGGAGTATTGTGAGTGGTGATATGAGTTGCAAGAACGAGGTGAAAACTAGAATAGCAATGGCAAAGGAAGTTTTCAATAGAAAGAAATATTTATTATTCAGAAGGCTGGAAAAAAACCTGAGGAAAAAACTAGCTAAATGTTTTGTATGGAGTGTATGGGGTAGAAGCATGGACGCTACGCAAAGAAGATCTAAAGAGGATGGGAGCTTTAGAAATGTGAATATGGAGGAGGATGGTGAAAACAGGTTGGAAAGAAAAAGTAAGGAATGATGAAATGCTGGAACGAGTAGGAGAGGAAAGGTCCCTTATAAAAACAATAAGGAACAGAAAAATGAACTGGATTGTTCATGTGTTGAGGAATGAGTGCCTGCTTAAAACTGCTCTGGAGGGGATTGTAAATAGAGGGAAAAGAAGAGGTCGGCGAAGGAATAAAATGATTGATGACATTAAATGGGAAATAATAGAGACTAAGAGAACGGTGGAACAGAAGGAGGCTTGGAAGGCTGTCACTGTGTATGCACCTGCTGAGTAGCAGAAAACCCTTGATGATGATGATCAGGACTTGAACCAGCTAATCCAGTATCAGCGTCGGAAGCACTCAGGGTAACTCAGCCAAGGAGACGGGCTGTGAAATTGTGTATGTAATGATTTAGATGAGATCTTATCCAAAATAATTAATGCTCTGAAGTGTCAAATTTGTTAAAACTACTTAATTAGTTATTTTAGGGAATACCATGAATCCAAAAACATCGCATTAATGTTCCTGTAATGTCGGGTCAATATTTTTGGAATTAATTGTATTAATGGTACTTTTTATAATTCATCGAGAAAAGCTTGCTCAAATCTTGGGATAGGAAGGAAAATCCCAATATTTTAAAGTCAGCGATTTTCCTACTGTTTTGGCAGCCATCCAAAAAAACGAAAAAAAATATAATGTTTACTTCAGGCCACCAATAAATTCCCTATAATTATTTTCACCCCTGAGAAACCTAATAAAAATCACAAATTTTTAACTTTAATTGTTCACAAGAATGAACCGACGAATATGTGGAATTCAGTGGATATAGAACCTCCCCAATCTCTTCCAAAAAAATAATTCCTTCCTCGCGAACTTGTTTACAAGTCGCAAAATTTCGAACACTCACAATGTAGCCGTGATAATACAGCAGAAATTCGCATGGTGCTTAGCCGTGTGCGGCGTTATGAAAACGACTCTCAGAGTGATTTATTGAGAGGGCCGTTTCCCCGGTACGTTAGGCAGCTCTTTAAATTCGGTCCGAAGAGCGCGGATTCAGTTTCCATCCGTCGTGGCGCTGACGTCTGGGTTGAGATGATCTGGCCTGGGGGTGGGGGGAGTCGTGCGTGACCTGAATTCTCGAGCCCAAGCACGCTCGCCAACCCCGCGACCCTTATCCTGCGGCCCTGAATTTCATTTCGCTGAACGGTTTCCGGGGTGGCAACATGTGGTGTGGCGCTACAGGCGAGATTCGAGGACTAAGAAAGAAATTAGATCGCAAAAACGCCATTCATCAAATCTGGACATTTGAATGCTTCTTTAAATATGGGTATCCCAACGATCAAAATGTGCATAGAACATGCGACATTGAATTCGACTTTGCAGATCTTCGTATGAAGTTTGCGAAACATTTGCAAATGTACAGAAAGATAGTATTGAGCGAATGACGCATTCATTGCCACTATAAGATTTATATCAGTGATAAGGTCTTCTGTAAACGTAGGCATACCTCTGAAAATACGGTTCATTATGATGTACCGGTAACTACGAGCGTACGGTATATCGGATCAGCTTTGTGAATGGATAAAGGATTTTCCAACTGGTTGGTTGTAGTATGTCGGCGTTGAAAGAGAAAGTTCTTCTAATCTACCTTAAGGAAGTGTAATATGACCACTTCTTTTCTTAATTTTTATATGCGATCTCGGAGACAAAGTGAAAAGTATTTTTAGATTGTTTGCTGATGATGCGGTTATTTATAGGGAAGTTAGGAATTCGGCCGATTACTTAGGAATTCAGCGCGATCTGGATGTTATTTTGACATGATGCGATCAATGGCAACTTACACTAAATTGTAAAAAGTGCAAAACAAGGTGCATAACTAACAAAAAGAATCCGATTGTTCAGAAAAACGAGGTAAACAGTTCAGTTACTGATATGGTCGATTCTGTGAAATATTTGGGGGTAACAGTACAAAGGAACATGAATTGGGACTTACACATTAATTCGTTCATAGGTAGAACTAATTCTAGGCTGCGATTCCCAGGTCAAATTTTGAAAAATTGTAATGAACAATCAAAGGAGATAGCGTACAAATCTCTTGTGCGTGAACATTTGGACTACTGTTGTGCCATTTGGCATCCGTTTCGTAAGGGGTTGATTGATACTATAGAGAAAGTATAGAGAAGAGCCACTCGATTCGTGACTACTTGCTACAGCCCTTATGAAAGCGTTACAGCTGATTAGTAGACTAGGCAGGGAGTCTCTGGTAGATAGATGACGCACGTTTCGTATAATCTTATTTTTGTAAACATGTGTACTCCCACTTTCACTTACGAGTGTAGTGAAATACTTCGTTCACCAACCTATATGGGTCGGAATGACAGGAAAGATAAAATTAGAGAAATAAGGTGACGCACTGATTCTTATATGAATTCTTTTTTCCCTCGTACCATTAGGGATTGGAATGCACAACAAAGAGATTAGGTTTGGTGCTGAGCACCCTCTTCCACCCACAGTTTTGTGAATCGCAGAGTATATATGTAGATGTAGAAACTGAGTGTAGAGAATGCAAATGTTTCATTAACACGTACACGCATACCTTAAAACAAAAACAAAAAATACTTTATAATTTTTGTTTACATAAACCCAACCGCTCTGCCCCTTTACACCCTTAATTTTTACAAATGTTGTTTCATTAAAAACAAAAGTTTTTATCCAGTTTTGATGGAACTTTTCGTACGTATACTTCAAAACAAATAGAAAAATATTGTCTATATTTGGTTTGTAAAAACCCACAAAAGATTTCCTCTTTAACCGCTCTTAATTTTAAAAAATGTTCTATGATACTAATCCACTTTTTACCCGATTTCGAAAAGAACTTTGCACACGTACATTTTAAAACGGATAGAAAAATATTATATACATTTGGTTTGTAAAAATCCAATCCCTTTCTCCCATTAAGGAAAATTTATAGCTGCATTGCTCCAGTTTTTCGCATATATCTCGAAAACGCTAGGGAATCCAAACAAAGTGGATAGTGGTGGAGAAGGTTTACGACAGTGAGATCAAGCAGATTAAACATCAGAACTTTCATATCAATCCTCTGAGCAACGCGGTTACTCTGCTAGTATCTCATATGAAAAGCCCTATCCGCGCAAATCTTTTTTTTTTTTTTTACGGTTTTACGCTTTGTTGACGGCTAAGGTCATTAGAGGCGGGATGGGACTGGGGACAAGGAACGGGAAATAATTCGGCCATTCAAATTTTGCATAGTGAATCATGACAGTCATACACTTCTCCCATCACGTTTAACCTCTGTACTCCGTCTGCGCTAAATCTCCATCTTTATTATTTCTAAGTACCTTCAAACTCAATAACTTATTTCCAAACTTTGCAGAGCGAACCCTTAGGGTGAAGCTCAGTTTCGTATTTTATCCATACCAGATCAAGATTTAATTATGCTTGACCCTATAAACTAGAACTATTGAAGACGCGTTATCATACGTAAAACACGGCGACGAGCTTTCACCTACTAAAATATAATAATTTCTTCCAATTTTATCCGATCTGTTACGAAATAATGCAATAGTTCTACTGTAATGGTAAAAATGTTTTACTGGCAGGATTTTAATATATTTTGGCTATTAAGTTACTTTTTGAATGAAATGGTTTTCATAACCATCATAAATAATTAACCGTATGATAATTAAAATTCACTTAACATGTTTTCACGAACTTTACATAAAGTTATACAAAAATATATTTCAGTTCATTAAACGGATGTGCACCAAGAAATAGGAGGATTTCTACGAAATCAAAAGTTTTACCTTTTGGTGTGGCTAAAAGAAATTTGTATTCAGGAGTATACAGTAATTAAGTTTACCAGTTGTTTATGTCCATCCATCCCTTGAAGTATGAACAATAAACAAAACATAAAATTGTTATGAATGATATTTCAGGCACTAAATGATATTGATGGAGACTCTTTTGGTAATAATTAACGCCAATTATTAATACACCCCTCCTATATATCAAAATAGGCATGATCGTAAATAAAAAATGAGGCACTGGAACTGCACTAAACGGTATTAAAACTATTTTCAACTTTGGAATATGTATAATATTAAAACCAGTTTTCTTATAAACACCTTTACTTCAGTTCTTCGTCTAAAATACTGCAAAGTGATATTGTTGTAAAGCAGACAGTGTAATATTTAGTAGTATTTCTTTGACTTATACAGTGTGTAAAATGAGAAAAAAAAACCAAAATATTTATATTAATTCAGAAGCTGAAATACGATTCCGAGTATTCCATAAGTTTAAACATAATTTATTTAGAGAACTGACGTGACTTTAAGGCTTCTCCTCATTTGGATTCAAACAAAAAGCCAAGGATCTAAAAAATTCAACTATAACAGTTTGTGCTACAGAGGAATGGGGTGCCACCAAGAGGTAAAAATTCGTATTTTCGTAACAAAGGAAACGTTTAATAGTAAGAGGCGACTATTACCTGGAAAAGTAGACAAAGTTCTGAAGAAAAGACTAGGCAAATGTTTTGTATAGAGTGTGGCTCTTTATGAGGCAGAGACATAGACACTGCGGCGAGAAGATGAAAAACTGTTAGAAGCGTTTGAGATGTGGATGTGTAAGAGAATGGAGAGAATTAGCTGGATGGATATAGTAAGTAAATGTTGAAGTGCTGGATAGGGTTGGTGAAAGGAGAAAACTACTCCAAGTCATAAAGGAGAAAGAAGGGACACTTGCTGAGACGGAGAGCTTGCTACAGGACGCCTTGGAAGGACTAGTTTGTTGGAGTAGAGTGAGAACAAGAAAGAGGTGCATGATTACAGATAACATCAGATAAAACTGCAACTACGTGGATATGAAGAGAAGGACAGAAGAGCATGGAGAGCAGCTATGTGAGAACCTGCCTTATGACAGATCACTGATGATGATGTCAATTTGGAAGTAACTGGAAGTTTGAAAGTTTTCGCAATGCTTGCAGACTTCTATTTCAGCTGTTAATGCGGAAAGAAGGAATGCTAACAAATTATTATTCGCTATGCAGACATCAAAAATCTGGGAAGAGCAAGATAAACACTTTGTTTTCTGACGGCCGAAGAAGCGATTTACGGACTGTGCCGCTTGCTACATTAGATGGCAGGTCGTTGTGATAGGGGCCGAACGAACAGGAGCCCTGTTTTCTGTCGCAGCCACAGACTATCTGCATACATATGTTTCATGAATATTCGATGCGAGTAGCCACTCGATTGCAGGAGGCCGTCCGTCTATGTCTGCGTCATCACGATCTGCCGTCTGATGGGATGCAAGAGCGTATGTAGATTGGAAGTTCGGTGTCCTCTAATATTTTATCTGGAGGCGGTAAATCTTAACTAGTGATATAAATCTTAAAAAAATGTCTGTCAAAGAAGTTTAATAGAGTTTTGTCAAATAAAAAAGAAACCGTACAGTAACATTAATACAAAGTTTGGACGCCAAAAGATTTAAGGAACCAGCATACCATATACGAGAAGGTGTAATGGACCCATCTTCTGTGTAATGATTGTGCAACAGGACCCAGTCAACCTGGCTTGTAAAACTATATACAAGCTAAAAGTAAAATCAGGTCACTGTTCCCCGTTATGTCAACAACATAGACAATTAACACTAAGTCAAACAAAGTGGTTCCTCAACTGACAAAAAATAACATCAACATAATGGAAACTTGTTTGAAATTACGGTTCTTCAGCAATGAGATCATTACAGTATGGTAGGACTTTAGGTGAGGAATTATGAGTAAAGTGGTCATGGTATATACGAAAGAACTGTTGCGTACGTCAGGCACTCAAAGCGTCCTACCGCTTGCTTCACTTCATATCAACCACATCACTCCCAAATTCGCTTATCTTTATTCTCGAGAAGCGAAGCTCAATGTCTCCTTTATTAAAGTAGAAGGAATCTTTATATTACTGATTTTCTGACTTCATACTACCCGACTTAAGAATAATGGCCAAGCCTGGTCAAAATCAACATCACAGCATAAATATGTGGAATATTCTACTCAACGGAGACACGAAGAAAATTACGCGTAAATGTTTCCTAATAGGGTTGGTTTATCAAAATATTTACTAACAGGACAAATTCAACGACAATTCACACCACACTTATTGTTTCTCCTTCTGCCCCTCTAACAGATTATTATTATTATTTTTTCGCATCGTTCCTTGCTTTACATAAAAATTTAATACTAGCCCGAACATGACTCTCCTGATTGTCTACTTTTATTATAGTGTCCCGATTTCGATACGAGACATAAATTAATCTTTTATCTAAATGATTTATATCTGACTTTCTTTCAAATTTCTTGTAACTCCTAACATAAGACCTTTTCTAACTCCGTGAGTGACATTGAGGCATTCCTGTTTTTCATGATACGACTTTCTAGAATTAATATCAATGTTAGATTTGCTTCATTAATGTCCAGATTTATCAATTTTCAGCTAGCATTTCTCCTACTCGCATGTTTTTTTTTTTTTTTTTATTATTTATTTATTTTTTATTTTATTTTATTTTTTTTTTTTTTTTTTTTTTTTTTTTTTTTTTTTTTTTTTTTTTTTTTTTTTTTACCGCGGACGCGGTGAGTCATTGCTACCAGAGTTAGAAAAGCAGACAGAAATGTCAAAGTGTTGAATGGTAGTGTGAAACTCAAGAGAAAGATTGTTATCGTAGTCTCTACTACGCGAACCAGCACGTAGCTAGCGGATCAGTAACTGGATGAAGGATTTGACCTGGATGTGGTTTATCACAGGCAATTATTACAGACTCGGTGACAAAACACGTTAATACGCCCACTATATTGGGGTAACAGTGTTGTTCTAGAAATTGCTATAACCAGGTAGTCAGACTACTTCCGTAGAAGTGGTAATAAACATATTGAACGAAAAAGAGACTATTGTAGGTTCACGTGGACTCCTTCACCCAAAAGGAATGAAACTGAGCACAAGGAGTGGGAAAGGAATTCAGTCATCGCATTTATAAAGAACCGCCCCGGCATTCGGCTGGAATGATTCCAGGAAACCGTGAAAATCTGAAATCGGGATGACCGGACGAGTTGGGCCACATGTCCTGTTGATTGCCAGGTCAGAATGATGTAGCTTACGCACGTGGCTCAGAAATTGAGGAACATCAACAATTCTTTATCACAGGCGCTAAAATGTAGATTGGTTGCGAACTATGCAACGATAAAAAAATGGCTATTGTAACTTTTATAAACCTTGTTTCCTAATTACTACTTTGAAACAAGTATATATCCTTCAAAGAATACCTTACGAAACCATTACTTATTTAATTCTTCAATAAGAAATCACAGCTGCGAGAAACATCTGACAGCGTCTGATAAAAACTGGAGTTGCCACGAATAGTGATTTCGCCGAATACCGAATATTCGGCCACGCTCTCGGCCGAAGCGACGAATATTCGGCAGCCGAATGTTCGGAAAAAATGTATACTGTGTAGCTTTCGCGGGTGACTGGCTACGACCTGTCTCATGGGGCATCCATAAACCACGTGCTCCATTTTGCCCTCCTGTGAACCTCTCCTCCCCCCACGTAGTCTGACGTGGCTTTTGCCTCCCTCAGCTTGTAGTGAAGTTCTCATCCTCAATAAATATGGTGTTCTATATGCAGTTTCTTCTTTCTCCAGGTATTTCAACAATGTGACGGTATGTGGAATCACTTCAGAGATGCAGGAAACATCTGAGCTGGTTATTCTCGTAATCTCCTCGAACGGCTTCAGTCTCTCCATTAAATAATATGTGTAACTAGCCACAAAGCCCGTCAAAAATGACGGATTTAACGGATTAACTGATTTCTTCTTAGTAGTGTACCTAAATATAATTGTAATAAAATAAAGCTCAATGTTCTGTAATTTCTCATCCCTTGTGATGTAGCAAAAAGTTTCATTGTCTATTTGGTCCAGGTTGCGTTTCAGCCTAACAACAATCTTCGCCAATATAGCTGGTAGAAAATCAAAACTTAATTCACACGCAAATTAATATTTTCCCTGTATGGCATGTGAATGTCATCATGCATCGATACCAATCATGCATCATGCGATACAAACTTGATCCAAAATCTTCACAGTTTCATACAACTTTCTTATTTTCTATGATGAAGGTCAATGTTTTAACGCCTGAAATAATGACCCCTGTGAAAAGGATGCTAAAAAATAAATCTTGAAAACCTAAGCTATGTCACGTAATTTTAGTTTTAATTATGGTTTAAGTAGCACACATCGCGAACAATTTTGAACTTCTTTCATTCAGACCAAGTAATGAGTTCGTTAAAAAAAAAAGCAACTGTTAATTAATATTCCATTCTAGCATTACATTTTTAGCAATTACTTAAATAAATATAATTGTCATAAAATATAATTCAGTGCAATTCATAGTGCTTTGTCCTGTAAGAAAAGGTTTTCGTTGCTATTCTGGTCCAGGTTGTATTTCAACCTAACCACGTACTGAACTTGCGATAAATGAAACAATACTTTAATCGCAAGCATGGTGAAACATTACTTTATCGCATTCTAGTGGTAATAATGCATCACGATATTAACTAAAACAAAAATCTTTACGGGTTCTCAATCTTACTTTTTATATTTTTCAGATAGATACTAACACCTTTGAATGGCTGACACAGTTACATGCGGCTGAAATATGGCATCATTACAAGCAAAGTAAATTAAAAATAAATCTTAACAACTCATCATTTCACGTAATATTAGTTTGAATGTAGTTTATGTTGTGTAGATCTGAAAAGTGTGGAACTACTTTCGTTAAAACAAAGCAATGATTAAAGTAACAGAACGCTTAAGAAAACAAAATTAAAATTATTAAAAAAAAATTAAATTACGTATGCCCTCTGCTGTCAAGTGCCAGTTCTAATAACAATCCATCAAAATTGCCGCTAACAATGACAAAATATCTGTTACATATCTGTGGCCAATGATTTGTAACGAATACTTTGACATAAAACGAATCTATTATTAAATTAATAAAATCTACTAATACTTATTATGTCGATTTAAACTCAATTCATACTTTTATTTCAGTGGTCTGACAATTCACGGCTTAGTGTAATTCCTCGTGCCTTGCGTTGTAGCAAAAGGTTTCAGTTTCCATTAGGGTCCAGATTGCATTTAACCTAACCACGTTAACTTCTCGCCAGAAAAACAATACTTCAATCTCACGCATATTAATACATGAACTGTTTCGCGTTTTAGTGCCAATAATGCATCGCGATATAATTTTGATCAAAAATTTTCAAGGGGTTTTGCACATTTCTTTTTTGGTAGTAAAACGTTTGAATGGCTGACACAATTGGTGAACTCATAGGCTCAGTAATATTACGCAGTGAAAGCAAAGGAAATTAAAATAAACCTTATTAACTTACATTATGCCACGTATTATTGTTCTAAGTGTAGTGTAGGATTGCACAGTTCCCGGATCAATGTGCAACTATTTCCATTCAAACGAATTAATAATTTCAATAATAGGACACAGTTTAAAATATTTTGAAATAAACTAAATTATTCATGCCCTATGCTGTAACATCAAATGCCACTTGTAATTCTGATCCACGCGAAGTAATACGCTAACCAAAATTTTCTCTACATCGATGCACGAAATACAAAGCTGTTATCTTACATTTCTATGGACAAAGAATTTAAGGAATACTTCTACATATCAAAAGAATGTTACGTAAATATAAGCATCTAATGATTGATATGTCGATTTTAACGCAATACATACTTTTATTTCAGTGTTCTGTGAGTTAATTTATTCATTGATGCTTGGAAATGTTATTAAAAAACGGGCATTCCCACAAATAATATCGTAAAGCGTGACGTCATAGAGCAACGTCATAGAATGATGTAATGGCGTGACATGACGTCAGCGTTACATGCTACATTAAGCCTACTATACTAATAGATTCCATCGAGTGCTTACATCTTGTACTATTTGGCGGTTTGGCAAGTCAAGATCTTGGCGAATAAATTTACCGCTTGTATATTTTTTTTTTTTTTAATTTCAACTATTCTTATGCAATACCCGAGTGGTTAAAATGGGTAGCAATTCGACTTGCAGTGAATGAGATTGATTTTTATGTGAAAACTGTTAGCCTACATCGGACGGCAGACCATTGCAAGTGGTGTTAAGCAAACGCTGATCAATATCCAAGATTGACAGAATTAGCTCGGATTTACTTATCGTCTCATGGCAGTACGGTATATAGTGAGAGGCTATTTTCAGAAGCAGGTTTAGTTTATGAGAAAAAGCGCAACCATTTTCTATCAAAAAATGCTGAAAAAATTGTTTTCATACATTACAACTTACCGCTGGTAGATTTTAAGTAATAAATGTAATAATTTGGAATTAAAATAAAAAAAATTTTGAGTAGCCTACTATGTGAGGTTTATTTTTTCATGATTTGGTATTCGGTATTCGGCTGAATAGTAGGCAACATTCGGCCGAATACCGAATATGGAAAAAAGTGGCCGAATACCGAATAGTAGCCGAATTTTCGTGGCATCTCTAATAAAAACCATTACTGTCCTGCCAACAGTCGTTTTGTAAAATCCTACAATGAAATAGTGGAAACGATTACGATTGTACTAGGACATGATAATACTATCACCACCACTAAATTTTTAATGGGTGTCTCGTGTATCGCTGTATATATAAATATATAAAAAAAACTTATTTTTCAGGGATTCTCCTCTATAATATACTGAAGTAATTAAATACTCAATTTGCGTTGCAAAAAAAGCTCGTAAATAGAAGAACATCACTAACTTAATACTTAGTTTCCCGTTGACTCAAAATAGTTGATGGTTACTGTTGATGGAAACTGTGCACCAAAAGTCCTGGCTTAAATTGCAAACCTCTTTACAGCTAGAGCATATGAAACCGTGTTTCATATAAAGTTCCATTGGAACCAAACTCATATTCCACAGAAGCACTACCTGCCTACGACAACATAAAAGCATCCACGGTCTCACAAATATGACATCGTATGTGCTGAAGACCTTCACCACATGTAGAGTTTACGTTCCGAGCGTCTCGCCGTAGAGAATGAAAAATTCATTATTCTGTGAGCCAATAAACATTAGTACAGGTTATGTCTGAAGCTCAGACTTTCCTAAGGAACCTAAATTCGGCACTCCTATCGATTTGAGGAGCCTTTCGTGCTTACCACACTCAGCAACGAGTAACTTGTTAGCTAAAGCGCTATGTTGTAAAGTATATCAGTTAATATAAGTTTGCTGTACTACGAGTATATACCGAGCATGAATAAAAAAAATGCTTTTGATTTACTAGTTTAAACGAGAAGACCCAAAGGGAGCATTCTTAACCACAAGGTATGTACACATGAACGTCGATAATATATTTTTATTTTTTTCGATCATCTATTCCGAAACAGAAAATTCATAAAATTGTACAGCTTATTTTTAAGTTAAAACGTTTGACAGAATAAGGGAATGCTGTCTTTGCTTACAGATAGTGTGTTCAATTAGATCCTTTTTTTCTATCAGGTCTCTATTACTTGTCGGCATCGAGATCAGGTGAGGCAAGGAATTCGGCCACGACTATTTATGGAACCATCCCGGCATTTGCCTGGAACGATTTTGGAAAACCACTGGAAACCGAAACTTGAATCTCCGGGCCGTGGGTCAAAGCCTCATCCGCCCTGATATCTATTCCGAATATTAACCGTTCTTCCATCAGACCAGAGGTTAGTTTAGTAGAAAGGGGACTTTTTACAACAGTAGGCTGCTAAGTACCTGATTATAATAAGTCTGTTCCTACGGGATATAGGATATTTAAGGAAAATAGTATTGCTTCAACCGATAGTGTGTATCGTAAACCCATAGCATTTTCCTACCTTCTTTCACTTCAAGTTAGACGACATTTGCTGAGCTATTTGCAAGCTCCTCAACATATTACAGCAAGGTAGAGCCCATCGTGGATTTTGATAAACCATTTGGCCATGGTATCTTTAACGATAGCCCACGTTGCACGAAATTTAATAGTAAAACACGAAACTTCAATTGCTGATGGGAACAGATTGAAAAATTGATATTGCAAAAATCCACTATCAATATTATTCACTAGGTATATTTCGTAGTCAGTTTTTTCTTAAGGTTTTGCAATATTAACTCTTCGGTAAACACTGTTTCAAAATCACAAGAAAAAATATATCACTACTTTTTGTCAGTCACGTCTCAAGTGCGTTAATGCCAACAATCCGAATGTCCTGCGAACATTATCACACACGCACACACACACACACACACACACACACACTAGCCACCATATCTTGCATCTACCACAATTGAGGCAGTATTACCAACTGCTAACATTGAAAATCGTATTCTACCAACTTAAACAATTCAGTAGCTAAATTACAAACTACTCACCGTGGAAGCTCGTTTTGCAGAACATGAGATACTCAAAATACAGAGATATAACGATATATATCATTATAAGTGTAAACTGTTATATTTTCTTAGACGTTTATTGCTCGCCAACAAGATTGAAATTGGAACCATAGTGAGTTTGTTGGAACTCGGCTACGACTTTTAAAAACTAACCATTTCACTTTTAACCTGTGGCAAATCAAAGAGAACAAAAATCTTAACTGCTGGATTAGGAGTTGAACCGGATCTTCCAAAATGTAAGGCACGAAGCAGAATCCTTACTAAAAGTTGCGTTGGTGCAACAATGATTCGGTGCATGTGAGAAAGAGGAATAAAAAAATGATTATTCTTCTGATGTAAAACGTTCGAAAACTTTCAGTCTTTGGAGACTATAAATTTGTCTTCAACTTCCTTCGTAGTCTCCTTGAAGTCTTTGGAGACTATAAATTTGTCTTCAACTTCCTTCGTAGTCTCCTTGAAGTGCGTAAATGTACCTCATTAAGGAATCCGTACCACTCGAGAATACGATTCTAGTGCATGTTTTCACAGTCCTTTGGCACTTAAATGGAATAAGTTAGTTTTAAACTTTTCAGCATTTTATTTTTTTAGACCCAAAACCTAATATAGTATTAAAAATTTTATGAAATTGTATTGTGGGTGGCTTCTATGGAAAAAGACGGAGCAGAAAAAATAATTACTGCCTAATCTGAAAAGTGACAATCATTGATTTCTGTAACAAGTGGCTACCTTCTGACTTAGCACATACAAGATATGTGTTAAAGCCTAATAGAATAAGGCTCGAATCTCACTTGCACGTTTATTAACGATTACTTCAGTTGCTTATTCCTAACTTTATCAACAGTTATTCGTGTGTTAAAATGAATAAGATTTTGAATTTGTGAAGTCGTCTGCGGTTTCTAGTACGCCATGCATGTGTGGGTTTAGTAGCTACTGCACCACCTTCACAGAAAATCTACTACACTTTATGTTTGAAAGTGTATCCTTGCCATACTGTACATGCAAAATATATACTAGTTTAATATCTTCAGACTTAGTCTGGTGGGTGAGAGGCTAACGCCATCCTTTCGCAGGTTCAAACC
This sequence comes from Vandiemenella viatica, assembly GCA_031002005.1. NCBI lineage: Eukaryota > Metazoa > Arthropoda > Insecta > Orthoptera > Morabidae > Vandiemenella > Vandiemenella viatica. The sequence continues at coordinate 150,904,209 of CM061919.1, read as the reverse complement.
TCCGGCCAAACATCCAGATTTCGGATTTCGATGGTTCACCGAAATCACTCCAGGCGAATGCCAGAATGGGTTCTTCGCAAGATCATGGCCAAATTCCTTCCCACTTCATGTCCTCAATCTTTTCCCGCCTCTAATGACTTCAATGTCGACCAGGTGACTAGTTCTAAGCTGCTTCTTATATGAACGCCTTACTCCGGAGGTAGGCGATTACCATGGGGGATATTCACCTCTCCACTGGAAAGTATTGAAAGATGAATTGGAGTTTTCCCTTCACCTTACCTAGTGTGATACTGTTCGTAAGTGTTATTGAATTGTGAATGACTGGAGCAGTATGTCTATTCAACGTAGAGTGTTGTTTGTATTATGGATGAGAATGGGAAGAAGGACTTTCTTCTCCGAATGACAACAAGAGGACCGCCAAGCTTAACATCCCCATCCGATTTACGAATCAGCGTTAATAGTGTCGTATCCCTCACGCCATATCCCATATGAGGTTTGGGGTTTAATACAGGACTTTTGTGCACAATCTGGCGAATAGGAACTGGGCACCACCGCCTCTTCTACCCTGTCGTCAAGTTCTGATGATGAAAATTTCTTCCATCACTAGGACTCGAACCAGCTAACCCCATGTCAGTCGCTGGACACCATCATGATGCTGCAACGAACTGAGCCAATGACGTGGGATAGTCTAAGCCCAAAAAAGAAAAAATGCATTGCGTTAATGCATAGTAATGATAAACAAATAAGTGAAAGAACTTGAAATGAAGCATACAGAATTAATGTGCCCACGCAATTATGTGTTGCCGCCATATTAACGAAAAGTGTGCATTGGATACTTCAGAAGTGTATATTTTATTCATTCGCTGTGCTACATTAATAATGTAATAACTGAAATGGAATTGTTCATGTCTGAAACAACCCGTGCATGCAGACTACAGTTACTTAGGTGAAATTGTTGTGATATTTCACGTAGTGTAATGCTTTCCTTGGAATTATTTTTTTAAATTCGTATGCAGCTGGTAATCTCCAATACACTTAGAGAAACCCCTCCGGTATGGCCGGGCTAACATATGGCCTCTTGTCTAGTTGTCTCGCGAGCCACTCTGTTGTGGCAAAGAGAGAGAACCGGGCACTCCAACCCCCAGAGCCGTCTCCGCAAAGGGGGCGGGTTTCCTGAGCGAGGCTTTTACTTCTCTTAAAGTTGAGAAGATGGCGAAAGAGCGGTTCACTGCGCTCACTGGGAGGAGCATCCTTCTGGCTGCTCCACTCCATGCCCATGCATGCCGCGAAGGGGCATGTTGTGCGATTACTGTGGCTTAAAAAATAAATAAATCAACCAACCCCCTCTGAGCTGTGAAGGCCGCAATCTGTATACTACAAATCCAACATATGTAGGAAGCATGTAGACTGCCCACTATGCATATGTTGCAGAGATTTTTTTAATTATGGCTTTACCACTCGACGTCGTTAGAAGTAATAAAGAATTGGAGACAAGAAACGGGAAGTAATTCGGTCATGGCCGTTTGAGAAACATTCCCGGCACTTGCTGGAGTGATTTCCAGAAACCACAGAAAAACCTAACCTAAATTAGAATAAGTTTCCTGCCGAATGCCAGTTCCGAGGATTAGACACTCACTTAACCAAACTTGGCGCCATTCTTAATGCAAACACTGTGAAGTTTTACGCAAGAACAAACTTGAGACACGTTTTCCACAGACATGAATATTGAGATGACATGCACTGCTACATTTTTTCCTATGAAAAAAATGGCTTCTCTACGAAGAGTTATTTACAACCAGACAACGGATAAGACGTATTCCTTTAGAGAGAAATGAAATTATTACACCTAATATATGCCTCAACAATCTTGAGTATAAAATATTTGATGGAATTTTAGTCACTGTTATAGATCTTCGTGGTTGATCAATATTTGGTGCCATCATTTATGATGGTGCTCGTTCGCTCCCCGTTCCAGCAGTCCAGATGTCGGTTTTTCAGAAATATCCGGTCGGTTTCTTGTACAGTTCCTCATGAAGACCACGGGGACGTTCTTCCCGTTCCTTTTTCACAATCCTCCATTTTATCCAAACACCTCGTCGCCGAAGATCTGAAAATCCCTTAAATTAGCAGACGTAAATTTAAAGTTGTTTGTACATTTTTCTTTGGTTACCTACCTACCATTTCTTGAGGGTTAATGTGATATAATCATTAATTCATTGTAATTATTGGCCAATGTGGCCATAACATAGATATTTTATTTGAAAAGTGAAGGGTGAGTGGTTTATAATCTTGTTACTTCAAGGTTACCAGCAAACTCTGATTATTTATTATTTTAAACTAGATTATTACCCTGTCGAAAAAGGGGGAGGGGTTGAATACACTTTTCTGGTAATTCATTCCCTTCCATTTGCTTAAGTAAATAAAATTGTTATTAAATAAAGCTTATAAACTGTTTTTAATGAATTAATGTTGTATATATTTATGCTCCAACTCGTTCTATTGCCCAGTGCTTATTATAATTAACATGTGGATTTGAATGAAGGGCATAGTTTTATATATAGGTGGCTTGCAACTTAAAACACATTGAACCATTATCGTAACAGGAAAGGTAATCTTCCACCTTTAAGCTTCCTACGGCGAGTGCATTTGCCGACCGTCGCACTGGTCCAGCTATCAACAGTTGGCAGTGGTAAGGGAACCGCCTCTGCTGGCAGGGATGGCGCGCCACTATCCGTCACCCAGTCGGTAAACATCAAATGCCCGGGTAGCTGAAACGACACTAGGCAACGTGGTGGGTGCAAGGTGGTGAGAGCTAGCCTGTGGCGCGTGCTGATCTACACACTTCGGCTGCATGGCGTTGTTTACAAAACCACGGGCCGTGGGAAGCCATCATAAACGTTATCTATGGCCAGACAACAAAAATTTCGCTGTCAGTTATTTTCCTGCCACATAAATTACTTCAGAGCGTCACAGACAAGATGCAGTTAATCTTTTATTAGTACTGATGTTTATCGTAATTTTATATTTGTAATTAAAGTTTTTACCACCGAGAAGTCATTGCAAACTCTGCTTGTTTTCCGGGGTGAGAAGGAATATAGTATGTGTATGATGAGGAAAAATAATGTTGTATGATTGAGTGCAGACCGTGAATAGAGAGGCAGTTGTAAGATGAGTGAAACTAAGTAGGACAATAAAGTTTGATGGAGAGATGACTGAAACGAATGGAGATGGTATAGTAAAGTAGAAGAATGATTCACGAGTTATAACATGGATTATGATCAGACACATAGACTTTTTCTAAAAAGTGAAACTCAGGATGAGCACCGACTATTGTCTCGTTGTTAGTTTGATATGGGTTGTTTCAATAAAATGAAGACGTTAAAAAAACCACACCTAAACCACCTATATTAGTATAACGATATATATCGTTATATCTTTTGTATTGTGTATGTATCTTATGTTAAACGAGATCTCCACGGTGAGGAGATTGTTAAGTTGGCAATAAATGATTTGATGTTAGCGGCTGGTAATGCGGCAGTAGTTGCTAAAGAGTCGGCAAGCAAGTAAGCAGCCGAGATGATAATAAGTTGCAGGACTGAGTGATTGTTGGCAGTATCACCACGATATGCGATTGCCGAAATGTATTTGGTATTTTTTTCTGTTCTTGTGGATTTTAAAGAGTGTTTACCGGAAGGTTATGATTGTAAAATTTTGAGAAAGAACCGACCACAAAATATACGCAGTGATTAATGTTGAAAGTGGATATTTTTTGTTTGATAATTTTCTTCTGAATGTCTTCCCATCAGTAATTGGAATTTCATATTTTACCTATTAAAACGTTGCGTAACGTGGGCTATCATCAAGATACCATGGCAATATGGTTAATTTAGAATCTACGATGGGCCCGCCCTTGCAGTAATATGCGGAGTAGCTTGTAAACAGCTCCACAAATGTCTTCTGCATTAAATAGCTCAGAAAATACTGTCCATCTACGAAGACATCAAGGGTTTTACGTTACAATTAGCTACATGATTTCTTAAAAGTTTCATTGTTGTGATTGGCTCTTGAACGTATATTTATACTTAGTATTAGTCACTCTAGGAATTTATATCCTGGTTATCCAGAGGAAAGAGGATGAGACTATGTGCTGTCTATCACGGTTTTTTACTTACATGTATATTGACGTTTATCACGTCTCAACTATTTCTTCTAGTGTGTGAACTCATCATCACCAACAGTAACTACTATAATTATCATCTCTGTAATAAGGACACTACAAGAAAAACAAAATACTTAATTGAAACCACCCATTCCCTCTGCCGGACTCAAATCGTTGACCAGTGCAATTAGAGTATAGCGCGCTATAGCCTTTGAAACTAGTACTTTTCCTATCACTTTCGCTTTAATTCGGACAAAAAACAACAACAATCATGCCTTGCGATAGAAGTAAGGTCATATTTTCTGGGAAATGCTAGAAGCCTTGGACCTTACCCTCTTTTGGCATTGAATACTCATCTTTTCTTTTGACGCTACCAGAAATGCCTTTAACTGCTTTTTCAATGGACGCTGGATACACTGCTGCTGATAGTACATGGTATTACATGTCTACATCAGTACCGCGATGAATTGTGGCGAGAACCGTTATTAATTTATGAAATGCTCTCGGGTAACTAGCCGATTTAACGATGTGTTATCACACGATATTTCGGCGATCACAGCACTGTCGCCATCTTCTAGTGAAGTGTGATAACACTTCGTTAAATCGGCTAGTTACCCGAGAGCATTTCATAAATTCTCAACGGCTAGAGAAACAGTCGTACTTATGTACCGTTATTAATACTTCTACATTTTCTAACGGGATTTGGAAAATTTACAATCATATTAATACAGCAAATTTCAGTGATATTGCTCCTCAAAAATTCATTTATTTCCCTTCATGTCCTACGTCACTTCCGGTCTCAATCATTTCCTTCTTTGTCGGAAGGCTCATTGTTTATCGTTTTTATAGTTTTTTTTTTTTTTTCTGTCGCGGATGCAACTAAGTCCTCATTTGTATGTACGCACAGTTTCTTGGATTTCCGATTTTTTTTTTATCAATCTCTTCACTTCCACTTTGTACTACTTTTCATAAAGCGTGGAATTACCCCTTTCTTCAACTTCGTTGTTTATTCTTTCTTTAGACTCTCTGTATTTCTGTTTTCTGCAACTAACACCCCACCCACATAATCTATGTCTTAATGACGTAGCTGAGTACAGTGCTAGTGTTTTCTCTCACTTACTTTGTTTTTTAGAGATGACCACGGTCTTTAATAAGTTATTCGTAAACAAAACTTATCACAATATCACAAAATTTACTTGCTGTGTGTGTAGTGTTACTTGCAAGAGAGAGATAAGAAAATCAAACATCAAATGCTTCTTTTTCTTTCTTTTTACTTCTCAACCAATGTTCTGGTGCTACTTTACTTGCTGTTTTGTGGTTTTGCAGTGTGGTCCTGCGTCGCAATTAACTATTACATTTTTGTTATTTAGAATGGAAGCAACAGTACGATACCTTCTATTAACAGGTCCAGAGAAACGCAGGAGAGAAATAATAGGTTAAAGTCCACGCTGAACTCAGAAAATAACTTACTGAACCAATTGTACGTTCGCATTCGGTAGGACATTGAAGAGTGAAAAATTAAAGGTTGCACTTGCTTTTATAACCACTCAGCCAGCACATTTCAGTGTATTTATATAATTATCATGTGCATATTAATGCTCCTTCTAGTGTTGGGCTGATTGTTCAGGTGGAGAACAAGACATGGCACAAACAATACAGTACACACATAACACACTACTTTCACTAAACACCCATGTCGTCGACCGGACACGAACTGACAATCCTCAGCACGTGGAGCTAGTGTGCTACCAAGGCCGGTTTGAAGAGAGATATTAAACAATTCTAGCTTCATAAAGATTTTCGACTTATAGCTCAGATTTGTGACGTATTCACAAACGGAAAGCTCAACAAATCTCGGTTTCCGTTCAGATCCAACCGTTACTGCAGAACGAGCCCGAGAGATTAAGGGGCCGATGCGGACGGAACTGAAAGCCGGATACCGCACGCAGAACAAAGCACGTCGCTCGATCCCCCGGGACCGACTGAAACGTGTCCGCCGAAACGTTATAACCATTTCGACTCCTTTTATGGTCCATAAATCAACGTGAACATAAAACGGTGCAGAATGCGGCGGGGATATATAGAGAGAAGCGCGTGGTTGTGGTAACTGCCACCCGAGTCACTGGGTTCAAAGCAGATGTAATTCCGTGGCGCTTGATGTTATCGACTTCT
>CM061919.1:150733181-150896878 GCA_031002005.1 Vandiemenella viatica | reverse complement strand
TTATTTTTAGTGTTGTACGTAACAGAAGTCTCATTGAAGCCGTTATTATATGTCTCTGATTATTCTACTGTTATTTAGTGGTTTGGCAATGACAGTCTCATACTCGCGTCTTTCACAGTAGTAATTTTTGCTCTTTATGGTCAATTCAGAAAAATTTCGTTCTTAAGAAATAATTTGACCAAAGCAGAGATATTAATCTTTAATGTGATAGCACATTTATCTATTTCGGTTAGATTTCAAGGGAGACAATGATAAAAAAAATAGTTACGGAAATAACGATAATTTCTTAAAAATGATGTGACCATGTCGGACCTTAACCAAGGGAGATAAACGCTCATGATAAAAAAAATACGTTATGCAATAATGATGATTTCTAAAAAAAAAAAAAAAAAGATGTGACGACATCGGAGACCATAATTTTTAAAATGATACCTCATTTCATTATGTTAGTTAGATATCCTGGGGGATAAATGGCTCGTAACGTAAAAACGGGTTGGAGAAATATTGATACCTTTGCCCTTTAAGGGTCTAATTCCTTTCTTAACATATGATGTCACCAAAGTGGAGATCTTAATCATTAAAATGATACTTCGTTTAACGATTTCAGTTAGCTATCCAGGGAGATAAATGGCTCGCGACACAAAAAACAGCATTTAGAAAAATTACTTTCTTAAAATATGCTATGATCAAAGCGTATACTTTAATATTTAAAATGATACCTCATTTATCTATTTCGGTTAGGTATGTGGGAGATAATCGCTTGTGACAAAAAGTACCCTTTAGAAATAATATATATGATGTGTATTTTCCAGTATCACCGAGCGTGGTAGGTAGGCGGTAAAATTCTGGCTTCGCGGGTTTGAATAACCGTCCAAAGGTTAGATGTGTCATATTTCAGCACGATTGTAGAAGATAACTTGGGAAGCTACAAATCATTTATTTTGTTGTAGAAACATGTATCTGAAAATACCTTAGTTAATAACAAGTTAAATATTCCCGCAGGATTAGCGGGGTAGATATCCACATTCCAGTTTGCTGATCATGGGCACTAGAGTGGACACTGTGCGACCCTTTTTATTTACGTTAATCTTCGAGGAAAAATCCTATGCTTCGTCGGGGATCGAACTCCGGTCGGCCTGAGCTACGCGGCCGCACAGTTGGTAACAAGACTTAGTATAAATTAAAATAGTATAGCCCGCTAGTTTTATTCATGACAATCTATACGTAAGAGACGCAGAAGCAGACTGATATCATTTCAGGAAGTTTTGATTTTTTTTTCTAAAGTCACTATAATTAGAAGATACCTCAATGTATTGAATTCATAAATCGTAAAAGTCACCACATTTGGTAGGACGAGGCCATACACATTTCGGTTTTCCATAGTTTCCTGAAATCACTACAGGAGAATGCCAGAATGCTTCCTTCAAAAGGCCATTTCTAAATTCCTTCACGTTCCTTGCACCAATTCCTCTTCCGCCTATAATGACCTTTACGTTGACGAGGCGTAAAACTGTAAGCAAAAAACGAACAGAAAAGCGTAAAAGTCATAATTAAAAGAAATTAGTAATACAACAAGTAAAGTACATGCTCACCTGTCTGGCAAAGTCTAATACTTTCCCTTTATAGGGAATAAGCTTTTGGTCGTTTTGTGAGGGAAAAATTTAATCAAACTTGGAGTTTTTATCATGTTATTCGTGTTTAGCCGAAATATTTTTACATTAATAACCCAATGATATATATCTCCATTCTAACGGAAGATTTGAAAGATAAGTTGTAGTTAATGTTTGCTGTTCTTATAAACTCAACAACGACAAATTATAACTGTAATGGAAAACTACTTCATTTAATTTGAAATTAAATTCAGAGAAAGCATTTGATACGAGACATTTATCACCTAAAATATCCATATTCTTTGCTGTAAAACCAAGGCAACTATTAATATAGGGTATACTACATTAATATTAAAGTTCCTAATACTTATTATCCATTTATTGCAATATTTAACTGGTTAATATATTAGTTATAGCTGCCCACGAAGGTTCAAGGTTCGAATCACCATCCGGCCATTAAGATTTCCGAAATCACTTCAGGAGAATTCAGGTATTATCCCCACAAAAGGCCATGGCCGAATTGCTTCCCATTTTGTGCTCCCAGTCCTTTCCCACTTCTATTGACCATAAGCCAAAAAAGAAAGATCTTCAACAACAAAAGAGTATTACTGCTGAAGATACGAATCTTCGTTCCCTTTCACGTTTCAAGATCTCTGCATTAAAATGGAGATGGTTTTCTTAGTATTTCTTAGTATTAGTTTTCTTAGTAGTATTATCGTAGATTGGTTGCCATAAAAAGTCCTTTTTGTGCTTTAAACTCCGAGGAAAATATTAAACTTCATCAGGATTTGAACCCAGCTCGTTGGGTTTGTAGCTAGGTTTTCCATGGACTAAACCACAAGACCCACTCTATTAACCATACGTTGTTAGAAACTTTAAAGTCATTCTTTAGGATTAATTAAATTTAAAATCTTAACAAAAGATACTAAAAAAAGATAAATTCGAACGTGAATTATAAGTTAGAAACTGACTCATTATTATTCAAGCTAAATATTCGGCACTGCAGACTGAACACAAGTTACGTCGTAATTTTACTAAACGGTTTTAAGGGATTTCAAAATAAGTTCTGTTGAAATGTAGTACACAGTATATTCTATGTTCTATCTTGCTTTGACAAAATAAATATTCTGCAACTAACTTTGGCCATTAATCTGCATTATCAATGTAGTAGACGAATTATTTCGGGGAAATCTACGGAAACTTTTAAATTTGAAGTTTCATGACACTGGGATCATTATGATTTTAGTTTTAGTGATCAAAATGACATACCATTTACTAGCATTGCGCGCAATACCTTTGGCCACTTACGTACGCTTGCAATCGGAGCTCTCGTCAGTAGAATAGAGATGGTGTTTTCCGGCTTCTTTATAAGTTGACCTGTTTTCCCGCTGGCGTGAATTTGATGGCAAACCGAATGACCCAGGAGAGTCGTCCAACACTTTCAGCTTCGAGGAAAATTGCTGGACTTCAAAAGGATTTGTATACAGGCCAACGCTTTTGTAGTTATTCTCACGACTGACTAAAATGAGTCCACGTCCATAAAAAATAGTAGTTTTAGTTTCTTTAGTAAAACTTTGGTGCGAGGAGTTAATACTCGACATCAAAGAATAAAAGGCAGCGGATGTTGTCTTCCATTATTCTCCTCCTGCAGTTTGTCTACAGAGTTCACATTTCACACAAATCTCGTCAAATTTGATCCGCACCTATTAATACTGACCGGTCCCATATCGATTTCCATTACTTTAAACATCAAAATGATATAAAAACTGTTCATAATAAAAACGGGGAAAAAAATTCTTGCTTGTGCCTCGCTTCGATAAGAGCCTTTGCAATAGAAAGATTATGCTGAGAAATTGTATAAGATATACAAACCTTAGCAAAAATATAAATGACCATCTTACCATTAGATCGTGACCTGATCAGGGAAACTAGATCTTAAAACCTCAGGGAAACTCCTTTAATTCTATAGTTATTAAAGAATATTGTAAAAAAGTGCGATTTCGAGGGTAGAATCTACATTTCTTACAAGCGTTCAAAGAGAATGAGATGCACGTTTAATGTGAAATGAATGTGAAAGAAATTCGTCGATTAAATAATTGTGTAAGAAAGAGATGTCTCCACAGAATCCTCGTGAGGATATGATGCCAACATTAGAGGAAAATCCTCCTTCCTAGAACACTGAAAAAATAGGGCATCAGATTTTGAACGTAGGAGCACCAACACAAAAGATGATCCCACCCCTCTTTTTCAGGAAGAACAATAGAGACAATACCCCAGCAAAATTGGTTCAGGGTACATTAGTTGGTGATCCGAAATTGGATGTTTACGTGTCAGGTGATCAAGAAATATCAGGCAATGCAGGAACAAAGGCAGATTGCATTATGATGGAGAGTTTTGACATGAGAACCGTTCCTCACCTTTGTGTTCTAAGAATGTTGACAGCGTACCGAACGATGATGAGGATTAAGGTGTCTGCGGCGAATTTAGCTTTCTGTGACGTCAGTCCAGCAGCATTTTTTTTAACGATTTGCGATAAGCATGAGACTTGAACCTATCAATTTAACCACGCTCAAAGCAATACAATAGAATCACAGCACCTCACTTCCCTCACAGCGGGTGTTGTTTTGGGTTTCTTAAGATTTCCAGAAAAGAATGAAACGATCACCTTTAACCTTGTGAAAGAACTTCGAGCAGCTATCAAGGAAAAGAGATGAGTCGAGCTGCATGGGAGCTTCTCTGGACAACGATCTTCATCCCATAACCATCACATGACTGACATTCATGACCGTCGCTTTTTTTATTCCTCTACTTCACGAAATTTTCCCAACATTTTGTGCTCGGCTACCATTGATGAGTTTTACTTGGCATGGCTGAATTCTGCAGCTTTTGTTTTACGGCCGAATGGCCTTGCTGACGCCAAACATTTTATACCTACTGGCAGGTACTGTGTACTAATGGGGAAGATAAGTTTTACATCTGTCTGTGAAAATTCTAACTATGTTCTGTGTGTGATAAGTGTGTTTCTTGTTTGTGAAATGTATAGTTTATTATGTGGAGATAGGGAACCGTCCCAGTATTCGGCTTGATGGCTGCGGAAAAATGTCTAAAAACCGCAGTCAGGCCGGCCGGTAAACAAGGGCCTAGGTTCGTGACCGGACCCGTTGTACTTCCCCAATCTAATGTATAGTGCCTCAACGCACAGAGTCACATTGGCTGTTTATGATTGTGGCTATCCTATTCAGCCCTTCTGACATCCTTCAGAAATCTTATAATGTAGATGGCACGAAACCAATGGAAATTCGTTACCGAAAGACTGAGCGGTCTGGTGACTCAGTGGTTAAGGCGTCTGACTGGGGCGGATCACTGCATCGGCGGGGATTTTTCATGGGATCTTAAACCCACCTTCACCTGGTCACAGCTTGTTGTGTAAGGTGAAGTACACCAGAACGCCTCTGTGGTTCGAAATCCACGTTATACTATAGGTTCCCTGTACCAGGCAGGATTGCCGCGGTACGTTAAGACGGCTAAGACACTGCAAAAAACCCCGTAGCGAGCCAGTCTGTTGCAACATGCGGATCTAAGTATGCAGCTTCTTTTCGCGGTTGCGACAAGTGGAAGCAGCAACTACGCAAGAAACGGCAGCACCGGAGTCCTAGGCTTCATACGCAGGCCGCACCAAGTCGCGAAGAGAGCGAGGCACGCCCACATAAGCGCCGAATGCCTCATCATAGGCCAGATTCAAGAAGAAATGACATCAGGGCCACATCAGCCGAAACAACAAGACATAAAAAGACGGAGCCACTGAAATCCGACAGAGCACACTGGGTCCACTCCTGCACCTGCCAAGTTCCAGACCAGCGGGAAGACCGACTTGATACCTCATCGATCAACTCAAGAAGCTCGTCAGCCACCTGGCTACTAAGGAAGACACGCGAAACACGCTACGACAGCCCTAATTGCACCACAGTAATACTGATGGACCATTTCTGAGATGGAAAATGCGCCGGCAATCCATCTTGTGAAGAAGAACATCTGAAGATAACATCTATAGCCAACATAACGACCTAACGACTCTGAAGATCTGACTCATCCAAATGACTTGGAGGCAATGTCCTCGGACAATATACTTCACTGCACACCAGCTCAAAGGAGCTGTGACTTGGCTGTGAAGAGAGTGCGGAATGCACAGCCAACAGAAACCTTGTCATCAGGACATTACGACCACACGGAATTATTATTATACAGGAATACTGTGTATATTGTTGAAAAGTATATTCTAATATTTTGTATATTGTAATTTATTTCTATATTATTATCATTTTTTTTTTTCTTCCTACCATAACTCCCTTTCTAAATAGCACTTTTAAGCGCCGGCATTGGAGTCAAAGTTTAATGTTGCCAACAGGACAAAGTGTGCGATAAACTGGAGCCTAAAGTCTGACTCTTCAGCAGATGACAAACTAATGAGACGTGACGAGATACAGGTATTTTTCTGCAGCGAAACAATAGGCACGCCCCCGGAATGCTTTTGCCGCCGGGCGGAACAAGTGGCGCGTTATTTGCCGCTTTGTCGCTCCCGCTGGCGCCTGATTATTGGGCAGAAGCGGGCGGCTTTGCAGCTGCATCGGGCTTATCGCCAGACGGGCGGCGGTAATGGAATTTCAGTTCGATCGTGAAGGACGGGAAATGCCGGCGGTAGGCGCACGCGATATGCCGATAAAAAAGTACGAATTGCGAGCGACAAGGCGTGAAATGAACGGCTCTGCTTTTCATAGCCGTTCTCGAAGGCGCCAGGCTGCGACGATTTGGTTTGCAAACAAGCGTGAGACCGGAAAATATTAACTTCGTGTTAATATGCCTGCGCCACGACAGATCAAAAATAAAGTGAATAAAAGACGGTCAAGTTTCCAAGCTCGTGAAAAATCTGAACTGAAGCCTACATTTTTCTAAAATCATTTCGTTCTTACCTGAAGCAGAACTTTTTAAAAGTTAGGTCTTTGTTATAAGTAATATTTGTCGTTAATAACGTGCTTGCCAATAGACTCTTTATATTTAGAATTCTATGAACTATGGCCTTCCTCAAGGATCAATTCTGGCCGCAGATCTGTTCAATCTCTTCATTTTAGAGCGATCTGGTGGCTCAGTTTTTAAGATGTCTGTATGGAAATATAAAAGTCCTCCATTCGAATCCTTGTCTCGGCGCGGGTTTTGAAGGTCCCTTAACCTAAACATTACCTTTAGCATAGCTAGCTGCGTAATGTGTAGTACGGCAGAGCGCTTCAATGTATCGGATTCCTCGTTACACTGCAGGTTCGTTGTGGGTGGGATTAAATAGTTGGGTTGGTTAGCAACGACAAGGGGTGTATTGAGCGGCAAATCGAAAACCTTTTCACATGTTGGCCGAACAATCCTCCCAGCCAACAATGTCATACGATGATTTGATTTCTACATCTTTCATATGTCAGACATCAAATCAATGAAGACACAGTAGTCTGTAGATGACACATCATTCGTATTGTAACGTAAACCCTTAGCGTTTTAGTATTTTCTTATCATTTTAGATAGACTGCCTTTGCTGATCTATTTGCAAGCACCTCAACATATTACCGCAAAGGGGAGCCCGTCACAGAATTTGACAAAACATTATGCCATGGTATCTTTGACGATAGCCCACGTAACACGAAGATGAATAGGAAAACATGAAAAGTCAATTGCTGATGGGAACAGTTTGAAAAATGATTTAACAAAAATTCACTTTCAATATTATTCACTAGGTGTATTTCGTAGTCAGTTTTGTTCCAGCTTTTACATTATTAGCTTATCGGTAAACACTACTTCAAAATCACAAGAACAAATATACAAATTTTGTCAGTCGCCTCTCAGAGACGCTATATGCCAACAATCATAATGTCCTGCGACCATCTCAGTTTACACACACCTCGCCGGCTTATTGCGTCTACTATCACTGAGGCAGCATTACCAACTGCTAACATTCAAATCGTATTCTACCAACTTAAACTATTCAATAACCAAATTACAAACTACTCACCGTGAAAACTCACTTTACAGAAGGTGAGATAGATGAAATACATAGATATAACGATATATCGTTATAGTATGTCAGAGAAAAGTGAAGCTACGCAATGAATTTACCACACTGAGTGACTGTTTCCACAAACAGAGACTTGGTCCAAAACCATAGAAATATATGTTCAATATATGTCGTTTGCATAGTAAGAAATCTGATAGACAGCTACTATGAACTTTAATGGAGTCATATTTCCCATAATTTCTACTCAAACTATTAGGGATCATTCAACATTCTTCAGTTTTTGTAGGTGAAACAGCGCTGAATAAATATCTATATAAGACAAACAAGTCCTCTAGAAAATAAGGCAGAATGAGCCAGATTGCAGATGCCGATATTTTGCACTCTTCTGTTCAAGTCTTGTATGTTTGACTGGTGAATATTAAACGTGAATGTAAAGTTCATTTAAAGATAGAATTAAGTATCCGTAACAGAGTTTGGGGGTGAGCGGAAATGGTCGGACAAGGCATTGGGGAGGTTGTGGGTTTAATCTCCGTTCTGCCATCCAGGTTTCAGTTTTCCATATTTTCCCCAAATCACTGCAGATGAATACCGGGATAGTTTCTTCAAAGAGCCATGGCCGGATCTCTTCCGGCTCTAATAGCCTCGACGAGCCGCAAAGCCAGAAGGAAAATAAAACAACAGTTGATTAACCGATGGTTGATGCTCACGATAATCTGTCAAATAATGAAACATTTGTCTGGTATCCCGGCCCGACACCGTCACATCCCCAGAAGAAGAGATGGAGCTGGACAACCGATAGACGGCGCTATCACCAGTCCAACTAGCGCCACCGCATAGCAGTGTTTCCGCCGCGGCCAATCAGAAGCGACTCGCATAGTATAAACACAGCCGCGTGGTCCCAATCAAGACAGAAGACAGTGCTGTGTTCACTTCTACTCAGTTTCGTTTCCGTTTCTCTGTGCATCACCTGTTGGACTCTGACCAGCGTGCATTTCGGTTTACGTTCGGTTACTCCTTCGGACTCTGTGCATCGCTTATTGGATTCTGATCAGTGCTCGTCTCGGTCTACGTTCGGTTTTTTCCTTGGATTCTGCGCTGTTCATCTTGAATTTTGCTTCGGTTCTCGCTTGATCGTCTCCGGGCGACCGCCCGTCCGCCGTGTTGACATTTCAGCCACCGTGCGGACACAGCAATTTGGTTTTAAATGTCATAGTGGAAATAGGACATGATGGTTACCTGTGCGTGGAAATATTTACTTTTCAGTGTTTAATAAAGTTTTTGTGTGTTCCGCTGCATACTTTCTTGTACAGCTTCTTCTTTCGCCGTTACATAGACACGGGAAAAGTATATCGTGACTAGGTTCAGATAATCTAGTTTCGGATTTTAGGTAGTTTTGTTACATCACCAAGGCGAATTCTTGGATGGTCTCCAATTTATTGTTCGCAAAATATTCATTACAAGAAGATACTAACACTTAAGACTGGAAACGCAACTACACGATTCACCAATAGAGGCTAATATTCACGTTTCCCCTTTAGAATAGTTACGAACCTACGTCATGCCTAGTGAAGTCGTGGTGGTTTTAAATGCTGCTTCCGACGATAAATTGAACCTTACAATAACACATTAAGTGGAGCTGGCTACATCTGTAGGCCCATAGAATTGAAGGAGTTTTGTTAAAGAGACGCAACGGAGTGTTGAATAGCACAATCTCAGTTAACCGATGTCTGTACTATGTAATAAAATTGTAGAAAAGTTGTGTCTCGTAATTAGAACATACTTCACCATGACACAGAGGCCAAAACGTTAAATTTTCCATTTTTGTACATCTGTGCGCGTCACCTATTGAACGAATTTCAACAAAATTTGGAACAGTTAACGTAAAGGATTCTTAATTCTTATTAATATCATATTTTTTTCCATGATACAGAGGTAAAACAGTTAATTTTGGAACTGTTATACATCTAGTTAATATTGTCTGGCAAGCTGTCTGAGGCTCATTTGAATAGGTGGGATTTAAAAGGTCCTCAGTTCGAATGCCATTCTGTTCTGGAATTTTTATGGGCTTTGGAATCGACCTTCACCTCCGATAAGACTTTGTCCTTCTGGTGTGAAGATGCTAGAACGCTCCGTGATTCTGATTCCACGTTGAACTTTAGGTATGTTATAGGCACCTCGTACTATTACTAGGTTAGGTAAGGCGGCTACGATGTAGACGCACTGCACTGCCGGTAAGAATCTTCGTTACTTGAGATCACACGAAATTATATTTAATCTGTCGGAGCTTTCTAGCAGTAGAAATGAGTACCACATTAAGTTCTATAGATGCAGTGTTGATACGTTAGGCACTACGATTATTTTAGGAAATGCTTATCAAAGTTTATATACATACTGAAAATACCATGAGAAGGTTAGCACAAGATGGGAATGGATGGAGGATTGTAGCAAACTGATTACCAAAAAAAAAAAAAAAAATTGTTCCGTACATATGCCAGATGCCACCATTTTTTATTTATTTTTTGCTTATTGCTTTACGCCTTGTCGACGTCGAGATCATTAGAGGAGGAAAAAGGATGGGAATAAGGAACTGGAAGGAATTCGGCCATAGCCTTTTAAAGGAAGCATCCCGGCATTCGCCTGGAGTGAATTGTGGAAACCACGGTAAACGGAAATCTGGAATCCCGGACAGGTATTCGAACCGACGTGTTCCCGATTTCGAGGAGAGAGCGTTACCGCTCACCGCCACGCTCAATCCCATCATTTCAAACATTGTTTGCAAAGAGGGCAAGTGAACAATTCGGAACGGTGCCTCTGGGTCATCAACAAACATAAACTTTTTCAAGTAGGGGTAGTTTCAAGAGGATGTAGAAATAATGATGCCCTCAAACGTTATTAAAGTATTGCATACCATATAAATTCAGAAAGAAAGGAAGAAATTCAAGAAAACGGAAAAACAGGACTACTCCTTTCATTTTATATACCAATCAAATATTTCTTTAATAGTTTATCTGTAAATTAATAAAGCTCAAATTCCGCTTGACGAGTGGAGGGCACAACTAATAGTAAATAAATATTTCCTTGCTTTACACCAATGGCACTCATTCCTTCAGGTTCTGAGGACCGTTAAATGGGCAATTCACATCATTGAAGTTATTTGCCAGCGCAATGTTTTACCTGTAACGTTGGAAAGAGAGTGGATAGTGATTTCAGAAAAAAATCTTTTCATTTTAAGTGACCCTTTCCCTCAAACATCTTTCAAGTCTATGACAAATTAACGGCTTCTCTTATTCCTTTACTTTAAATATGTAAATAATATCAAGATTCAATAAAAATACATAGATAATTTAAAATAACCCTTTCACTTTTTAATTACGAAAAATGTGTTTCAAGTTTCTATTTTGTCGTACAAGTTTTTCTTAAAGTAATATATTACAAACGAACCTTGAATGTTGCTGCAACTCTTTTATAATAAAAATAACTGCTAAACAATCAATAGTTTTTTATTGGCTGCTGCTGTACAGACGTCACCATGCTAATTAATGTTGATGATCGCGAGATTAGTTCACTGATTAGATGCATGTACTACACATACCACAGACCAACGTCATCCACAACGAGAATTAATTAGCTTATATGTCAGATTCTAGCGAGTACGCCACAGTGGTACACGGATGACGTCCAAATGGAACTATTTAGCTCTGTGTTTCGTACTATATTCTCTCGACTAGCTGTTGTATAGATCACATTATGTTGGCAAATGAAACACTTTTCTGACACATACAAAGTTGAAACAACCAAAATCTGTCTGAAACAGTAGAGTGACCTATTGCCCTGTGCTATAATAACTCTGTAACTTAGTTATTTTACTAATGGCGCTATTTTGTTCCTCTGTTAAAAATTTAATTTACACTATTTATAAATCGGTAACCAAGAAAAAAGGCTGTACATTTATGATATTTTCTTGAAAAAAAATGCTGAACTTGACTCACTATTAGTAAGCTTCAAAGAAGGAATGGACTTGTTTTTTTCCCCAACTTTCTGTCTAAATGTTTGAAGTAATAGTAGGATTTTTACGGGATTTCGAGCCCGGCATCCTCTAGGTAAAACAGGATGTGTCTCATTTGACGTTAAGTCGGAAAGCTGATAAATGTAAGACAAAAGTGTCCATTTACGCGATTTTCACAATAATACTCGTCAGATATAGTTGGTTCTTGCAGTTGTCTATTGTTGCATCGTATTATTGGGAGAAATTAAGATATATTTCGTTTCCGCTAGCGATGTATTAACCTTGACATAAACAGTTAAGTAGGAAGATGCTACATTAACAGTCCAGCTAAAGAATTTGGGCGCTAAAGGTTGAACTGACTGAAAAAGAAGGAGCTACAAGACATTCGGAAGTGTTACATCATTCCAATGTAATTAATGTAGATATCGCTGGACGTCTTTATATTAAGTTAAACTTATACGTCTTTGGCGAGTAAATGACATTACTAAGATGTCCGCTTCGCCGGTGAATGGATTTTTTAAATTTCGTTACGGTTTTGCAGTTTGCCAACTACTGATTTATTAGAGAAAGGAGAGGATTATGTCCAATGAAAGGGGAAAGAAACCGGTCATGTGAATGAAACATCCCAATATTCACTTACAAGTTAGAGTGTTTTCAGGAAACCGTGGATACCCAAAATCTGCACGGTCAGATCTTAAATGCAGGTAAGGGATCCAGGGACTGGAAAAAATTTCCGAGGAAAATGATTTAAAATTTACCAGAAACACTACAGGATTTAAAGTTGGAATTCGCAAAGCGCATTAGTAAGTGCGTGGTGAAAACTCATTTCATGGGAAGGTGAGCGTGTGTGATCCATCGCAATTGATATTATATAATACTAGCTGTTACCCGCTACATCGTACGTGTAGACGCAGAATTTTATTACTAGAACTGGATATAGAAATTTAGGTAAAAGGTATCTCAGAAAAACACGAATTCCGGATAATATGACGTAAATCCATCACCATACCATTCTACAATCGAACATGTCTCGTGGAGAAAATCAATTTGCAATATGTTTAAAAATAGAAAAAAAATACTAAGGTGGGGGAGAGGGTTAAATGTGGGCATCTTGGTGTTCTTTCTTAAGCATGAGCATCAGATTCTTGGGTTCTAATAACTTTAGCAGCTCGTGCTCTGCTAGAGCTACGCCTTATGTCTGATTTACGTCTGCGAGCCATGCCAAAATAGAAGACAAAATGTAGCGATTCTGGAAACTTTTAGATAGACACAAAATAACAATCTGGTGCAGCTCTACTACGGGAATGCGTTTTGTCTGTAAACGAAATAAATTCATGAACAGATCTTACACTAATAGACTGCCAGAGAAACACAATATGAGCGACCAATAGACCTATAACATTACAAACTTCCACACGCTATCCGTCTGTTTGGTACCATTCAGTTAGTTTCCAAAATTTATTAACGAAAATTTTTATTTTTTTCCGGAAAAATCTTGTGTCCTCTGTAATGAAGAGACACGTTGTATTTTCACTTCAGGGTGGTTAAATGGCTATATACGCCACAGGCGTTCTTATATCAAAACCCCCTATTGGGTTTGTATGGTAAGTTGGGGATCATCGCCTTAATAAGCTGCAACTGGACGATTTTCCCCAACTGATTTTCTCATTTTGGCTCATGGTTGTAGCATTGGTGCATGTGCTGATTAGTTATGTCAGTCGGCGAATGGTTTTTGGTGCGGCTTGATGTCCTTTTCTGTGGGCTACCCGGTACTTCGGCTGGTTGGGTGTGGCTTGGTTTGTGTTGGCGTCTTCCGATGGCGGCTTTGATCTTTTTATTCACAGGACATCCCCCATAGCTGGCGGCGTGGTCAGAACCACAGTTAGCATTAGCGTTAGCACTTTTTTCGTTAAAATATAACATTTATACAGAGAGTTAGAGCTACTTTTGCCTTCATAATATTATTGGTGTAGATTGTAAACAAACTGACTGAGAGAAACAAACAAAGTCTGAGTGACCGATATAACATAAAAAATAAAACGCATATGGCGTTGCTGTGTCCCAAAGGATTATTCGCCCGCCTACGTGACAGAGATTCGATTGGCCAACCGAGTGTGGTGGGTGAGAGGTCAACGCTCTTGCCTCGGTTTCGGGAGGAAATGGGTTCGAATCCCCGTCCGGGTTTCCTTAATCTCTCTAGGTGAATGCCGGGTTGCTTCCTACAAAAGGCCAAGGTCAAATTCCTTCCCTTTCTTTTTCCTCCATCCTTTCCCTCCCCGACGTCGACGAGTCGTAAAGTCATAAAAAAAACCGATTTGCCACATATTCCGCCTCTGTCGTGCCTGGACCGACAGTTTAACGTGGAATCCGAACAACGGAACATCTGGGCGTGGTTTATATGATCAACATTAACTCTTAAAAATCCCTGCTTCTAACATGATTTGAAGTTTGTAACGAATCCAGAATTTCTGGGAACAAGTGCCTTAACCGCTAAGCCACTAGCCTACTCTCCGGCATCGCACTATAGAGACTTACAACTGCTATGCGTCTGTCAATCTCCATTCATAGATTAAAGTCGAATCTTTCTCCCTGGATGCCAAATCTGAACGTTAGCCATTCATTCACCAAGTTCCATTTCATTATGTTCTGTATCTGCTGTTAGCTGTGAGGCATCTAAATACAAGAACGCTGCAACACATATCCCACAAATTTAGTAGTATTGAGGCTTCTAGGGAGAAATTTTGTTCCACGGTTTCTTAAGCAACGTGAAACATTATTGAGACTCTGTGGGTGGCAAAGTCTCTGTTAAGGTCCAAGGCTATGGTGGGAAATACTGTATGCTACAAGAAATGGTAAAAAACAAAATTTCTTTCCGAAAAATCTAATTGTACATGAAGCATTTTTGATAACTGATATCACTTCTAAGAAATTCTGATATTAGTGAAAATCGTAATTATTCTTCATACAGTTAGATCGCGATCGAACTTTTAGCTGGATTCCTGCCATTCTGAGGATGACATGGAACATTTTTCATAGTATTCTGCTTTTATCCATCCTATTGAAATGATGATCCTATCTTCATTTCTATACTCCTCAACAGATTCAGTAGGATAGCCTACTTTTAATTTATCAGTGTTTTCTTCCTGCTGTGGCTCTATCATTCTTCTCAGGAAACTCATTTCCACTTATTTTCTGCTTTGATTGTACTTGATGACCTTAAAACATACTCTGGTGAGTGAGCGGTAACGCTCTGGCCTCGCGTTCTGGAGGATGCTGGTTCGAATCCCCATCCGGCCATACAGATTTCGGTTTTCCATGGTGTACCAAAATCCAAAATCGCCCCATGTAAATGCTGGTATGGTTCCACCAAAAGACCATGGCGGAATTCCTTGCCCACTCCTTGCCCCCACTTATTTCTCGCTTCTAATGAATTCAGCGTCGACGAGGCTTAAAGGCATAAGCCAAAAAAAAAGTATTTCCATAAATTTTCATGCTATACTTTTTGTATGTCTGAATTTTTGTCAGATTTAAGTCTTGATTACTTTTCGTCAGAGTTCTACTGAAACTCTGTATTTCATTCTGAATATTCTGTTTATCAGAATGAGGTAACATCTTTCAGAATTTTGTAAGAATAGTTTGCTGTGTATTTCTTCCCTTCCTCGAAATATTATGTTCTTTGATTTCATAGGTTTCTTATCCAAACGTTTGACCATAAAGTTCAACTGGTGGGCTAAAAATTATGGATTGTCCTCACTATTTGCTTTGAACATCTAGTTGAAGTTTTGGAGCATTGTTGTACTCAAGTATGATTGACGAATACACATAAATGTTGAAGAGTGTCGGTCATTAAGAGCAACCTTGCCTGACACTACAACTCAAAGATTTCTCGTCTGAAACGACAGTTCTCACTTTAACAATTGCCAAGATACGCTTGAAAATCTCAGTAACTTGAACAAATACAGCATACGTTATTAGCGATAATAACTACATCAAGAAACAAAGAAAGTATGGAAAATAAATTAAACCCTAGGAAGCAGAAGTAAATTATAGATCTGTCTATGAAAATTATTTCTTCAATACAACCCAAGAAAATAATCAGATGTTAGATGATCCTGATTTATAAATAACTAGCTCGTACCCGCGACTTCGTACGCGTGGATTAAGAATTTTTTTGCCAAAATTGAATATAGAAAGTTGTTGGTAACGGAGGATTGGTCCCAAACAACACCGAGTCGGCATAATACGACAGGAAAGCTATCACTATATCATTCTATCGTCGAACCTGTCTCTTGAAGAGAATCAATTTCAAACATATTTCTTTCACCTTTGGATAAGGTCTCAAAATCTCGTGACTACAACTGTTAATTATACTGGAAAAAATTTCCTGTGCCCTTCATACAGATTTTCTTGTCAAATTCCATCAATATCGATCTAGCCATTTAGTCGTCAAAACGTAACAAAAAGACAGAAACTTACTTCCGTATTTACAGTATTATTACAGCGGTTCACACACACACACACACTGACTGCGAACAACCCTTGAGGGATCATTATAACGTAAAAATGTGTACGCCTACAGCATTGCAAGACTACCTACGATTTTCCTCGCATTGCAGCCCTAACTTTGTAATATCTACTGTTTAACATCCAATCCGAATAACCGACGGCCATGGCGTGACTCTTACGATCAAAAACAATTTTTAAAAATCTTAGTCTTCACGGAGATCTGAAGCGGAGACCACAAACCAAACATTAGCAAGCAAGCGCTTTAGCCACTGAGCCACATGACCGCTACACGGAAAAACAGTAGAGAGACCTCCATATCCAACGCGTCTGTCTATCACCGTTCAGTAGTATTTCGAAATTATGAGACAACATGTATTATTAATACATGTAATTTTCCAACCAAATGTAGATAGTATTTTTCTCCTTGTTTCAAAGGATAAGTTTGCAACGTTTCATCAAGATCAGATGAAAACTGTGGATTTGTATGAAGAACAAACAAACCAACAAACAAACAAACATACATACATACATCCATACATTCATCTTTATATATATAGATTACTGCATGTCACAAACACAATGACAGCGAATCACCCCTGAGCGATCAATATAACGTAAAAAAGTGTACACCTACAGTATCGAAAGACTACCTACGATTTGCCTTTCATTGCACCCCTACCTTTGTGATATCTACAGTTTAACATTCAATCCGAATAACCTTCGGCTCAGGCGTGACTCTTACGATAAAAAACAGTTTTTAAAAATCTTAACCTCCATGGAGATTTGAACCCGAGACCACGACCCAAACAATTGTTTGCAAGCGCTTTAACCACTGACCTGCTTGACCACTACTCGGAAAAAACAGTACGGAGACGTCCATATCCAACGCGTCTATCATCGTTCAGTAGTATTTAGAAATTATGAGACAACCTGTATTATTTATACTGATAATTTTTCACCCAAATGTACACAGTATTTTTCTCCTTGTTTCAAAGGATAAGTGTGCAAAGTTTCATCGAGATCGGATGAAAACTGTTGATTTGTATGAAGAACAAACAAACAAACAAATATACAAACAAACATACATACATTGGGATTACTGGAGATCGCGATTCCGCCAGGAGTTGTCATCATCAATACTGCAGTGGTCCAACGCAAGACTCCGCTAGAAATTCTTTCCGAAGTACTTTTAACATGAAACCGCATGCTGGTCCAGGCTGTATTACAACCCAATTTCTGCTTGATAATAATGGTCCAAGCTGTATTATAATGGAATTATTGTTTGAAAATAATACATCGTGCGACTGACTACAGCAGTATTCCAACGATTTTACTGAATGTTGTTGTAGTGGAATCGCGATCTCCAGTAGACCCCATACATTCATCATTATACGTATATATAGATTTCAAATATTCATGGGCGAAGAAGTATTTTTCTCTGTAACTGAATCTATGTTCGTAATTACGCAGAATCGTCTCGTATAACTTCTTATACTCTCTTCGTATTAGATAGAGATATATATATATATATAGCCAGAAATTTAATAAACGAATTGTGCATTTGGTAGCCATAACAATTATATAATAAGTTTAGTTTGACTAATTTAGAGCAGTATGTATATGGTGAGAACTTGTTGTAGTGTAATTGGATGCAAGGTTGCTTTCTGTTTACTTACCAGCGAGTGAAAGTTTCCAAAATAATTAGCAGAGAAAAAATATGTGCCTACTAATTAATTAAGTTGACGTTATTTAGCTCATGGTTGCCGTTTCATGCAAAAGAGCAACGGCCCGAATGCTTGGCCGAGGTGCAGATATACCAGCAGTAAGATACTAATAATTTATCTGCATAGTACATGTAATTTAGCTTACGAACAGATTTTATTTTCTCGCCAATGACACTCGTAAGTTATCTGAGAACCTTTATTGAAAGTCGAAAATTGATTCTTCGTAGAGTGCGATTACCTTGAATGGTGATCTACAACCATGCCGATTTATGTACACCGTCATTAATAAAATAAATGGAAAATTAAAAAATCATAAAAGTACACGAACTTATGAAACTGAGTTAGCTATCACTCAAGTATGTCTCAAATTTTTAACAAGAAAATGTTTTATTGCATTTTAAAGATATGTTCGACAAATAACGTGGCTAAAACTTTTGAATAAGTGTAGGAAATTACGCCTGTCTAACCCCAGGACAGGAGATATTATCAAGACTAGACTTAGGCTTTTGGTAAAATCTTAATTTCCATCACTGCAGAGCTCTTTTTCTCATTTAAATTACCTTGCAATGATAAACTTATCTCTAAAAAAACATATGGAATGACTGGCAGGTCTCTGTCGTGAAACTTAAACGAAGTTGCAATTTTTCCTTTGGCGCAGAACTTTCATTAACGTTACTCCAAGAGCTAGAAGTCACTGCAAAGAAACGTAGGAAGCTCGGCGCAAGTGTGTAAAAGATATACTTGTAAGGGTTAGGTGCAGCGGCTATAATTACACCCACGACGAAAAGTGAAAGCTCGTACTTCACCAACCACCTTCTTCATTCCAGTTTGTAATAAAATGAAGAGCATAAAAAATTCATGCGTACACTTGTTAGACCTTGGAAAAGTAATTTTCACATTTTCTTTGGTAAAAATTTACAAAATGAAAGTATTTCTCAGTATAATTATTCATTTATGTAAAAAGGGTGCACATAAAGTGTTGACGGTTGAGGAAACTGAAAGATAAGGTTTGATTCATTATTAGAATGAACAAATACGTTTCTCTCCTTTAATTTACGTTTCGGCCACGTATAGATCACTTGGAATCTAAGATAACACTACAGGCTTTATCTTCTTTTCTTCCCAAAAGTTCTTCATGCATAAACTGATTGCCTGATTTTGTTCATATGACATAACTCTCTTTGATTGTAGTGTTGGTTATAGGAACTGAAATGTTGACTCTGAATCACTCTTCTGTGTTTGTAATGATGTCAACCCGTAATCTTGAGTCTCTCTAAATTCGTTGTTATATCGTTCAGCCATTCTACGGAGTTTTTAATTTTAAAAATGAATTCAAATATTTGGTTAGTCACCCTATGACTATTCATTCTCTGTGAGTCCAAAAAAAATTATTAATTTTTTAATGTGTTTGTAATTTTATCTATGTTATTGATTAAATCTTCATTTTTCCTTTTTCTCCAAATGTTATCTTTGTATTTATGTGGTATTAAAATTTTCCCGACTATTTTCCTATGCATTACAATTTTTTTCCGCGATATTTTGTTTTCCAACTACAATTATTTTATTCACATCCGGTTTGGTTTTGAAGCCATAATATCTCATTTCTGCTTTCTTTTTCCTTTTTTCTATAACACTTTAGCGCCAATTTATAGTAATTATCATTACATAAGTAAATCTGTAAATACCCGATTCCTAGGGATTTCTTTGTGAAGACATCACTCAAAATGTATTCAATTGATTTGGATGGGATTTCTACAGTTTAAAAACTTAGAATCTAATTTTAAAATTGGGGCTCTACGTTAGTGGTGTACCGAGCAATCTTTTCGTAACCTGAACAGATAAAGGCCAAAGATTACACTACATCAAAGATAAGCATTTCACTCTTTGGATTCTGCTGATATTGTTGTTGACGACATGGCTTGTATTATTTACTTGTTCAGTTTTCAGAAAAATAGTACGTTCAATACAAGGAAAACGTAAATCAAACATTTTATGTACCCTCGTCATATGAAATAATGACGTCAGTAGCATGATACTAGTGAAGTCAGTTTGAATTATTAACACCTAAATTCACTGTGCCTTATGTTGTAATACAGTACATTAATGAGAGGATTCGACTGTTTTAATAAGTGCCCTGTTAGTAAACTTCCTTATTATTTATTCAGACTCACCTTCAAAGATCTGTTACTTTGTACCAGTTTACAGTATGTGACGAGTTCACATTACAGATTATGTACTTCTCTTTTCAAATAAAATGTTTATTGAATATTTCAAATCTACCTCTAGCAAGCTTTCACTTACCGTTGCTTTTTAATATCTTTTATCTATAACACAGGCCTGCATTTTTTCAGTTCTATCATGTTTTTCAAGTTCTGATGATGGATTGCTAAGCATTTTTGTGCTCTGAATCGAAACATGGCCTTAGTTTTTCTCTATCACGTCAGATTTTTTTTCACAAATCGCAATCTGAAAAAGTGTCAGATATCGAAAGAAATCGTAACATAAGACGTACTGCCAAATTTAGATATATGAAATGCTGCCATCTGTCGGTTTACGATGAAAACAAGAGAATTTTTAATTTATTCTCCAGAAAGTTAAGTACGGTGATCATAAGAGGCTCATGAGTGGTTATCTCAAAGTTACATCGATGAACCGTGGGCAGCAAGGAGGATACCCCTAGTTTCCATGTTTTTTTTTATGTGAGTGGGGTAGCAGAGACACCGAAAATCATTGGAAAAATAAAAATTGGCCACAGCACCTTCACTGGAAACTGTAGTAAAAAATGTGAAACAAAACCTCTCATCAAGTCAGCGAAAGTTCTTCTTCCACCCTTTCACATCAAATTAGCCTTGGTGAAGCAATTTGTGAAAGCCTTACCAAAACATGGTAAAAGTTTCCATTGCATTTGTAAAAAATGTCCAGCCTTGTCAACCACAAAAATAAAAGAGGTTATTTTTACAGGTCCAAACATTAGGAATTTTTGTAATGGTGGAAATTTTGAAACAGAAAAGGAAGCCTGGATCGCCTTCAAATACGTAGTAACCTAGTTTCTGTGCAACAAGAAGGATCCTAATTTCAAGGCTATCGTTGAGACAATGCTGCAGAAGTACCAACTCGTTCAAACTCGTGGAACAGCCTAAGTTCCACGAGTTTGAACGTTTATTTCCTACAAGCATATTTAGACTACTTATTTGAAAACCTGGTTGCGGTAGTGAATAGATGGATGAGAGATTTCATCATGACATGAAAGACATGGAAAAGCGTTAACAAGGCAAATGGAATACTACAACCGAGCATGGTGGGTGAACGGTTATCGCTCTGGCCTCGCATTCGGGAGGATGGCGGTTCGAATCCCCGTCCGGGCATCCGGATTTGGGTTTACCATGGTTTCCCCAAATCACTCCAGGCGAATGCCGGGATGCTTCCTTCAGAAAGGCCATGGCCGAATTGCTTCCAGTTCCTTGCCTCCAGTCCTTTCCCGCCTCTAATGACCTCGACGAAGACGAGGCGTGAAGCCACAAGTTAAAAAAGAAAAGGAACACTACAATGATGGTGACTATTGCTGGATGTTGCACCGAGATGGTCCCAGAAGAGCATATGCACGGAAAGGCCTGGTACAAAGCGTGGCTGGTCCCAAGAGAAGTCGATACTACGACAAATGGTGAGTGATCTAATTTGTATTATACTAGACGACCCGTGTGAAAATTTCGCGAATAAAATGCGATGAATAGTGAGGTTGAATGCTTGTAATATAATAAAAAGTAGAAACGTACTTTTGTAGCAAATATTTTTTTTTAGTGTAATAGGTACGCATCAAAATACTCGCAACATATTACGAAACAGTTAGGAAAATTTAAAACACTCTGTATTTATGACAAACTGTCACTGACCTTAACAGAATAAAACCAACCTGAACAAAATGCACACAACATATCAACATCTCTGAAATATTTGTTGCTGTGCGAATAAAATATTTACATTGGAATTGTATAGCAAAATGACAGTGTTTCTGTAACAGAAAAAAAAATATATCCGAAAAGCTACTTATTGAATAAAAAAAAAAGTTTATTGACATCTCTGTGATATCCGCTGCTGCAATCTGAACAGTCTCATTCACGCTACCACTTTAAGCACCAAATTCCGAAAAATTCTTCCTTAATTTATGATTTTATCTAGCTGGAGACCTTAATTTTTAAAACGATATATCATTTATCGATATCGGCTAGGTATCGAAGAAGCTAAATGGCTTGTAATTAAAAAAAAAAACACGCTGTAGAAATAATATTGATACTTTTGCCCTTTAAGGGTCGAATTCAAAAATTTCTTTTATAAAATATGGTGTGACTAAAGCAGCCACCTTGGTCAATAAAATTATACCTCATTTATCGATTTCGGTTAGTTATCAAACGAGGTTTAAAAAAAAAGTTTTGAGAAACGGTGATATTTTTGCCCCTTAAGGGTTGAATTTGAAGAAAGTTTTTTCTTAAAATATGGTATGACCATAGTGGATAATTTAATATTTAAATCGATACCTTATTTATTGATTTCTGTTAGGTATCAAGGGAAATAAGTAGCTGGTGACAGAAAAAATCGCTGTAAAACTATTAATGCTTTTGCCCTCTAAGGATAGAATTTTTAAAAATTTCTTTCTTAAAATGTGGTAACGGAACCGAAGACATTACGAAGACCTGAATCTTTAAATGATACCTCGTTTATCAATTTTGTTTAATTATCAAGGGAGATAAATGCCCCGAGATACAAAAAACGAATTTTAGAAAAATTGTCATTTTTGCCCTTTAAGGGTTGAATTACGAAAAATTCCTTTCATAAAATATAATGTTACCACGGCGGAGACCTTAGTCTTTAATACGATACCTCATTTATCTATATCGGTTAGATATTAAGGGAGATAAATCACTCGTGACTAAAAAATGCGCTATAGAAAAATTTATACTTTTTCCCTTTAAGGGTTTAATTCCAAAAACATTCTGTCTTAAAATATGATGCCACAAAGCTGAGACATTACTCCTCGTAATTCTACCTCATTTATCGATTTTGGTTAGATATCCAGGGAGATAATTGGGTCGAGATACAAAGAACGCATTTTAGAAAAATTGACTTTTTTGCCCTTTAAGGGTCGAATTCCGAAAACTTCATTTCTTAAAATATGATGTGACCAAATTGGATACCATGAGCTTTAAAATGACACCTTATTCACTGATTTCGGTTAAGTATGAAGCATGATATACTCTTGTGACAAAAAAAAAAAAAAAAAAAAAAAAAAAAAAAAAACCCTTATAGAAATAATATTTATGATATTCTATTGATATTCTATTTCTATATTATATTACATTATATAGTTTATTATAAACCACAAAATTATACGTTTTATACGAAACAAACCTATTTAAATCTGTAATTCAGTCTTATATTTGTGATATTTTTCGCCATATACCAAATCTGGCTCAAAACGAATTGCAAATAATTCTGACGTGATAAAACTGAACTAAGGTCATTTTCGGGTTCAGCGTAGCAAGATACATGGAATAAATAATTAAAGTTCAAAAATAGAACCATCGCAGGCTACTGTAATCCAATATACACATATACAAAAAAGAGAGGGATATTTTTTGTATCGAGTATTACTGTTAGATGCAGCAAAGGCTATTAGAGCTGAGAGTGGGTGGAGCGCAAGGGACAGGCCCTATTACAGAACCATACCAGCATTCACCTGGAGTGATTTCTGGAAATCATTAAAAACCAGAGTCTGAATCGCAGGACGATGATTTGAATCTGGGCTCTACCGAATGCCAGGCTAGAACAAACTGGGTAGGGAGCGGGAGAGAGGGAGAGAAAGAGGGAGAGAGAGAGAGGAGAGACAAAGAGAGAGAGAGAGAGAGAGAAAGAGAGAGAGAGAGATAGAGAGAAAGAGAGAAAGAGAGAGGGGGAAAGAAAGAAAGAGAGACTTATTGCTCGTTTCTTCGACTACGGGAAGACGGTGGCCATAGATTTTGCAGCATGTTTGTGTTTGGATGTTACACGCGTCAATAAGACGGCAAGAAGAATTACTCAAAGAAGATCCGGAACTTACCAGGACTCTCCATTTTCCGTAATTAACTTAACGTGGGTGCCAAATTATGCCTCTTTATTCGGTCTGTCTTACTACCTTTATTCTGGTGTATTGTTTTTTCTACAACTTTATCAGACAGTGAGTCCAACTTGGCTCTTTACTGAATAACGTTTCGGTTCACCAAAGCTGGACAAGAAGATAACCTTCCTTGATGTCACTCTGTCGCCTGGTGGGGTCAATAACCTTTACGCGTTGCTTAGTCGAATTCTCGACGCGTATTCCATAATGTCCACATTTTTATCACATTACTCTCCCATCCGCTCCCTTGTTTTCTTATTTAACATTAAAGGAACAATTCTAATTTTTCATATTATTACGAACACCATGTTTAATAATTATTACCGTACTCCAAAAGTCCTTATTGGTTGAATGAAACGGTAAATTGTAATATTCGGGAAAGGCTATAAAGAGTATTGACGTTTGGAGCAAGGTTCGGTATTATATCGGCAATTCCGATGTATTTATCCGTCTCGTGTACTGACAGGTGCTAAGAATTAAGGGTGGGGGATCGGAGTCAATAGACGTAATGAACCAGCAACACCAATCACACCTGTCGGGCTGATCACCCAATTAAACATAATAACGCGCGCGCTCGTCCGTGATCGGAAATTGCCGCTGTGTACCGTATAATCCATCCAACTGTCGGCAGATAATCGCCTTCCCGTGACGTTTTATTGACACTGGCGTAGCGCTTGCTCCAAGGATCGCCCACCACTAATGAAGAAGAATGGCGGCTCCCCCAGCGGTATTTCACGTTTTACAAGGCCAGGCATTTATATAACGCAGCGGTGGGCTCTGGGGCGGCTCGTGAAATATGCGCGGGTGTCCGCAAAATTCGGCGCATTAGTCTCCATTTATATTAACGACGCGACTGACAGACAATCTGACACTTGCTGTCGGGCGACGTGTGGTCGATAAACGTCCGGCGAATAGAATCCACTCATATTGACCCCTCAGATAAGCTCTAGCCCTCGAAAATCGACGACAAATAAACTCAAAAAACATCTCTAGATATTTCTATTTGTCTGTATAGACTGATGATCACCAAATTTCATGTTTAATAGTTTGCTTCTGGAATAGAAGTCTAACGTCAAGACTTTATCGAACAGTGTGATATAGATAAGACGGAATGGAACAGAAATGGCATAGAACCAGATTAGAAAACTCGCCACCAGAGTAAACTGGCCGAATTTGAGTTGTATGGAATGAACTAAAACAGTGATTAGCAGTAGGTGGTTGAGGATGGTCCAGATGAAGCTTTCCCTTCCTTAATTAGTAATTCATACGAGGCATACATCAACTCTCCGTTCTTCTTCGATTTTTCATTTTTAGTTTGTTGTACGAATCACATTTCATGTCTCTTTTTATTTATTTCTATACCACAGTTGTTATCTTTGGCCTTCCGAAGTTAAGAAATTACGAAGAATGGAGGTAAACCAAAGAAACTTGAAATAAGTGAAGAGAGGAACCACTTACCACATCCCTCACAAAATTGACGCAGACACGATACAAAAACCGAGAGTGGTGGTGTAACGGTTAGCGTTCTCACTTCGCATTCGGGATAATAGTGGTTCGAATTCCCGTCCGGGCATCCAGATTTGGGTTTTCCATGGTTTCCCAAATCATTCCAGGCAAATGCCGGGATGCTTCCTCCAAAAGGCCATGGCTGAATTCCTTCCCATTCCTTGCTCCCCATCCTTTCCCGTCTCTAAAGACCTCCATGTTAAGAAACGTTAAGCAGTTAAAAAATAAAAGAAAAAAAAGAAGGAAAAAAATACATATAAAAGCTGGCCTTCCATTGTCTGATAGAGAGGCGACGTAGTTTATCATTGAACTTATTTTAAAACATGGGATAATTCATTACCATTTACGACTACTGAGAAATAATGGGTCTGTCAATGGGTTTGGCTCGCAATGGCAGGAGACATAAGATGATATTTGCTGTAAGACTGGAGGTTTTATCGGCGTTGAATATAAATAAAATCTTCTCGGGAATCTAGCTAAGTGAGTCCATCGATAAAACACGAAGTTTCGACGGTCATATCTCTGCCCCTTTTGTCAACTGACCACATGAGACAATGACCGCTGAAGCGTCGTGTTTAATCTATGGACTCACATGGCTAGTTTCCCGAGAAGATTTTATTTACGATTTTTCTGTGCTTTCTTTTTACTCATGGCTTTACGCCGCGTCGACGTCGATGTCATTAGAGGCGGGAAGGGAATGGAGCCAAGGAACGGGAAGAAGTTTGGCCAAGGTCTTTTGAAGAAACCATCCATCCATTCAATTGAGTGATTTGGGGGAAATATGGTAAACCCAAATCTGAATGGCCGAATGGAGATTCAAACCCATGTCTTCCCAAATGCGAGGCCAGAACGTTACCGATCACTAGTGTCCGACCGAAGGTCATTTTTTGGCCGAAGCCGAAGCCGAAGCCGAATGTTCGGCTCTTGGGATAACCTTCGGCCGAAGCCGAAGCCGAAGGTTCAAAAATAATTATATATCTCAAAACACTAATATGAAGTATATATGACATGCAAAAAAATGAACTGTTATTTTGTTTTATATGTGGTATTTTTAATATAAATTGCACTTTTACAATAATTATAAACAAAGTTTTTAGTATTTATTTATTAGAATAAAATAAAACAGGAAAATAGTACCAAACCAGGTTCTGAGCAATGCAATTTAGCAAAAATAAAAGCAGTTATTTTTATTTAGCAATAATAAAAAGAAACCATAAAATTTAACAGTAACAACCCGAATCAAATCAGAATAATTTGTATCGTGGATTAAATTAATGGAGTTTTAGCTTTGGTAAATCAAATACATGTTAGCTTAGGTATAGTAATACCATCGTTTTTTAACAACAATAAAAATAAATTTCAACCTTCTTACCTAGCATAAATTATTCTAGCTTTTAAAATACGATATTCTGCTGTCTAAATTAGTATAACATATTAAATTTTCAGTTAAAACCGAATCAATACCAATATTTTTAAAGTAGTTTCACGTATACAATTAATTAAAAACGTACTAAATATAACCAAAACAAAAGGTACATCGGCACTAATAAAATAAGATTTAATCGCTCCAAATGACCTGTTTTATTTGTTATTGTCAGTGCACAGCTTTGACGTAGAAATGACAAAATATCAATCTTCGTATTTACAATTTCGTCGCTAGTCAAATACTTAATTTTAAACCGTGGATCGATTACAGCGGCAAACAACAACCGTAAGGTTTTTCTTGCGAAAGCAGATCTCCTGTTAACAGACCAACACAAGCGGCTTTTGAGCAGTATTAAATGATCAGCCTTCATCCTTCTGAGCAAGTTTTGTGTTTCAGATGTCAATGATTGATATAATTAAAGATACTGTTGATAAATCACTAGAAATATTAGTTGTTGCTTCCCAAAAACACTTCAGTGCAGTTATAAAATTGTTCATTTGTATCCATTCTTCTACAGCTGGAATTTCTATTCCATCACGTTCTAACATATACAGATTTACTGCATTTTTCTGTTCTATTAATTAAGATATCGAGTGGCTTGTTCACTCTTCTTACGGTTTACAACACTTTTTCACTATTTCTATTATAGCAATATCTTTAAAAATTACTTTGTGAATTATGAGCTGTAGAATGTGAGCAACACAACCAATAAAAACGAAGTTTCCATAGCGGATGGTAGTATTCATATTTCAAGTATTGTTACATATACCCGTATGGATATTTTCTTTTGAATTGTATTTGGTAACAGTTTCAGTGATTTTTTGTGCAATATATTGCCTTGTATGATCTTCCAACACACTAACAGCCAATTTAATTTTTATTTTTTTTATTTTGGAACCTTTGGAAATGTCATGTGCCCTGACACTCAAAAACGTATTTGCTTGATCACTTCATATCTTCGTGATAAAACTGATCAATTCAGCCTTTTTCTAAAATCAATGCAACTTTACTGTTTACTTTTTCGTACGTAAAGACTTTCTAAAATATTTCTCTCGCTTTTGTCTGTACTAGGGTCGAGTTTGAGGATTAGTAAAATTAAGGCTGCGAAGTCCTTCTCCTTCAACGAGGTTGAACGGAAACATGTTTACAATGACAAGGTCCATACGTAATACACTAATCCGCAAAGAAATCGGATGATTATCGAGCCATGGTGGCGCTACTTTTTTTTTACGATATAGCATAAAGTAGACTGTTAAAATTCTTTTGTAAAATCTTTGGTCGCATACAAGATCTCTGATTTTTTTTTTTAAATTAATCAAGCTTTGGTATTTAACACTGGCTTCACAATATACTTCCCACTGATTTTTATGATGTTTTCCAAATGGTTCTTTATCTTTGCTATCGTCTGTTGGCGCACTACGTGACGGTATTCGTAAAAGTTGGTTCATTTTCAGGGGTTGGATGTAAACCTTCGGCTTCGGCCAAACATTCGGCTGAATTTGGCCGAAGCCGAATGTGCGGCCGAAGTTGCTTTTTTTGGCCGAAGGTGGCCGAAGCCGAAGCCGAAGCCGAACCTTCGGTCGGACCCTACCGATCACACAACACGCTCGGTGACATAAGATGAGGGATATAAAGTGCTGCTGAGATGATCATCTGGATTATCTGTATTATTTTTTCCCTCTTGCCATTAGTGATTTGATGCCACCTACAGTCTTTAACACAGTATTGATGTAGTGTAGATGAACAAAACAATTTAATATTGATAAATTGAAAGTGATGAGTCTGACACTTATGATGACATTTTATATTGTAATTTAAATGTTTTATGTAGTAATTTTTAGAGTCAATTAAGCATTAATTGAAAAAATGTGGGATTGATTAGGATTTTCAAAAACCATATTAAACAATTTGGATTGTGATGAAATTAAACGGGAGGAAAAGCTATTGGTCCTGTTTCCTTTCTATAACTATGTGCACTAAATTCAAAGTGGGGAAGGTCACTGGCGTCCCAGTAAATTAATGAGTAACATTTTTCGGCCGCTTAGTGAAAGTGTTTAAACTTTCCAGGAAATAAGCTTTGTCGTGCCTACCCTGAACGAGCTCGGTAATCTTGATACCAGATTTCGAACCTGGAATCTTGCAATACCTAGTAAGGCACCGAAACAAATTATAGCCCGTTCAGTTAACAGAGGCGGCTCGAGGTCAGTTTGCTCAATCCCCACTCCCCTGCCCTTTCCCTACATGAAAAGGGGAACATGGGAAGGGGAGAGGTAGGAACGAGGGGGGAGGGGGGAGGGGTTGGTGAGGTGAGGAGCTGGACGGGGGGAATATTACCTTGAGCCGCCAGTTTTGATTGACAAGGTATAAACCATCAGAATGTTCTACGCAATTAAATGAAATAAATCGTTAAAAGGGAACTGTGTCTCATGAGGAAAATGCAATAGGCAAACATATCCAACTATACTGCTACTTAAAAGTTTTTTTTTTTTTTTATTTGTGTTGGCTTTCGGCCTGGTCGGCCATACTGCCAGGTTCTTTACATTAAATTTTACAATGGTTTATGTTTAAGGTTTAGTTAAGTTACAATTCTTATCCTTTATTTTACAATGATTCATAAGTCCCATGAGAAATGGGTTACAATTTCTTTATAAAATATTTCACGTTATTACCTTTTCAATTGCACAGTGTGAGTCGTCACCAAAAGCCAAAAGACAGGGGCAGCTTTTTGTATATTTCCACCACAATTGAAAGTTCATGAAATAGTTTCTGTGGTTGCCTGATCTATTTGGATCCTTTGGTGAGAATAATGTTGCGTACTTGTATTTGTAACTATTCTCATTGGGTGTTGCTTTAGTGTGTATGTTCTAGATAATGTGGAGTATTTGTGAAGGGTTAGTGTATCTACTTAGTTTATGGCTGTTGGTCTAGGATTGGCTTATCAGCTTTGTCTTATATTTGAATATTTCCTTCTTTAAAAAAGGACATTATGGTTCTGTATATTGAGTGGTTGTTGGAAGAGAGCAGGATGGCTAAATTAGTTGGGAAGGGGATTTTTGCACCTTGTGAGTTCCTTCAGCATTTTGTTTTGGATGTTGGTGTATTTTTTGCAGGAGAAAAGCAGGTGGTTGATGTCCCCTATTGCTCGATCGGCACAGTCACATCTGGGGGTATCTCTTAGTCCTATCCGGTTCAAGTGGCTGGGAAAGTTTCCGTGGTGGAATCTGCTTCTGATTATATTAATTAAGTGGCGTCTGTTGATTTTCCAGCTGTAGAACCAGGGTTTGGAAGGAATATGTGGTTGGATATGTCCGTAAAAGGATCCTTTATGGTGCATCGTATTGTTCCAATCTGTTTGCCATCTATTTCTTGCTCGCTGTTTAATATCTTGTACATATGCTGATGGGGGTAGTAGTAGTTCTTTTCTTTGTCCGTATGCGATGGCTTCCTTGGCTAGTCTGTCCGCAGTTTCATTGAACTTAATCCCGTTATGCGAGGGAACCCATACTAAGCTTGTTGTGATGCCTATGTTGTTGCTTGTGTGTATTTCATTTAGTATTTCTATTAGTAGTGGTGCCATCCTATAATTCCACTTTGGTTCTGCTATGCTCCTGATGACGCTCAAGGAGTCGGCTATTATGACCACCTTCTTAGGTCTTCTGGTCCGGCCGTATCTTACAGCTTCTAATATCGCGTCCGCTTCTGCCACATATATTGTAGTTTGCGGTGGTAAGGAGTATAGGGCTTTGTACTGCGTTTTGGGGCAATATAGTGCGCTGCCGACTCGTTCTCCTGAGTAACTTTTTGATCCATCTGTGTATATATGGAGTGAATTTGGGTATTGGCTGGCGAGCAGGGCTGGTAAGGAGCTTGGAATATCGGGTGTGTAGAAAACTTCGTTATGTTAACGCTCATTTCTTCCCACGTTTTGTACATGTTGAGTAGAAGAATGTTGCTTAGCGCGCCAGTCTGTTTATTTCCTTTTTTTCGCTTACAGTGTTTGAGGTTGTCTAACCGTTCCTTTAGTGGGTGTGTGGTACTACTCAGTTTTTCGATTATAAACTTCTCTGTAAGTAGTTGTCTTCTTATGTTGAGTGGCATTTCGCCTGCTTCCACTAGTAAGGCGTTGGTTGGTGTAGATTTGAATGCTCCTAAACATGTTCTGAGGCAGCGATACTGCAGGGAATCTAATTTTCGCAATGCGTCTTTTGTGGCGTTGGCGTAAAAGACGCTGCCATAGTCTATGATAGATCTAATCATTGATTTATATAGGAGCAGAAGTGCGTTGGGGTGGGATCCCCATCTCGCTCCGGCCACTGCTCTTAGGATATTAAGTCGTTGGTCTGATTTGGCTATTATATGTTGAATATGGTCTCTCCAAGTTAGACGGGAATCCAATATCATTCCTAGGAATCGGCTCTGTTTATGTACTGGGAATGAAAAGGGGCCTAGTTGTATCCTGGCCATATCGGGAATGTTGCGTTTGGAGAATATGACTACGGATGATTTCTCAGTAGATATATGTCTAGTCCGTTCCGATGGGCCCACTTGATGAATGTCTGTATCGCTTCATACAACTGTTCGAAGACATATTCTATTAATGAGCTCATAGTGTATATAACGATGTCGTCCGCAAATTGGAGGATTAGAATACTTGGTGAAAAGATTTTTTCTAAGTCGTGAGTGTATATCAGATAAAGAAGAGGACTTAATATCGCTCCTTGTGGGAGTCCATTGTAGACCCAACGGGAGCCTACCAGTTCCCCTGAGTTTGAGATGTATATAACCCTTTCCGATATGAGCGAGTGTATCCCTGCTACAAACTCATGTGGGATTCCCAAGATGGAGAGCTTTTGCATCAGAATGTTGATAACAACGTTGTCATAAGCTGAAGTGATATCTAAGAATATTGCCCCTAAGTAAAATTTCCGTGCGAATGCAATATTGATATCTGTAGTAATTAATAATATGTTGTCGAGTGTACTTTTTCCTTTCCTGAATCCAAATTGTGATGTTGCTAGTAAGTTGTTTTTTTCCATCCAATATTCTAATCTGTTTTTTACGATGCGTTCTAATGTTTTGGATACACACGACATCAGGGAAATAGGTCTATACGATCCTGGTTGCTTGGGATCTTTGTTGGGTTTTAGTATTGGTATAATTATGAGTTCTCCACTCTATGGGACTCGGTTGCTTCATCCATATTTCGTTGAAGATTTTAGTTAGGAGCTGTAGGGCATTGGCAGGCAGATTATGCAACATCGAGTAATATATCCTATCTTTGCCTGGTGTCGTGTCAGGTGACTGTTTAATATTTCGTTTCCACTTCTTTAGTTGTGAATGGAGAGCACAGTTCGTGTTCCGAATGTTGTTCTGCGTTCGGAGAATATCTAAAGTTTTTATGGTTAACACTATCGGGGGCAATTCTTTCCGCTATGGCTTCTATACATGAGCTGTCTAACTTACTGCTTGAAGTGAACGTTTTCCTGTTCTTCAAGTTTCTTATTTGTTGCCAAATGGTGCTAGTGTTTGTATCTTTCCCCAGTTTCTCACAGTACTTAAAAGTTGAAATTCATGAGTTGATGAGAGTTCATAAAAGTCTTGTGTGTGTGTGTGTGTGTGGGGGGGGGGGGGGTGTTTCCTGAGTGGTTGTCAGTCGTTAGTAATATTAATTTGTTTGCAGTACTTAGCGATAGCACTCATGACTAAGAAATAAGGTGCTTTTTCAGTATTACACGACTTTTTTGGTTTGATCATTGCGTCATTATATTACAGGGGTTTGAAGTCGTTTGTT
Source organism: Vandiemenella viatica (assembly GCA_031002005.1). NCBI lineage: Eukaryota > Metazoa > Arthropoda > Insecta > Orthoptera > Morabidae > Vandiemenella > Vandiemenella viatica. The sequence goes on along the minus strand of CM061919.1, from coordinate 150,864,109 downwards.
ATATAAGACTAGTACTCTGGAATTTATTTCACAACAATTATTTTCAAGCTGCTTCGTCTGCACGGCCTTTGGTGGGGGTAGTAATGCCTTTATTTACCTTCTAGTAGTTGGTTCATTGTTAGCTATTAAAATAAAATTTTATTGTAAAATTTCTTTTTATTTTAAATATATATATCTCGTTTAAATATTTTGTTTTCAAGATAAATTTTAACTTTTGTATGGGTGGTTTGTAACTGTTGTATGTGTATCTGTTTATTTATTGAGAGATTTCCCCTGATTACAATACCCTATGATTAGTAATGTAACGTTTTTTAAGTACAATATGCAACTAAAATCTTTAATTACAGTTCATCAAAAAACCCACTGAATGTGAGTTCGAGAAAAGATATGAATACTAAAATTTGTAATACTTGTTGGTAATCAAGGACAACATTCCAGGAAATTAGTTTCATATATCAGGACAGATGCAATGTTTTGCGTTTAACTATAAAAAAAAATCTTCTTATTGCAGATACAATTGACTACTATGAGGTTAGTGCGGTGGTGTAAGGGAACCAAGATAATAAACAGGATTTAATTTTGTTTGAGGATTGGTATGTAAATTTTGTCATTGTACGTGCAAGTTACAACTCGCTCAGAAGCGGCTGCTTACAGCTAGCGGACGTAGTATCACGCTATGGTCACGTGGTGACGCCGTTGATTCAGCGCTTTTAGGTTTGGTACATAGCTAGCCTGCACGCTACCGTCGTTCTTCATTCTATACGGAACAGCGCGCAGCAAACATGTAGTCGTTTACAGAAGGTAAGACATGCAGCAGCCTCGGTTGGTTCTCCAAGTCGATCAAGTCAATAGGTTTGGTTTCTGAGTTAATCAGTTTGTCTCCAAAAGTGTTCAGTCTTTGTAATTTCTAAAGTATTCGGTTGGTTTGAAGTTGGATAATATGCCGTAAAGTAGCTCAAACTGCTCCGGTGTAACTTATTTGGTTGACTAGGCTTCCGTTCATATATGTTGGTAGAAGATGCCGCCAGTTATAAGAATTATTCAGTCGCCGTTTCATTTCAGTGAATGTTGTGTATGTGTGAGAGAGAGCGGCCTATTTGTGTTACTGGTTGTGAAGTAATAAGTGATTTGTAGGAAGCATTTGTTAAAGTAAAGGCAGTAATTACGTGATAACACTGAGCAATAAATTCAGTTTAATAAAGCAAAGACGTGTCATTTTCTCTTCAGGTCAGTTAGTTGGAATCGGACTAAAATGTATGTTAGGTTTTTTATATTAAATGATTTGTAACTTATCCGCATCATGTTTGGTCTCAATAACACTCGTAGACTAAGTACCCATAGCCCCACACCTCATCCTGATATGATATTGTATTGTGTTCAGAATAATATTGTTAATTTGATACTATAAAGAAGAGTGAACGGAGTTTTATTTCCATGAGGTAAGAAAGTATAAAATCAATCGCAGTTTGGCGATCTCTGCGTAATCAAAGGTCACCTGGTGTCAGAATCCTGATAAACTGCTAGAACTAACATCTCCTAGCTAATTTCCTCCTCCCCCCCCTTTGGTTACAAGCGAAATTAAAGTTAGATGAAAATTGTTAATAATGTTGGATAGTTAATATAATAAGCAACCACTCGTGCCAAACACACCCACAACCACCTCACAGTGGATACGGGAAAACTCAATTCTTGTCTTCAATAAAACACTTTTGAATTCAAGTCTTCATAAGCGCAATGGAATTTAGCAATGGCCTTCTGAAGAAACCATCATGGCATTCACTTGAAGTGATTTCGGAAGACGTTGAAAGGCAACGAGAAACTCTTCATCCATGAAATATAATAACTGGTGATCTGTTCTCTTCAAATTTTAGAATGATCAATGTGTTGGTAATCTTTTCCATGTAATGGTATAACCTAGAAACACGTTTCAGCAAAGTCGCTTTTTTTTTTTTTTGCTTCTGATTTTACGCCTCGTCAACGTCGAGGTCACTGTAAACGGGAAGTGACTGGGGGCAAGGAACGGGAAGGAATTCGGACATGGTATTTTGAAGGAGCCATCCAGGTATTCGCCTAAAGTGATTTCGGAATATCGTGGGAAACCCAGTGATTCGGGCCCGCGAGGCCGGAACGTTACCGCTCGCCCACCAAGACCGGTTTTTTTTTGGCGTCATATCACCAAATGATCTTTGTCGTTAATGAGATCTGAAATCGACACTGCCATTTCAAAAACACACTGCATGCACAAGGCTTATGATAGTCGTTTTAATCTCAAATGTCCAGACATGTAACAATACCGTACTTCCCCTTCGTATTTATTTTGTATATCGACTTTTCGAATGTCACCTCTGGTGGTGGGTATCCGCTAAATGTATTTTCCTTTATATCTGTCAATGAAGTGTTGTTCAAACGACATATCAGCTGAAGTGAAAATTATCTGTCGGCAACACAAAGGATCATGTTGATGATCCTCTTTGAGGCTAATTTCAAAAAGTTAAATATTTATTCACAGAACAAAGAGGCGTGAACACAGGTGGAAGACTGTCAAAGATCCTTCACGTAGCTAGTGGGAGCTTGAAAGGCAGCGATAAATTAATCACAAAGAGTTTGATACGGCATGCGTCAGTGAGTAACACGTACATTGTACTCACCAAACGAAGCGTTATTGGAATAACACTGCTCTATGTAGCAGAGTGTATCAAAGAAACCTCTCTGACTGCTGATTTCTGACGCGTGCTATGCGATGACATCACGGGTGATGTAGACCTTTGACATTTTCCGTACGCTTTGCCTACGTCAACAGCTACGTCGCCGGTAGCTACTAACGCATTCTGATCAAATACAAGCTTTGTACGAGGATTTTCCCCCCGAAAGAATGATTTAAATACATGAACTGTCGTATTAATTAAAAATTATTTTCTGCTTCCTATTTAAAGGGGCATAGCAGGTAAGGCTTGTGCATATACTTTCATGTTCTTCACATTTCAATTATAAGGTTGCATCGTCGTTACATCATCATCCTCTTCTATTAAGTTTGCGACTACAGAGGTGAAAATAAAAATATTTATTAACTTACATGTAGTATTTTATTTGGCTTCCGGCATTGCGCCTCGTCGACGTCGAGGTCATTAGAGGCTGAAGAGGATTGAGGACACCGTTTTTGAAGGTATAGTACCAACGCTGAATTTGCATGGTGTTAATTTTGTAAAAAACTTAAACAAAATCTTGAAGCCGCGTCATCCCGAAGTCCAGGAGATAGAGTTACATACTTTCATCTCACCCACCAGTCTCGGTTATTCTAAGCTGTTATGTTGGACCAGAAATAAAAAATATTGCGTTATAAGTTTGACATTTTTATTCTTTGTAATTGCATCTAGGATTTATTTTTGGTTTCTCGAGTGTTGATCTATATCATAACTAAGTATGACAACTTTCGCTAAACCCTCTCAATGTCTTTCGGAAATCCAGAATGATGTTTTTATTGTTGACATGTCAACAATTACGTAAATTGTTAGATACAGAAGATAGGAGATTAAGATGGTCATGATAGACGTGGAGAAGTCGAAATTACAACAATAGCATTATTTTTATTAAGATTCTTAATGTAAACGTTATTGTTGCCATTGGTCAGTCAGAAGTTAAGTGAAAGAATTTCGATTTTTCGCTCATCAACCCGCTTCCTTTGCTGGACCGACAGTTTAATGTGGAATCCGAACCGTTCTAGCCTACATATATGTATAATCAAAACAAAGCCGTTAAATATCCTGGAAGCACCGGACTTAAGCCCGGATCACTAAACGTTATACACCAGAGTCTTAACCTGTGAATTAATGGAATGCTTGTTTGAGAGCAACTATAGAGAAAACAAAATATCTTGTAATAAAGGTAAATAGCGTTTTCCATGAACTGATTTTATGATTTGCTAGTTATGTAATAATAAACCTTGGCAATATTTTTTGCACAAACTATGTCTAATCTGGTATGGAGCAAAATAATAGTTAATAGGTTCATTATAATCAAATGAAAATTTCTATCGTGCCGCCGTATAAGAAAACCAGCTGGATTGAAGTATAACCGTCCAAGGTTTTCTTTTAAATGACGTTAGCAACTCATAAACATAATAACTATTTTGAACGTCAGAAACAAGCAGTTTCGACGTATAAGGTATTCATATTTCTCAGAACTTCAACAATAATATTCGAAGTCTGATTTTTTTTCGTATGCAATTTTAAAAATAATTATAAAAAGTGACGTTTAATTCAATTATTTTCGAAACATAGTTGAGTGACTGCTGAAGTAACACTGCTTTCTTTTTATGCTCAGAGATAATGGTTTTAGATCTTTTCCCCAAAGTGAATCCAGTATTTGTCTTACTTTTCCATGTACTACTTTCCAAGCTGTAAAAATGACGTGTTGAACTGAGCGTTCTGGTAAATCATTTCTTGATGGCATCAGTGAAAGCAGACGATATTAATACTAAATCAAAGCTTCAACCATAATTGTCTTTCAGTGTTCTCGTAATCATTTCTTTAGAGATGCTTAACTACATAAAAATGTTATTTCGTAACGATCATAACTTATATTTAGTAGAACATCTTTGGGCGTTGTTGGGTCGACATCTAAGGCCGGGAATGTGAAGTTACGTCGTTACGGACGCAATGACAAAGCTTAGCCTTTTATTAGTATTGATAACAAATACCGATATTTTTTCATGACTTTAAGATTTTTGTCTCTAACACAATATTGAAGTAAAACTCAAGTGTGACAAAACTCTTGAGCTGAATTGCGACGGAGCGCATGCTTTGGTGAAAATTTTCGCATCTTTTTTATCATTTTATTATTGTGCTTATTATTATTAATATTATCTTAAATGCTTTGGGTATAATTCCCCATCCATTTAATTTTGCCATTTAAGAAATTTTTAATTCTTTCAGCATTTGTGGTAAATTATTTATCATTTTACTTGGTAATTTATTCCAAAATTCAGAACGAAAAACCCTTTCCTCATCAACGCAGTTTTTGTAACCATTGTGGAGGCAAAACATTGGAGGTGATAATTTTTATACCATGAGTCAAAACAGCAGGATGCTATGCTTAAGCAGTTTCGATTACAAGGCGGATTACACACGTTACTGTGACTTCACATTAATAAGCAAACCCTTTACACATTCAGCACAAAATAACATTATGCTGCACAACTTGCTCCCGTTTGTGTTTGATCTATTCACGTTGTATGTGGCTGGTGGAGCTAAGCCGACAGGATGACCACCGGACGTTGCTTGTCCTTTGACCGACTGCACGACGGGGATTTGGTCTTCTTTGATACCACACTAGCCAGCTTGGAAACCATTTTGCGCTATATTATTCATACAGCTCGTTTTCCATTCCGTATAAATCGGATATTCCAGATTACGACTCTCGCGGTGCGTGTAGCCGGTTAAGCGAACGTTAAACCTGACTGTGGTAATGTTACGCTCTGCTGCGCGGAGCAGACGGAAAAAACGCGACGTTCCGGCGAACGTCTTCCGGCAAAACTGCAAAGAGAAGTGCAAGTACTGGCACTCCCGCGTAATCGCCTCGCTCCGGGGACTGTAGTGCCAAGGAGGTTAAACGCGAAGGGGGCACATTTTAATCCGATTACCTTATCTCCAGGCTCTGCAGAAGATGGGCGTATTATGCCACTTGTTTCATAGTCTCTGTTCGGTATACTGGATCACGGATTAAATCGACCGATCAGGCACTGAGTATCTATTAACGCTTTACACTCACAAGAAAGAAATTCACGACACGAACCTTTTCAACACAAGATAAAGCGCGTCATTAAGAACGCATGAAGAAATACGGGCAGGACAGCAAGGCTCGAACAGTTCCTTAGAAGAGACTTAAATAACACTGGGCAACAACGGTTTTAGTGTTTAGGAAACAAACACATTTCTATATGAAATTGGTCCCCTAATTCCAAATATGAAGTTGATTTTGAAATATCAGGGCTAGATTTTAAACTAAGTAACATTTTTCTCTTATATATATATAGCGTTAGTCAAAGTCAATTATGTTTATAAGTATGTGCATATGGGTGACACTCCATATGTTACTTTTCAATCTAACATGCAAAAATGATGAGAGAAGTGTTCGTTAAAAATCGTGTTTAATTTCGCTGCATCTTTGGAATTGATTTTTCGTAGTGATTTACCGCAAGATGCCGTGTTTATACCGTCACAATACGAAGCTCACTCACTCGCAGCCTGTATGTTTTTAATGTTATTATGTATGTATGTACATCTACTGTATTGATTTATCTTTGTTCTAATTTTAATTTATTGTAACCCCTTCATACGCCAGAATTGCAATTGGTGAAAAGAGCAATCAGGTTATACCAAATACCCAAACTTCCTTTGTGTGTGGGATTTTAGAGACTGTGACAAACAATATGTTAAGAAAGATTTGTCACTCGAATTGATATGGCTCCTTGTGGAGCTGCAATATATTAGAAGAAACTTCAGCTGTGTGAAAAAAAAAAAATCATCTTCCCACCGTTGCACATCAAACTTGGATTGATAAAACAATTTGTAAAAGCTTTGGACAAACATGGTGAGTGATTCCAGTATACTGTATCTGAAGTGTGTTTCCAGAAAATACATTTAAAAATCTTAAATCAGGGATTTGGATGGGCTAATGATCCGAAGGACCTTTAAGGACACAAATTTCGTGAAAGCTATGCACGGGAATGGTGCATTAGCTCGGTGAGCCTTTGTAGAAGTGGTAATAAATTTCCTTGGGGAAACACAAAATGAAAACTACAAAGACTTTTTTCCCCAAATCACTCCAGGAAAATGCCGGGATACTTCCTTCTAAAAGGCCATGGCCGAATTCCTACCCATTCCTTGTCCCTAGTCCCATTCCGCCTCTAATGACCTCGATGTCGGCGAGGCGTAAAACCATAAGTAAAAAAAAGGTAACATGATTTCAACTTTCGTTATATTGGCATGAACATGAGGATCAAAATGATTTTTTTTGTCATCTTTTTTGCATCCCTGAAAATCTCGGAGATGTAAGCAACAAACGAGGTGAACGATTTTGTCAGGACAAGGAAACCCGGCAGCAAAGGATGCTGTAATGATGGCGGATTATTGCTGGTGTTTAAAAGGAGAAGTTGTTGCTCAACATTTCTGGCACCAAAAGAAGTGGAAAATTATTACTTTAATTTTCTCGCGAAATCTTTGCATCTTCAATTTTGAATTTATTTTTGCGTTTTTTTTTAATGGATCATGCACAATTCATCACTTAATATTCTTTACCTCTTATATCAATAAAATAAATTTGCTAAAGAAACACATTTGTTTGATTCCCCTAAATCTCACTAATATCAGTACACGTACATTGTTGGAAATACGTATTACAATGTAATGGAGCCAAATTGAGATAAGTACAGTAAACAAACTTGGTCTGATAGAGAAAAATAGAAGTTATTTTAGAATTCATCAGAAAAAATTACCTAAAAATTCGTTAAAATATTCCAGACATCAGAAATTGTTTTTTGTTGACCAGTGTGATGGTTTGACTATAAACCTATGTGATCATAAAAGAATAATAAAAATAAACAAGGAGGAGGCAAATATCCAATCTTTTTTAGATAATGTTCCGTAAGGCATGAAACAGCTCCAATCATTCTTCAAGTATTGCCTTTCTTTCTCGTAGATTATTAACGCTTCAATTTAATTTGTAGTCTCATCAACTTCTCGATTAAATAGATTGCATAGAGCTATTTTAGACGATATTTTTTTAAAATTTCGACAGTAATCTTTTTATTTCAACGTAAAATTGTAGATCCCGAAGGTAAGAAAGTGGTATCCAGGTACGGTCTTATCATAGGCAGGTGTGGTCATTCTGATTTACAAACTATACCTGTAGTTTAACGGTTGATCTGAGACCAACAAAACACAGGATAGTGTGGAAAGTGCTTTAATGTTTTAAAAAAAACTGTTTCCAGTATTTCGTTCTGTATGATTAACATCGGTAAGATCTGTTTCCAAAGTTTAAAAGTCGTCTATATTATATCGAGCCCTGTTTTTGACTTCAGTACACTACGGTCGAAAGCTCCAATACATAGTTGACCCTAAATCTCTGCTGTTATGGTGGCCATGGACCAAGTCAGATGTTTAAAGTACGCTTATAGATAAATGGGATTCCTAAAAAAAGCACGTTCACTTTGCAATAAAAGAAAAACTCGTTCATATCGTTCTAGTGTAGTATACACTCTCTGCTACAAACTTCTGAAAACTACGAAGGATATATAATCAGCCTTTTACTGCATATTCAGCAGACAGAAGAGGATAGAATCATCGTAAACATAAGGAAAAGACGCAGCGAAAAATCATAAACGTAATTACATCAGGAAAACACGTGACTATTGTCGCTTTGCATCAGTTGTACGAATACTGGTTCGATATATGTTTTATTGAAGAGAGTTTCCTTCCACCATAGTGTCTTAGCAGGCATCATGTAGTCACAAGTGATCTTCATTTTCAGTTACAACTGTCAGAAGTTATTTAAACATAAAACTTACAATTTATGAAAACCATATATCTCGTCTATTTCTGGTGATTTTGTACAATATTTGTACAATTAAACGATGAAAATAAACAGGAATATGCTTGAAAGCATTATTATAACGTAAGGTTTCCAAGGCGTCCAGCACAGAGGCCGAAATGATTTAAAAAACTTGAAGTACAAAAATACATGAAATTTATATTCTGCAAAGAACTTTCTATGCCTATCTTTCAATATAAATTTAGGTATATACTTCTCCGTTTAAACAAATGTAATTTTTGTTGACGTTCAGTGTGTTAAAACTTTTTTTTTTTTTTTTTTTGCCTATGGCTTTACGCCCCATCGACGCCGAGGTCATTAGAATTTGGAAAGGAATTCGGCCTCAGCCTTTTAAAGGAACCACATGGTCATTCAAATGGAGTGATTTGGAGAAACCACGGGAAACAGAAATATGGATGGCCGGAAGGGGATTAGAACCTGCGTCCTCCCGATTGCGAGGCCAGAGCGTTTTCGCTCACACACCACGCTTGGAAAAACTATTTGAATTTAATGGGGGAAATCACCCCCGCCCCTCCCGACAGCATACATTTCTTATTCTAAAATGCAGTCATGCACAAAACGTCCACACAGATAGCAAAAAAATGGCAAAACTGCTAAGTGAAATACAATAACCTGCTTTTGATGTTGTGTGATCTCTCTAAGTATTCGCCATACTATCTGCTCCATACTGCTGAAGAGCTTATCATGCTTGGCTAAGAGCATATAACTCCGGCCGGCTCAGCACCGCAGCAGTTCCCGATTTATGTCCAGAACGTTGACTTGAATGCATGAACGATGCTCAATGCGGACTAAAAGGGCCGTCAAAACCGAATTTCTCTGGACGCTATCTGGAGGCAGAACGCTATACTCCTCAATAGTATTTACAGTGCCGTGCAACGAAACCCTCAAGCTTTTGGCTTACGTCGAATGAATGTTGAAAAGTAATGGTTTATAGTTTATAATAAGAGAATATTTTACTTTAAGTAAATATTTTAGGATTATAAGTAACTCTTGTTTTATTAAACTCGTACATCAGACGTTCATCACAGAAGATTCACTAAAATTTTATTTGAATTCTATTAAATGGTAGGAATATAACTTACAATAGATTAGTAACTATATATTTTGACGTTAATTATCTCCAAATTGAGCTGGACAGACTGTATTCCCCACCTCTAATGATCTCGGTGTCGACAAGCAGTGAAGTAATAAGGGAAAAAGAAAGAAGATTTATTTCACGACTCGTAGTACAAAAGTAATCGTTCTTTGCGGAAATGCAATGGGAGACTGCCAACCTATGGAAATATTGCTTTGCGACGAAACCCCGGGAATCTTAAAATAAATGAGGTTTGAACGTTGTTAATATATACTCCAATCATATTGTTTGAAACAATACTTAATTACTCAGAAAGTTGTAAAAATAATACATTCAAAACCTGCAGCTGGTAATTTTATGTCAATAAACTGATTCCTTAAACTAAAGTCACGATTTTCTGGCTCCCCATTACTGAAATTTAATTGTTTTAAGATACAATTACACTTAACAGGAAAAGATATTGTTCTGTTTCAAAAATTTCTAGGATCACGTTTTCCTGTTCTACTATGCGAGCTCAGAATCTACTGCATTATTGATATAGATTAATGAAAGAGTATTTCAGATTTGCTAGTCATGTTTATACAGGCAATCGCGTTCAGTGTTTGGTTGGAGCTGAGACAGTAGAAGCGAAATTTGACAAGAGAAAGACATGGTTCAGCTACGAAATTAGAAAGTAAATTTTTTGGGAGCTTTGTTTGACAAAAGACATTATAATGATTATGTTAGTTTTACAACTGGAATAAATGAGCGCCTTTACCCAATTTCCTTTGATCAATCTGTATACGTTACGAATTAGACCACATAGCAACCAATTTTTTTCATTATTTATTTCATCTCCTTACGACATTCAGTACGTTTTCTGAAGGACTTTAAGTGGTTTATCCGTTCGACATTCCAATAATTTTATAGGACAACTAAGGTTTAGTGACAGGAATTCATAAACAAATGGCTGGGATATTAAAGTTTAATTGCATTTGATATGCACTAATTATGTATACATACTGATTAACTACAATTATAAATGGAACCCACAATATCTAGATTCAAAGTTTTCAAAGTGAACCTGTAGATATACCACTGTAGACGCTTAAGAAAACGAAGTGAAAAGTGTTTGAGGAAATAAATAAGTAAAAGTTTTGTTGTATTCGCATAGTGCTCATTAAATACACAAACTGGGTAGTAGTTCAGTTGGATAAATTTTAGTGATGTGTCTTTGTGGAACCTGGTGTATAGGCTACGATTTTTAATACTGTCTTTCCCATTGGTTAAAGATGTTATTTGATGGATGTCTGAAAACAATAAAATCTTTTAACTTGTTGGTTTAGCATTATGATAGTTAATACAATTTGTGAATGTACAGTACAGTACCTCATATTCAGTGTAATGTGAATGTCTTCTGTTAACTTCGTCCGAACTCTTTACGAAACATGACAACTGCCTACAACATACAACATGCTACAAACGATAAAATGAATTACGGAGCTGATGTATTTAAACGGCCCTTCTCTCCAATTTTTACGACTTTCAGAGAAGAGATCATAAAAATTTGCGAAGACAAAAATGTATCCAAATATAAACCTTAAATCTCGTTTTAAGGCACTTTGTTTTACAGCCTCTCGTGAGAGATGTATTCTTTTATCGTCAGCTGACAAAGGATAATAAAATAAAAACGTATGTAGATGGCAGAAAATTTAAATTGCAATTTTGTCGGTCTCACAAAAACTGCACGGACGGGCTAAACATTTAATTAGGTTTCTACGACTCTATCTGAGAAGATGTATGGTGTTCTGTGCTCGTATTGGACTAACACTGTTATCAAAAAGAAGCATTCTTACGTTTATAGTTTATGGTTTCCTCGCATCTTCGTAAAAGAATGGAGAAAATCTTCAGACTATAGTTAATACATTAAATGCTTTACGAATAAATTGTCAACATGGCTGGCTTAATTACCGTGCTTCCACAAGGACCTGACAATTAATCACCATTAATTTCATGTATAGTATAAATTTAGGGGAAAGAACGCATTTTCTAATTAAAAAGAACGATTATTTCAAATTTATTTGTTATTCACTCTCAATGTGCCTTAGTAACTAGGAGAAAATGATGTTAACTTGTTCAGTAACTGATAGATTAAGATGTTTTAAATGCTGGGATAAAATTATGTATTACCATTCAAAAACGTAAATTTCATGACTATTATTATATCCTGTTAACTAATAAGAGTCTTTTGAATTTAATCCATTGCTATAATTATTTAAAAAAACGCCGGCCCCGGTAGCGTAGGGGCTAGAGCACTAGCTCCGCGTGCCGAAGGTCGCCGGTTCGAATCCGGCCGCGGGCATGGATGTTTAAGTGTTGTGTGTCTGTGTGAATGTCCTGTCCGTCCTGTGGTGTCTATACATAGGAAGCATAAACGCACTGGAGAAACTAAATTCACATGAAGAGATATCATCAAAAAAAAAACACATTGAGCTGGCTGAATGGCTTAGTCGCCGAAAGCAAAAAAAAAAAAAAAATATTTAAAAACTGAACTGTCTTCCCTTTTTGTACATATTTTCTACCCTGTTCTATCTGTTTCTGTATTATTAATTTGAATTGAGAATATGGAGAAATTGCGGTTAACAAACCAAAGAACACGGCCAAGAAACAAAAGGTGAAACGCGTGTTTTTAGTCACATGTGTATCAATGTTTCTTTGACTTGTTAAATGCTACTTCTTTACAACTTGTGGGGAAGATTATTTGATACAAACTCATGATGCAAAAAATTAATAAGACGCTATTTTTTTCTTAAAACAACAAATTTTCATTATTAGCTATATCGGTTTTAAAAGTGTTTCGTTTCTCAACACATTACAACATGTCATAGATATATTGTTGAACTTTTTACTAAACATGACTGATTAAAAGCAGAATTGTGTAACACTGTCGTATTATTTCCCTCTTTGGTATTTTTGCCAACTGTTGTTAGGGAGAAAAATTGTTGAGGGTTTCGTCCGGCGTTTAAACAGTTTTCGTCTCCGTTCGGCGTATCGAGTTACGCGATTCGTTTCTATTGTACTGGCTGCCGTCGACTTCAATTTCCTGATGATCGCACAGTGGCCGATATATAAAGAAAGAGAGAGACGGAGAGAGGCCAATAACAGCGTGCGACCGTCTGACTGAGCCAATGAAGGCGGCCAGAGGCCAGTGGCAAGAAAAACAACGCTGATCGCCTCCTCTTGATCCTGCGATCCAGAAAATGAAGTGCGCTTGTTTATATACGGATAAGCTTTCATTACGTTTCTCTTACACAGCAGAATATACAACGTTTCGTGTAGCAGTCACGCAAATTTGCGAATGGGAACCACTTAATCAACTTTCAGCATCGTTTCTCTCTCTATATATAGATTTTAATGAAATTTATATTTGATTCAATGCTCTTTAAAAAGCGGTTGGTACGAGAATTTTTGGAGTATCGCTTATAAAACTGAAGTAACATGTTTCTTACGAACTGTTCGACCAGCATAATATTTTTGAAATTACTTTTATCACAAAATTCCTACAGCAATCGTTTTCATGATTAGTTTTCAGAGTTTTTGGAAGTGAGAAATTTAATCAACTATTTTCATCATGATTTCTTTTCAAACTTTCTCTGTCCAACTAAATTACTTCTACAGTTATTAACAACATTGATTAATACTTCTTCCCTCAGAACTACTACCAGAAGTTGGTTTGAAGCTTCTAAACAAAATATATGATCCAACTAGAATGAATGATGTAAAATATTCATGTGAATCTCAATTTTTCCCAAAAATACTGTTTACCCGTACTGAAATAAAATTCTTTTATTAAATGTGACTGTAATATTGCAACAGTTTTTAGGAGAACGTTTGCAACGAACGAAATTGTGTGTTATTGTGGTTATTAATAGAGGAATTAATAATTTATAACAGGCAATGATGGACTTTGAAAGGCGTTAAAAGGAGTCTGGCTTGTTCTGCATGAAAAAGAGAGTAACGATTTAAATCCTCATCGAGGCGATGCAACGTTCTGAATGATGTCTCAAGATAAGTTCGCTGGTAAATAAGTAAGGGACAAGACGGGGCGACAACAGTAACATATTACTAATCCCCAATCATTTTTTAATAATTTAGTATTATTATTATTGATAACAGTTACTTATATTTAATTTATCATTTATAACTATCCTGAATAACTATATCAATATTTGTAACTTGATTTGTATTGTTGGTTTCCACAGACTGTAGTTTGTTTAGTAACTTAGTGTTGTTATCTAAGTAGTGTAACAATCTTTGACGCTGCCAACACGGCTGGGCGGGCGGTGTTTCTTGGTTGGTTGCCTGCGTTTTAGCATGACAGGAAGCCGAGCAGTGTGTGTTTGGCGCCGCTATGAGAAGGTTGTATGACGCGAGTTTACGTTCTTTGTAGAGTATAAAATAGTATGAGAAATGTACTTGAAACTTGTTGGAATGTAGCATAAGTGTTTTAAAATGATGAAATACAGAATTATTTCTACAAGAACAGTTTTTCATTTCCAGACGAGGTCGTAATACCTTTCAATTTATTCCCGGTTCTATGAAAACCCTAATTAAAACTATCCGAGCTAAGGGCTTGCATGTGTTGAGAAACGAGAATTGGGCCTTTCTCATCTAACTAACTCGCTGTTGTCTACTATCGGAGTGGTTAGCCCACAATTTGCTGATCACAGCCACGATAATTGGTAGTTCACACAACGTGGTCTGAACCGCACAAAACACGATTTTATTGTTGTGTTCTTGGAAGCGATTGAAGATATCCTCTGCTGTAATGACCACCCTGCTTATTTAGACAAGGAACAACATATGTCTCCCTTCCGTGCATTCAGTATGAAATCCTCTGTCTACAACAGTGGTTCCCTTTAAAGGTGATTCAGCCAACCACAAGGCGGTGAAGAGATCTTAAGGGGTGTTTCTGCTCTAAGGCAAATTTCCAGTATTACATCTGGCTTTAAGGGCTGGATCAAAGAAGTTTTTAATCTCATTCCCATGATGAAATGTGTACAGAAGAGACTTTAGAGTATTCAGCAATCTATTAGCCAAGAAAAGAAACAAATTGTAAATAGTGGTACGTGGCGATTTAAAATTGCCGATGACAAATAATGCAGCAAATATCGAATAATGAGTGTCATTACATTGCACTATGACCTCAAATTAATAACATTTTTCATAATATCTATTAGTTAATAAAACTGTGGATGTCTCTTAATAAAGTAATTTGGAAATCTGTCCATGTTTTTCAATATATAACATTGGGGAAATAATCGAATAACTGTCTCAAAAAGTGGGTTATGAGACACCAAAGTTGGAAAAATGTGTGTTTCATTATTTATTATAAGAGGGGAAGTCGATCTGGTTTTTTTTTCTGAAATGGGGTGGTTAGTAATTTTATTATTATTATTTTAAAGGGTGTGGTAAATCAGAATAGGCTGGGAATCTGTGTTCTATAACGTGAAGAAACTGAGTGTCAGTTAATCAAGGAAGTGGTTATAATTTTATGTTTAACCACATTCAGCACTCAAACCATGAAAATAGACAACGCTGTCCTCGG
The DNA here is from genome assembly GCA_031002005.1 of Vandiemenella viatica. NCBI lineage: Eukaryota > Metazoa > Arthropoda > Insecta > Orthoptera > Morabidae > Vandiemenella > Vandiemenella viatica. The sequence continues at coordinate 150,848,840 of CM061919.1, read as the reverse complement.
TAAGTTGTATTCTAATATTTTATAGTAGCTGCGATTTCAGATACTAAAATTCGTAGCCGGTTGTTAATCCGGCTTTCTTGAAGTTCTTGGATTCGAATCCTAGTATGCCCGGAATTCTTGCGAGAATTGGACCTGACATTAATCTCTGTTGAAGCTTGATATATATAAGATAAGCACGAAATGTACTCTCAATGTATCGGATTTCACGTTTAACTGCAGGTTAAATCAAGATAAGAGACATAATATTCGGCACTTGAAACTTTGTCATTTAGTCGCACAACAACACGATTTTACCTTCTAAAATCGGAGGCGCGAGCGGCAGAAAAATGAAGAATTACCTAATTTTTTTGGAATGTGATCGGATGTATGCACAAAAAAAGGGAGTGGTTCTTGCTTCAGAACCCTTCAGTTGTATACTTTGTACCAGGAAATTCGAATTCTATTGTTACTCATTGCTGATGACGTCAATTCGAAGAGCCTACGGCGCCTTTACGCAATATCGCACCATATTTTTTACCTTAGCATTCTTGCTTTCAAACACAACGAATGCTTGCCGTCTATAGAACTCATTTCAGTTCTTGACATTATTAAGATCTCAGTGTGTTACAATGAATAGGCCGAAAATAATTGCATTATCATAAATTCATTGATGTGGAACAATGTGGAAATGTAATCGCCCCTTTTTTTGGTTGCATCCTATCAGTCGAAGAAGAATTTGGGCAGTTTTATTTTACTTTTTTTTTTTTTTTTTTTTATATATTAGGGAATGTTGAAAATAATTTTCTTATATGTTTTCATACACTACAGGCTTTTCATGATAAATATATTTAAATTTGTCGTTTTTAGTGTTTGTTATTTTGAAAACAACAAGTGTTGGTTTATAATGAATTTTAACTAAAAATAAAAAGTTGCAAAAGTTTTAAATGTCATATTTTCATCTCTCATATTTGTTTTATACGATTAATTATTATTAATAAAGAAACGTAAACACTTATCAACCAGAGGAACAAGCACTCCATCATCATTTAAACCATACTTGTATGTACGTCAGCGGTAATGCTATGTTAGATTCGTTGTGTAACAGCCCTCATACCTGAACTTAAAAAGAATTGTAATTAATGAAGTATTTGTAGTGAGCTAACGTTTGCTTGAATATGATCTGGTATGTTTGTTTTGCAAATTTCTTGTAACTCAGTGTATATAGACTTTGTTTTATGAAAGGAAATTATTTAAAGGCCATTTATATGTTTAAGAATCGAATTGTGCAAGAGAATTACTTAAAAATGTGTAATTCCAAGTATTAATGCAAGTTACGATGTCTACAGGACAATTTTCTACAGTTTAAAATGATTTCTGTAAATAATTTTGTTTAAGTATCTTTAATTTCCATTTCTGACCAATTTGTAATGATGTTAAGTGATTATGTATTAATTCTGATTGTTTTTAATATGTTAAATTGTTTGAGTAATTGTTAATGTTCGAGAAATATCTCGCGGGAGCTTTTGAAGAATTCCAGAAATTTCAATAGAGCCTATATAAAGAAATCAGCAGAAGGACAGAATTTAGTTTACAGTTAGTTTTATACAGATTCTCTTTGGAACTGTCAAAGATTACTTAAGTAGTATCTCTGGATATTGTATCTTTGCATGTGAACAATATCGCTGAAGTCGTTTTGAAAATAAATAAAATCTTAAACTGAGTATTATGGTAGACTATTTAATTAATTACTTTATTAATTAAACCACCGAAGACCCTGACAGTTTCGTCTGAAAGACTGAATTTATTCAGCTAGGTCACTGACATAATACAACGGCATTTTTACCGTTCGGCCACCGTCTATTATAATGGCACGTCACGGCGTATTGCCGTCAGTGAGCCGTGTGAAAAGGGGCCATATAATTCTTCACGACACTAAAGGAATGTGGACTTGCGATATTTTATCTTACGTCCAAAACCGTTGTGTGAAAAATGACTCAGAAAGAGATGGTGGACAATGCAGCTTCTAATCAGACTGGTAATTCGGTCTATTAACAGAATAAAGGTAGTGATTTTCGAAACCGGTAGTCTTGCTGCTGAGCGAATCCGCTTGATTGGTCGCCCAGACAATCGGAGTCCGAGGTCGGGTCTGCGCTTTGTCTCGCGCGGCGTTCCCTCGTAATTGCTGCGTCACCCGCTAACTGTTCGCCTGGCACGCACACACACTGCGTGGACTTGTAATTACAGCGGGTGAGGCCGCCGCACCGGAAACGGAAACCGCAGAGCGCGCAGGACTCGGCAAATGGTCTCAGATCGAGGATGCATTCACAGCGAATCTTCAGCACGCGCGATTTGCGTCAACAGCGTGGGTTATACATTGGGTGTGCTGCTGTACAGCATATCTGTCTAGGGGCAGCTACTTCTTACGCATCACTCCAACAGAAATTTTTGCAAAAAATACATAACTTTTTCCGTGAATTCGTACACGTGGACGTGAGTAGCTCTCAGTCATTTTGTTATTGTTTATTAAAATACTATCATTAATCTAAAGTTTCCTCGTGTAGTATTAGTATTCACTAACACTATATCTTTGTTACATTACGATCATCTGAATACACGATACTCATGGAAAGAATGTTTTTCTTATACCCTTACGCCTCGTCGAGATCTAGGTCATTAGGCCCCTTTCGCTCACGACGGTTATGAACGTATGACATAAATACCGTTGTGTTAAGTCATTGCCAGGTTTCCACACTCACAGTATGCATTGAATGTTGACAGTGAAATGTTGATTTCTCCGATTTATTAGTGTTAAGGTTTATTTACTAATAATAATGAGATTTGTAAGCAACACATATAGTTTTCAATTTTACATTCAGATTAAAATCAACAAATTTAAATTCGTAATTTATTTACAAAGTAAGCCTCCATTATTATTAATACATTTTGGAACATTATATTTTACTAAGCATTAATTAGTAAGTAACACATGTGATTTGCAAACTACCAAAAATGTCAAAATCTACAACTTTAAATTGGTAATAAATTTAATACGTAAAGTATGTAATGTAATTCGTCAAAGAAAGCGACTGACATGCAAAACCATGTCTTTTTTTTTTCAAACAAAATTCTTAATTTCTAATGTCTTTAAAAAGCATGTAAAATAAACCTGCTTTATCTCTTCTTTGACTGATAGGATGTACACAAAGGGAGAGACAACGTTTCCATATTCTTGTACGACGATGAATTAACCACAACGCAATAATTTTCAGTTTATTCATTGTAACATACTGTGATCTTAATGACGTCAAGACCTGAACTGAATCAATCGACGAGAAACAATCGTTCAGTTTGAAAGCAACAATGCTACGGTAAAATACCCTATGTCTTTTTATCGTACATCTAAAAACGTTGCGTGTGAAAACCGACTTCGAGGTGGGAATAAATTGAGGGCTAGGATCAGAAACGAAATCTGCCATGAACTTTTGAAGAAATCATCCCGGCATTCGGTTGGAGTTATTTTGGGAAGCCTAAATCTGGATGGCAGTACGGGGATTTGAACCCGCGTCCTCCCGAATGTAATACCAGGAACTTACCACTCAGCTACAAGGTTCGATGGAAAGGGACGATATATGGGCGTCAGAATAGCATCTCATTCGTTTCTTTGTTAGTGAAAGTCTCAGATTTTGAGCTGCATCCTAACTTTTCACGCTGAAAACATATTAAATGGATTTAATTTATTCCAGGTTATATGTAAAAAAGTTAACTGTTGGCAAAACATATTAGTTTTATGATATGGTGCCAGGATACGCATGTTACTGGAATAAACCTCAAATTTTAAATCATAGTCTATGGCTTCAGCGGTGAGAATCCCACCAAAGTCACTTTAGTTCTTTTAAAATTATGCCAGATAATAAGTAAAGATGTTTGAATTCAGGAAAGATTTTGATTTTCGACCCTACTGTCAGATGACGTAGAATGATAAATTATACATTTAATTTTAAGTCGGTAAATTACCTTCTACAACTGTAAAAACACCAACAAAATCTGTTCAATAATGTTTTATTGGTGCCTGAGGAAACAAGTACAAGTCGGTTACATATACATATAATTAAATGTATTAACTGGAGGGACCATTAAACATAAACAAGGATTTTATATATATGCGAGATACTAGAACGATCGTTAATTCGATAATATCATGTAGTTGGTTCAAGTGCTGTGGTTCTATTAATGCGGCAAGCTTGTTTTTACAGTATTTTTTAATTATTACAGGGATGGGTGAACAGTTGGTTCATTTGTGAATGCATAATTATTACGTTTCTGATTTATGATGGTGCAAAATTAGTAGAAATTTTGCGCAACGATATACTTCCCAAGTCTCGTGTCTACAAGTGACGTAAGTTCTTCTGCAAAGATCAGCCAGTAGTTCAAATTGAACAACGCACGTCATCCCAGAACGATCATCACGACGTAGACAAATTGCCAATTCAGAAACTTGTTCATGAAGACTCACCAAAAATGGTTCTTGAAAATACTGTAGGAACTGCAGTCAGATATGTAATAGTGGAGAAAATCGTTGGAAAGAAATTACGGTTAACCAATATTACTTTATGGCGGATAACAAGAAATTTGAATTAAAATCAGTATGTTTTGAAGGCTGCAATTTCTCAGAAGCTATTGGAGCGCGTTTGAATTAATAAAGTCCAGATTTTCCACCGTGTTATTTGTTTGGGCCCCTCAAATAATAACGAAATAAAGATGGAAAGAAATTGTCAGGTGACGAAGAGGGACAAGACTTCATATCCAATTGCCTTCATACATTTTCAACAAATTTTTACGAAAAGTTTAATTGCGATGGAACAAAGTTGTAGACAAAAAATAAAAGCAAAAAAGAAATATTTTAGTACACGGTTTTTAATCTAATTGATAGTTTATTTTAAAAAAGGCTCGTTAATTTTGTGATTTATGGATTTTTTACCTTTTTTAAGAGAAACTTTTCTTGCATCGTAAGGTGAAAACATGAGGAACGATATTATTGTGTTAAACCGACAATCGACGCAGTCTTGACTTTTTCTGCAAATATAATAAAAATTCCTTCTATCATCTAAGATAATCAGTGCAAGCGACAACAAACTGAGTTCTATTAAGTGATCACGATCTAACGTAGATTAAAATTTAATCTATTACCAGACAAATAAATTACCAAATATGTCTAAAATCAATGAACTAGAGTCTCATATATGGACTATGTTGGTCATACATCGTAACTAAGAAAATAGTTTACTAATCAGATATCCGAGGCTTATGAGTTCGTAGTACGCACCTACGTAATAAACTGCCAAAGTGTTTAAAAACTTTGTTATTGCAACAAATTTTTCATCAGGGCACGTCAAGATATTTATTCAGCCATAAAACTATTTTTTGTTTTCGCTCGCAAAATATTCCACCATAGCTACTTGGATATCTTCGGTGCTGTTCATTTTTATACACGACGATCAGACTTCTGTTCTGAGAGCAAGATGAGTACGATGGACGGTAGAGTTCGGTGAAGCCGCATTCTTTAATGATGTCCTTCACACAGAAGGCAGTGCGGACGAGTCACACACATCTTCAAAGTTTTTCCCTGCTATTCTCCTTAATGGCGTCGCAGAATTTTACTATTAGGTTGGCATAGTATTCTACATTTTCTACAAAATTCCATTCGTTGATCTCAATCATTAAAATGTCTTCACTAGCCCAGAAATATTCCTTGTCGACCGTAACAGTTTCAAGGTATTTGGAGGAGATTCTCCATGACCCTAATTCTTTTTTTTTTTTCTTAGACGATAGTAGTAGAGAACAATCACGAGGATTTCTTCATCAATCCCTGCAGCTGGGTATGCAGTTTTTTAGGTCATTGATATGCATATTACCGAGCGTGGCGGTGTAACGGTTAGCGTTCTCGCCTCGCATTCGGGAGGACGGCGGTTCGAATCCCCGTCCGGGCATCCAGATTTGGGTTTTCCATGGTTTCCCAAATCACTCCAGGCAAATGCCGGGATGGTTCCTTCAAAAGGCCATGGGCGAATTCCTTCCCATTCCTTGCCCCCATCCTTTCCCGTCTCTAAAGACCTCGCTGTTGAGAGACGTAAAGCACTTAAAAAAAAAAGATATGCATATTCCAGGTTTAAAAATTGTTTCCTACCAAATCGTAGGTGAATGTAAAGATGAAGCACCATCTCACGAATTATGAATGAGTTCGTGAAATTCCAACGGACACTTTTGTGTACAGTTTTATTACCTCATGATACTTACTCATTATTTGAAACTATCCGTAAAGTTATGTTCTCTACTTGCGTCCAGAATGAGGTCATGAATGCAACTAGGGGCACGTCTAGTTGGAATGTTAAGCTTGCATTTTTTTTGTTTCTTTACTTATGGCTTTACGCCTAGTCAACGTCGAGATTATTATAGGCGTGATCGGACTGGGAACAAAGAATGGAAAGGAATTCGGCCATGGCCTTTTTGAAGGAAGCATCCCGACATTCACCTGGAGTGATTTGGAGAAACCATTGAGAACCCAAATCTGGATGCCCGGACGGGATTGGAACCGGCGTCCTTCAGAATGCGAAAGCAGAGTGTTGATCACTCACCCACCACGCTCGGTGTTAAACTTTTAAAAGTCACCATTCATATTTTTCTGCGAAATGTGTGATTTGGATCAGGTCGGAAAATTTTGACTTTTAATCGTAGATAAAAATGTTGTATACTGTTAATTTTTTGTTTGTTGGTTAGGACTCTTCGGCTCATCGATATTATTAAAGCTGACAGAACATGGGAGCGAGAAATGGGAAAAAAATTCGACCATGATCTTTTGAAGGAATCGTCCCAGTATTCAGCTGCAGTGATTTTGAGAAACCATGGAAAACCTAAATGTGTATGGCCGGATGGGGATTCAAACCCGCATCCTCCAGAATGCCGCACCAAACCATCAGCCTCTGTTTCTGTAACTGGGGGTTGCCTGGGAGTTTCGTATAGAATCTTACCTTTTTCACTACAATTCTTAACAGCATGAAAGGAGAAAGGAATACATACAAACACTACCTTACTTCTCTAGTCTTGTGATCCAGATACGTCGTTCGTGAAGTATAAATGGATGACTTATATTCGGCGACAAATTCAGGCGTAAATTGCGTCTTCTGTCTGAGAGACAAGTCTAATTCTCATACCAAGACTGTGCCAATTTCGTAACGGCTGTGGCATGAGGCTGATACTATTAGTCACTACGTTATTCTGGATGATGTTCAGCGCACTATTTATGTACTACTCCTTTCAATTTTTTTCAAATTATTTAGTAGTTGCGATGAAGCATATGTTCCTCTGACAATTTACCTTCGTGCCTAGTTTTGTATTAGACTTATTATCACTTTAAATTCTACCAGTATTTGAAGAGACTTTTTAAGCATATAATTCGATACTTTATTCCAGTCTCTCAGTTACAAGTTTAAAAATATTCGACACACCAGGCTCAATCTTAAATTAGCTTTACCTACAACCGAGGTTGTGTGCCGATGCCATTTCATGTAGTTTTGTACCGAAATAACTTCAGGAAATCGGTTTCTCGAAGAATAGAGGAGGATAGTTTCTAGTCAAGGGCAAACGATTACTTTTTGTTCTTTGTGGGCATTAGCTTGCAATTTTAAGTTTAAGCCGTGTAGACGTAAGAATCATTTATTACACTATGATTAAATTATTTGAAGATTGCGTTGGTTCTCACAACAACCAGCAGAACCCTTTATTTTCCTACAGGTAACTGTATTATCATAGAAACCAACTTGTCAGTAAGGCCGTTTATAGAACCTGTGAAAAGAAGTTGTCCTAACATACTTTCTTTCCGGATTACCGATGTAAGAAGTATAATAACAACGAGTGTCAATAACATTAAGGAGTTGACACTATATGTACTATTCACTGAGGCGGTTATTAAAGAAACATAAAAAACAATTCTTTTCTGTCAAAACTTAGAATAGTTTATGCGCACTCAAGTAGAATAATGCTGAAACGCCATATGGGGTTGTTGGTTGGGAATTCATAAATTTGTGTCAGTAACTGTTGGGCTTGTGTTGTGAATTTAAGTCCAGTTGAAAACATAGTACCACTTTAAATGGTAGTATAAACTTTGTTTAATGCCATGAAAATTAAATCTAATGTCTGCCAGATATTTATAACTGTCTCAGCGGGAATTTATAAATTACGAAGCTAACCAACATAATTTTTAATTAAATTTGATTATAACTCAATTAGTGTTAAATGCCCTCATTATTCAGATGCAGGCCCTTATCTGTGAGCAGCCATTACCACTAGAGTTGTCGCTTGGAACTAAGAATAATAACACACACACAACACATCTGAGGGAAATAAAAGTTAATATTATTTTTAATATACAAATGTGATCTGTACGCAGTACTGTGGGAATGAAAGAGTTGTTAATAAAGAGTAAACAGAAGCGAACAATGGTAATGGAAACAGTTTGTTACAAGTTTGTATCAAGTAGATTCAACTGATGTAATTAAGTCATGTAGTCGGAGACAAAGTGAAAAGCATTTTTAGATTGTTTTCTAATGATACGGTTATTTATAGGGAATTTGGCCGATTGCTTAGAAATTCAGCGTGATCTGAATGTTATTTTGGCATGGTGCGCTGAGTGGCAACTTACACTAAATTATAAAAAATGCAAGATAATCATCATAACTAACAAAAAGAATCCAATTTTTCAGAAATTCGAGTTAAACAATTCAGTTATTGATATGGTTGATTATATGAAATATTTGGGAGCAAGGAACATGAAATGGGACATACGCATTAATTCGTTAGTAGGTAGAATTAATTCTAGGCTGCGATTCATAGGTCGAATCTTGAAAAATTGTAATGAACAAACAAAGGAGATAGCGTACAAATCTGTTGTGCGTCCACAATTGGACTATTGTTGTGCCATTTGTGGTCCGTTTTGTAAGGGGTTGATCAAAAGTATGGAGAATGTACAGAGAAGAGCCGCTCGATTCGTGACCGCTTGCTACAGTCCTTATGAAAGCGTCACAGAACTTATTAGTAAACTAGGCTGGGAGTCTCTCGTAGATAGACGACGCACGTTTCGATTAAACTTATTGGTTAACATGTGTACTCCCACTTTCACATACGAGTGTAGTGAAATTCTTCTTCCACCAACCTATTTGAGCCGGCATGACAGGAAAGATAAGATTAGAGAAATAAGGTGCCGCACTGATTCCTATATGCATTTTTTTTTCCCTCGTACCATTAGGGATTGGAATGCACAACAAAGAGATTAGCTTTGGTGCTGAGCACCCTCCGCCGCCCACAATTTTGTGAAGTGCAGGGTGTATATGTTGGTGTAGATGTAGTATCTTCTTCTTAGCGAAATCGTAAAAGAATGCCTCTCTGAATGAAGTTCAGATTGAGCAGATTTTATAAATGCGGATTATCCGGATTTTGTTAAATCTTAATCCAGCAGCGGATTTGGAAAAACAAGAGAGTAAAGCTCCTCCATTTCCGGATTATCTGCAACGTTTTATATCCAGGCGATAAATTCGCATTATCTCAATAAATACCGTGGTAGAAATTTTATGGAAATGGAGCCAACAACGAGGTATAAAACAGCGGTAGCTGTTAATTACACATTAGAAACAAGAGTGAAAATCCAGTCCCGCGCGTGCAGGGTTCCGTACTCTAATACATATCTGCCATGTGCTAAGTAATACAGCATATTTTCAGGGATCTCAAACGTCGTGGGCTGCTACTGCTATCGTTCAGTTAGAATCAAATTCGTTATGAGTACCTTCAATACGTAATTAATTTTAAATTTTGATCATTGTAAATAAATTTGTTTCAGTATAATATAAAGAAAACTCAAAATTTGTTGCTTATTTCGCTCCAAACTTAACAAGTATATTAGATGTCATATAAAAATTATCACAAACCCTTCCAATCATTTTTCGTTATTAATATTATTACAATTATTTTCGTTATGCTATTATTTTACTTTTTATGAACTCTAGGTATCATAAATATTTGTATAAATGACTGTATCCTGTTCTATATAATTTCACGGTTTTCGCAGATTAGTAGTTAGTATTGTGATCGTGGTATCTTAGATTATAGTCTATAAGAATTTTTTATTGTATTATCTTTGCCCCGCAACAGCTGGGAGCATTATCAAGTATTCGCTGACCGAGTGAGTGAGGTGGGTTGTTGCACCGCACAGTACAGTATGGTAAAGCATGGTAAATCACTTAATTGTTTCTGATATACAACGTAAAATGTTGTCGCTTACTAAGTTCCGTTCTATTTGTTCCATCGGGAAAAAAATTAAGAAAATTTTGAAGTCGATTCTGGTAGGAAAAAAGAAATCTTCAAATGATCCCTCTTGTTTGTGATACAATTTATTTGCGTGCATGATTGCTTGCTTAGGTTAGCTGATTAATTCACATACGACTGTGAAAAATAATTTCGGCAGCTCCAGGAAAATTTTTAGTTTTGTCTCTCCTGCGAATTATTGTGAAATCAATTATATAAAGGAGGTAGAAGGTCATGGTTTCGTTGCAAATTGGACGAGAATAAAATGTTGAGTATATATTTTATATCTGAACCAAAAACAAAAGCCACAAGAAACGCTGAATTAATTAATAATCCTGAAATTGACAGCAAAATGTTGACTTTTATTTTTACTTATCGCTTTGCACCTCGGCGACGCCGAGGTCATTAGATGCCGGATGAGACTGGGGACAAGGACCAAGAAGGAATTCAGACATGGCATTTTGAAGGAAGCATTCCGGCATTCGCCTGAAGTGATTTGGGAAAACCATGGAAAACCCAAATCTGGATGCCCGGATGAGGATTCGAACCGGCGTCCTCACGCATGCGAGGCCAGAGCGGTAACCGCTCACCCAACATTCTTGGTGGGGAATAAAGAAATAGTAAGAATTTACTGTGGATAGTGTTCTGAAATATCGAGTAGAAACATTTGTTTTGGTTAGATATGAATGTTCTCTCCTGTAATCATTATCGGATAAGAATGCCACTGATTGCTATAAATTAAAATCGACATTTTTACATGTACACTATATTTAAATTGCAAAGGTAGATATTCTATTACAGAAAATTGTTTCCGAATTTCAGGAGAATCATCCCGATTTGGGCATGTATACTTGACTACTTACTATAAATTTTATTCAAATTTTCTTAGTACGAGATGCATTTCAGTTCAGATTGCGTTCTGAAAGTCAATTTCGAAGTGTAGCTCAGGTTCATCTTTCATCTAAAGGTTCCTTAGCATTTCCGCAGAAATCAAGCTAGCCTAGGCATTGAAATGTGACTGCAAGAAGCAAATATCAACAGTAAATTCCGTGAACAATTGTAAACACCTCTTGCTACTAGCCTTAATTACATTTAATGATAAATACCGTTACTGTAATTACACTGCTCCAACTGTACGCTACGTAGTAATGGAACAGTAATAGAGATATTAATAATTTTGTGAGGCCAGCTATGGACTTCGGTGTCTGCGTCCCTTATTGTGGGGACATGTTATTGTCAAGCCTATTCAGCTTTGGTTCCTTTGTGGCGTGTGGCGGATAGATGAGACGAGGGGCTTTGTGAACGATAAGGTTCCTGATAGTTGCATTACGTCAGCAACCTTCGCAAGGTAATACACCCTAGGACATTTTTTTTTAACTGCTTTACGTCTCTCAACAGCATGGTATTTAGAGACGTGAATGGATGAGGGCAAGGAATGGGAAGGAATTCGGCCATGGACTTTTTAAGGAAGCACACCGGCATTTGCCTGGAGTGATTTGGGAAACCGTGGAAAACCCAAATCTGGATGCCCGGACGAGGATTCGAACCGCCGTCCTCCCGGAAGCGAGTCCAGAACGCTATCCGTAACACCACCCTAGGTCAAGTATGTGCACGAAAGTTAATCGTGTGTACCAGCAGTCGGCAACCTTTTAGCAGGCAAGGGCCACAAGGTGGCAAAACAAAGCATACACAGCAAAAATGCGAAAACTCAGTTTACAAATTTTATTAATACAAATGAGGATACAATCTAAGAAAAGTTACAAAATTGATCTTACATACTAAATTTCGTGTGACGTTTGAGGTTGCATTTGACTGGCTATTTTTTGTATGTCAGTTTTCATGTTAGAAGTTGAAATACGTAATATATCTCTCAAATGCTCATTTGCGAGACGAGAACAGTATTTATTTTTTCGATAATTGACGATTGATAAAGTTTGCTCGCATAAATAAGTGCTTCCAAAAATTGAAATAAACTGCTGAGCAAACTTTTTCAATTCGACAAAATCAGACAGCAAGCTACCATAAAATTTGACCAAATCATTCATCTCGTAAAAGGCGTTTTTTGGCTCTCATTGGATTGAAGTTCAATCACTTTCATTTGTAAATTACTTGGTACATCCTCAACATCGCATGAAAAAGGGTTAGCAAAAATCTTCAGTTTGTTTTCGAAACCTTCTCGAAATCACCAAATCTGTCATTGAGTTGACCTTGTAACCACATAAATATCTTTCATTTTCTCACCATCCCAATTAAAATCAATGCCAGCTCCTTCGACAGCCTTTAGACAAGTCGGGAAGTGATCTAATTTTTTTCATCAATATATTTTATGAAGAGCCGGTTTTTAGTTTGGAACGCCTTTACGTCTGTATGCGTATCAGATAATAGTTTGTTTTTTCCATTGAAACTTGACATTCAGCGTATTTAATTCATGAGTTAAATCTGTTTAAAATCCAAGATCTATTAACCATTGAGGGCCTGTTAGCTATGGAACAAATTTACCTTACTGATTCTTAAAAGTGTTGATTTCTTTTCTGAGATCGAAAAATCTTTTCATTAGTGCACCTCTACTTACTTCTGAATAATAAAGGACATCTTGATGATCTGCTTCCATTTCCGATAGAAACTCTCGGAATTGACGATGTGTCAACCCATTATTTCTGATATAGTTTGCAGTGGATATCACGATGTGCATTACTTTTCTCCATGAAATGACTTTGGAACATAACGCTTCTTCGTGGATAATACAGTGAAAAGATAACAGGATTTCACATCCTATCTCTGCCAATTTTGTTTTAATTCTACCCACCAGGCCCTTGTTTTGCCCACTCATGTTTCTACCTCCATCAGTTGTTAGTCTTACCAATTTTTCCCACACTAATTTCATTGACGTCATTGCCTGTTCTAAGTGAGAACATATCTTCCCCCGTAGTCGTTCCCTTCAAACTACATAACCGTAAGTTCCTCACACACGTTGAAGTACTTACCAATTCCACGAACAAATATTAGAAGCTGGAAGTATCTGACACATCATTACTTTGTATATCAGAAACAATTAAGTGATTTACCATGCTTTACCATACTGTACTGTGAGGATACAAGTTATGGCAGATAAGCTTATATTTTCAAATTTCTTTTTTTCATCAGGGCATACTTCTCCAGCCACAGCTAAGGCACATTGTTTTACTAATTCGCTGTCGGTAAATGGTCGCCCAGACTTGGCAAGTATTTCCGCCACCCTTAAACTCGCACGTATATTTGACTCGTTACTTTGAATTTGCACCTTAAAAACACGTTTTTGGTTCTTGAATGAAGATTTGAGTGAGTTGAATTTGTATTTTCCGGGAATCACCAACTAGGCATACAAATTTTGCTTTATGCTTGGTATCATAGTGGCGTTTGACGTTATATTCTTTTTGTATACCAAGGGTTTTTTTTGCATATTCAGCATAGCGGCTTTCCATTGCAATTAATAAAAAAGTATAAATCTGTCAATGCATCGTTAAACAAACTATTTTCTTCAGTTAACTTCCTCTTTTTTGTAGCCATCAGAAAAACTTATAAAAAACAATGTCAAATTCACGCTGTAAGAATAAAAGCCGTGTTGAAAACATGTCACTTAAGTTCGATATGGAATTGTGTGAACTATCAATATCTCACACTTACTGAACTATAAACAAAGTAGTAGGTACTCGTAGGTCACAGAACAATAACTAAATCGCAGGTATAGGGCCGCGGCGGCGGCGGGCACACATGAAATAACTTGTTCCACTCAATGACACAGCAAGCGCGGACGGACGGCGGGCGAGCGAGAGATTATTCTCAACGCTGACCTATTGTTCCAATCGTAGGAGAGAGTGGACCGAGCGTGGTGGTGTAACGGATAGCGTTCTGGTCTCGCATTCGGGAGGACGGCGGTTCGAATCCCCGTCCGGGCATCCAGATTTCGGTTTTCCATGGTTTCCCAAATCACTCCTGGCAAATGCCGGGATGCTTCCTTAAAAAGGCCATGGCCAAATTCCTTCCCATTCCTTGCCCTCATCCTTTCCCGTCTCTGAAGACCTCGTTGTTGAGAGACGTAAAGCAGTATAAAAAAAAGGAGAGTGGGGGAATCGTTCCCACTCGCACTTGTCCTGCTCTGTTCGCGTAGTTCATTCGCTGCGCTGTTAGATCGCGTTCACTCTGTTATGCATTTATATTTTATTAGTTTATAATATGGGCTTTCGATATGATTTTTATAAGACGGACACGGGCTGACCGCTGGTGTATACAATTCAAAATATTATAATAATAAATATCGTTCAAGGATCTTGATCACTATTTACTCGTCACGATTCCATAGTTTACGAAAACTGATATATGTTAAATACACCGATATCGCAGATAATAACAAGTTTTTCGTGAATACAGAATATAACTATAAATAAATAATTTACAGATTCACTGTCTTTGTTGTATAATATCTGTGGTCACCGGGTTACATTACGTTTGTTATACGAAAAGTGACACCAATTTTCGCGACGATCTTTCAAGTCACTAGTGCGCATGAAGAAGTGTCACACCGAGCGTTGTGGGTGAACGGTTAACGTTCTGGCCTCGCATTCGGGAGGACGCGAGTTCGAATCCCCGTCTGGGCATCCAGATTTGTGTTTTCCATGGTTTCCCCAAATCACTCCAGGCGAATGCCGGGATGCTTCCTTCAAAAAGGCCATGGCCGAATTCCTTCCCGTTCCTTGTCCCCAGTCCCATCCCGCCTCTAATGACCTTAGCCGTCGACGAGGCGTAAAGCCATAAGTAAAAAAAAAAAAAAGAAGTGTCACTTTAATAACAGCGTGGTTACAGAATGTCTTGATTGTTTTCATCTATCATTTTCCGTGAAAACGGTGGTTTCCTACACTGTCTGGCAAGTGGGGCAGCAGTTGGCATTTATATTCAAGTTTACACAAGGATCTGTTTAGGACGTGTTCAAAAGCGAAATGGGTTGATTGATTGTAATGTAACGAAATCTTCAGAGAACGGACAGTATACAAAACCACCACTGAAGACAAGGTTAAGGTATACGAGCGGTCGCGTGATTGCAAAGAATTAGGTTTTCTTCCCCCTCCCCTCCCCCAAAAAAATCCATTAATTCGCTGGATGTTTGTTTTTGATGCTCTTGAAGATATACGCAAGGCAATACTTAAACATAAACATATTTCAGAAATATTTCTCCGTTGTATGTCGTCTGTTGTTTCGTTTTTTCGTTTAAGGAAATGTCGAACATCAACAATGACCAAATGTTTCTTTTTGTGGCTTAATAAATGGAGTTTAATAAAAAGATAATGTTAAATACCTTTAGTGCTAAGTGCTGTTGTTTCATTTATTGCTCTCTGATTTTTGGAGGGGCAGAATTGTTTGTATTACCAAAAGTAGCAAGCGTTAGTGGATTTTCCTAATTTTAATGATTCATCATGAACTTGAACTGCAATACAATTAATATCAAAATACCGGAGATAATTATTGGAGAGTCATCTAAAGTTCTTCATAGACACTTCCAGAACTGATGGAATGTAATATCTTCTGAAAATAAATCATCGAGAGAGTAAATCACAGATGAACTAAGTTGTTATTCGGTAGAGACAGCAAGCCTGAGCAAGTAAAATTGAAGGGTTTAAATCCTGAAACATTTCACACTAGTGAGAATCGAAATGAAATTTCTTTCCCGTCGCCTCAATTTTTTCGAAGCGTTTCTGCATCAGATCTTATGAGCTGAAGTTGAACTGCGTCGTTGCTTTCGCCTATTACGCAAATAGGATTTATTTCTCATTCTAAAAGAAACAAATACTCGCGAGGAGCCCCGCAGAGAAGGTAAAACATTTGAATAGTGAGGAAAATATTAAATTTCTTTTGCAATTTTCCGTCACGCTACAGCAATATAAATACCCGGTGTTCATTGGTTACACTCACTCCCTCACTATGTGATTACCAAAGACTGAAGATCCCTGAGGATGAGAAGAAAATTGAAGAAAGTTTCATAATGCTTATTAAAACTGAATCGCGCTCCCTTGGCGCTATTGTAGTTCCCGGACCTTGCTCCAATGTGTGAGAAAAATTAAATTCCTAAATCTTGTGAACAGGCCTCTGAGCATTAATTTGTGAAGAAACTCTTCTTTCCTTAAGAGATGTATCAATTATTAGGAAAGAACTGAACTATCCAGTTATTATAAAAGAACTGAACAGCATGTTGGTGATACTCGTTCGTATAGAATAATCAGGTCTTCCTTTTTTCGACAATCTAAACATTTTTTGTTTTGTTTATAGCTTTACGCCTCGTCGACGTTGAGATCATTAAAGTCAGGGAAGTAAGGGGAACGGGAAGGATTTCGGCCTTGGCAATGAAACAAGCATCCCGGACATCAACTGGAGTGATTTGGGAAACTATGTAAAACCAAAATCTGGTTGCTTGGACGTCGACTCGAACCTGCGTCCTCCGAATTAAAGACCAGAATGTTTATACCGTTCACCCACCACGCTCGGTGACAAATTGAACAGCTTTATTGTTTGAAACGGGATTAATATCCAAGATACCAGGGTTTAGACGTCTGTTATGGGAACTTTTTCTTTGCTTAAAGTTCCAGAGAAAGTTCTGCTTTCCTGCAGTGGGATAAGTCTTGTAACAACAAAAGACTTTTCATCACTATAAGTTTCTCAAAGCATTTTGAATTCAAGTCAGTTGCTCAGTAATGTGTAAAATGCACTCAAATTTCCTTCTAAATGACTATTTTGATTGAAGTGTTATATTACATATCATCTTCAAATGAGTCACTGAGTCAATGCCGTTGACTTTGTTCATAGATGTTAGCCAGTAACTAGTAAAATAGATGTCATATTTTTTTTGTACAACACAATTGCACTTTATCAGAGTAATGTTGCCCCATTGGGATCATTTTTTCATGCCGTTTGCTACGGGAATACGGAAAAATATCTTGGAGTATCATGCTGACAAGTCTGGCGACATTCGGCAGGGTGCCGTTAAATAGAATGGAAACCTGAGCGACCACTCTGATACTGACAGTTCTGAGGAACAGTCAAACCGAGCGTGGTGGTGTAACGGATAGCGTTCTGGCCTCGCATTCGGGAGGACGGCGGTTCGAATCCCCGTCCGGGCATCCAGATTTGGGTTTTCCATGGTTTCCCCAAATCACTCCAGGTGAATGCCGGGATGCTTCCTTCAAAAAGGCCATGGCCGAATTCCTTCCCATTCCTTGCCCCCATCCTTTCCCGTCTCTAAAGACCACGTTGTTAAAAAGGGACGTTAAACTGTTAAAAAAAAAAAAGGAACAGTCAAGCATCATCCATTAGATACGGAACGTGACGATGACCTATGGAGGTGACCAAAATAAAAATAAAAAGTGGACGCTGAGATCACCAAGATTCGTAAGTCGTCGACTTCAGTGAAACTGAGGAATGACTTACACATTAGCTGACACCGAGACTGAAGCAAGACTTATTCGAGGCAGTATGTGCCAATTCGACTTCAGAAACCGCTAAGTGAGACTGTAGCTAGGAAAACGACATTACCGACTCTGAGAACTGTAAATTTATCATTAATCCCAATAATTTTTCATTATCAATTTACTATTATTATTGTTATTGAATTATGTAGCAATTATTAATTCTAAGTATCCTGAATCACTGTATTAATGTTGGTGATATGATAAGTAATATTGTTGGGTTCACACAGACCGCAGTTTTATATTTAAGTAAAAGTCTTTGACGTTGTGGTAGAGCGCTGGTCAGTGTGTGTGTACCGCTAGCATAGGTTCTCTGCACACAAACTGAAAGAGAGGGCGTCCATTAATTACGTGAGGTGAAATGGGGGGGGGGAGTCCGGCTAAATCTCACCAAGGTGGAGGGAGAAGGGTCGACGGCAATGCCACGTGAGGTTCCGAAATTCTTGAAGGACAATGGAACGAAAAAAAAAAATGGTCTAAAAATGACGCAGATATCGACTTTATGGGGAGGAGGGAGCATGAGAGCTTAAAAAAAGGTATCAAAAACTTACATCACGTAGTTAAAGGACGCCCCCATAAATTGTAAAATGTATCGGAAGCGTGTTTCAATGTAACATAAATGTTATAAAAGAACAGTGAGTTTTTACATTTCCAGATTATGTCAAAATAGCTCACAATTGGTTTAGCCGAGCTAACTGCTTGCATGTGTTGATAGAGAAGAATTTGGACCGTTCTAACACTAATCACTAACAGAGTGGCTAGCTCACAGTTGGAAGATCATTTCCCAGGAGAATTGGTACCTTACAGAACTATTGAACAGTAAACTCAGAAATTGGCTTACGTTCACTTTTAATTGCAATAAGTTGTGGGTTCCTACTTAGTATGTTTAGATTTCGTTGTTCAATTCGTTTATATGAAATAATGTTTTCTTGGTGTTTAGTTGGTAATCCCGTAATTATCCTTTCAACGCTTTTACCGAACATTCTCTTAATGTATACCTATGTTTCAGTCGGATCATTCAACTAATTTGTATCGAAATTAATTAATTCAATTACTCATTCTTATCTCAATTGTTCCATTAGATAGTAGGAAGAGGTTTATTACGCGAATAACAATTTCGTTTATTAAAACAACTTGATGCAAAAGTTCTTTGAACTTGAGAGTACCATCAACTCTGATAAATCAGTCCAAAAATTGTTAATTGGATCAGTAGATGGCAACAATTCGTTTTATTTCGTTATCTCTCTGTGATTGGAATGTAAAATACCTTTCCTTAGATTGCAACTTCCTTAAGAGCTATGGTAGTCCGTATTTTCAAAACCAAGGGAACTACCAGTAGCATGTGACACCTGTATCCGTGTAGTTTGTGTATGAAATGCAATTTAAGGAATCGCTGGTAGGAACGCATGGCGATATTTCCAGCACTGTGAATACTGATCTGACTCAGACATGGTGCCACACTAATTAGCGAAAGTGTTTTGTGTATGACACGATGGAGTACTCTGTGTTTTAGCAGATATCATGTGTTAGGTTCCTTTACTACTAATACAAACTATTACCAATAAACACGTTCGTTTTAACGCTTGGAATTACAGGGACTATGAGAGATTGGTTTCAATTTTTTATAATGATTATTTAAATTCTATTGACGTCAGTTATTAAACGCATAACGTTTTGACAAAACAGAAAGGACTAAAAGGATTATGCCGCTAACACATCATTTGTGAGAGAATCAGCTTTCTGCGCAATCCAACTCTGTCGTCGATGCCTTGATAGATCTGCAGCTTTACGTAGATTCAAGACAAAGGACTCATTGTTGTGTGTTTAACACACATAAACAACAACTCTTATTATAATCAAACAACGGGTTTTGGCACTTCAAAAACTATTATTTTATCTATGGGTATTTCTAATTTCGGATAGAGACTTTACCACTTAGCTACCAAACCGCTCACATAAACACACACGCTTCTATTGCCTACAGACGTTTTCTTGTTTCCCTTTCCTGCATCTAGTATACATATTTCGTTTTTTCATGTGTTTCAATTTCAATGCTACTTGCCGTTCCGTACCCACCGTCCGTTCTATATTGCCTTCACAGTTACTGATAATGTTTTTCATGGTGTATTGTGCGTGTTTTGCGGTGGTTTGTTGATTACAGTTTCTGGTCTCTAATGCCACTGGCCAAAGAAATTATTTGTCAACAACAAGTTGTTTCCATATGAGTATACCGAAGCAGAGAAGTATTCTCTGCCTTGCAGTCGCGAGGTAGACCGTATATTTGCGGGTTCGCTGACCCCGGCTGTGGCACAGTACAATAAATAGAGAGGTTAATTATCGAGCGCAGAGTTTAAACCGACCGCAGGTCCACCTCAAACACGACGCACCGCCCTCTGCTTCTCGCACAGTAGGGGTGCGCGCGTGAATACATCGCGTGTTGCAGGACCACAAATTTACTCGTTCTAGCGTTAGTCTGGAGCGTACAAAAAATTGGCAGAATTCGCACAATGGTTCAAAAAACTGATGTGACACTTGTTGGGATTTCACAACAATTTTCACATAACGCTGACAGTTCACCGCAAAGCCTGTAGCTATGATTAGCGCATATATTTTTCATGATAAACAATGAACTGCGAGGTCGGTAATCTGTGGTAGGATAAAACAAGAGCGGCTCATTTGTAGCAACTGGTCATTCATAAACTGAAATAGCTGTTTAACAAAACACTAGCTACGTCATACGAAATCATTAAAAAACTCTTTTCGAAACGCGACGTATGTATGAAACCAACTCATGATAATTTAAAACACAAAATAAAATGTAATAAGAAAAATATGCGAAAATGCCCTCACACATAGTTTATCAATGTTTTCTATCTAGTGGTAATATAATCACTTCTTACCGCCCCAGTGAAGCCAAGCAGTTTGGCTCTGAACCATTTCATTTTGCGACATCAATTATTTATTTGTCAAGTGAAATATCTAGCGGTAATTTGATCATCGCCCGCAATACACAGTGCTGCTATATAGTGGTAATGCAATCATCACCCGCAATACACAGTGCTGCTATCTAGTATTAATACGATCATCGTTCGCAATACACAGTGCTGCTATCTAGTAGTAATGCGATAATCGCCCGCGATTACATAATTAATGACGTTACAAAAGTGAAGAACTTAATCTATATTATTTATTTATTTCATATGGCAAAAGGATACAAAGACAGTAACTACATTGAATCACAATACATAGAACCAAACATGGTTGTTACTACAGACTGATGATATATTATTACAGCCATTCGATTACTTCTGTGGTTGCTGCGTGAATCTGATGGGGAATCTATTTGTCAGGATTGGAACTGATCAACTCTGTGCTTCTTTATTATGATATCTCTTTTATCTATCTTGGTTTAGTATGAAGCAAGAAGGAAGGCTCGTCACAAGAAAACAATTTTTAGAAATCTATGTATATAAAGATGAATGTATGTATGTATGTTTGTTTGTTTGTTCTTCATACAAATCCACAGTTTTCATCCGATCTCGATGAAGCATTGCACACTTATCCTTTGAAACAAGGAGAAAAATACTGTCTACAATTGGTTGAAAAATTATCTGTATAAATAATACATGTTGTTTTATAATTTCTAAAAGTAACTGAATGGCGATAGACAGACGTGATGAATGTGGAGGTCTCTATACCATTTTTCCGTGTAGCGACCAGGTAGCTGAGTGCTTAAAGCACTTGCTTACTTATGTTAGGGTCGTGGTCTCCGGTTCAAATCTCCGTGGAGGCAAAGATTTTTAAAAATTACTTTTGATCGTAAGAGTCACGCCTGGGCCGTCAGTTATTTGAATTGAATGTTAAACTGTAGATATCGCAAAGTTAGGGGTGTAACCGTTACACCAACACGCTCGGTCACAGCATCAAAGATCTTTGTATTGATATTTTTTGTATAGTTATGGCTTTCCGCCTCGTCGACGTCGAGATCATTAGAGGCGGGAAAGGACTGGGGACAAGGAACGGGAAGGAATTCGCCCATAGAATTTTGAAGGAAGCATCAATGAATAAGTCGGCGACTACTGGGGCAGTGGTCTTCCCATGGCAGCTCCTTCCTTCTGTTGGTAGAAGTGGTTCTTGTACTGAAAGCTCATGGGAGCTTTCGAAGGTGAAGCTATCCATAACGCCCCCTTAAAGCCGTCACTATGGCTGAAATTTGTGGATGACACATTTGTCATCTGGTCCCATGTAATACAGTCGACCCATGTCTTCTTCAATCATTTAAACAGAGCTCATGATATGGTCAACTTTACTATGCAGATTGAAATTGACCTCCCGTTCCTGGATGTATTAGTTACAAGAAATGATGATGGCTCCTTGGGCCACCGAGTATACAAAAAACCAACGTACACTAATCGGTACCTCCATGCTGACTGTTACCATCATCCAGCGATCAAAAGTGTAATTTAAAAAAACATTAACTCTCAGCGCTTCAGTGGTATGTGACGAAACGAGTATGGCCGCTCAAATGAGAAATTTAAAGTAAACTTCTCTAGCCAATGGCTATTGCATTGCTGCTTGTAATAAATCCTTGACATGCCTTGACCACTCCACTCTGTCTCGCACTGCAGCATCGGCGGAGAACAAGGCAGTGGCCGTCCTACCATACATCCAAGGAGTGACGGATAAGATTGGTCGGCTGCTTAAAAAGAATAATATCTGTCCTGTATACAAGGCCCCTAGGAAACTTTCCAGCCTCCTGACCAGCGTGAAAGACAAGAGAGAACATTTGCAAACACCAGGAGTAGGCTATATGAAATTCCTTGTAGTGGCGGCAAGATTTACATTGGGGAAACAGGACGCACCGTTAAGGAGAGGCTCAATGAGCACATCAGTCATTTGAAAAATAACGACGCAAGCAAGTGCACTGTAGTTCTACATAAAGGCGATAGTGGCCACTCAATTTTATTTGATGAGACTAGCGTTATAGCCATTGAGAGCAGATGATGGCCTAGGCTTGTAAGAGAAGCATTAGAAATAGAAAAATGGCCGAATTACATGATTGCCGACAGTGGTTTACAACTTGACCATATTTGGTAATACCCCCTCTGGAAAACCCAAGACGAACGACCCCACACTGGGCGCGGTGACGTCACCGCGGCCGATTAGCACGCGCGCGCTCGCTTCCCGCTACTATATAAGGCGATAGCGGAAACTAACAAAGCAGTCCTCTGAAGAAGACCACAGCACGATACAGAAACGTTAGGTTTTAATAAATCGACGTGGCTCCACCTGGAGAACCAAGATAATAAATTCATCATGTCTTCTATGGACGCCACTTCACAAAGGTGTTTTTTTGTTCTCTTTAATGTGAGGTATGGGGAACATTTTCGAAATACTTGGTCGCATATGGTCGTTAAAATCATAGCGATGGATTTCCGGCAGTTACAGTATTTCACGATATGTACTAAAGTCGCGTATAATC
Source organism: Vandiemenella viatica (assembly GCA_031002005.1). Classification (NCBI taxonomy): domain Eukaryota; kingdom Metazoa; phylum Arthropoda; class Insecta; order Orthoptera; family Morabidae; genus Vandiemenella; species Vandiemenella viatica. The sequence goes on along the minus strand of CM061919.1, from coordinate 150,825,539 downwards.
CGTTCAGATTATCCGCCACGTACACCGCCGGTTTAATTTTTCATTTAATTTATAGAGTGCATGCAAAAGGCGGCCTTCCCTTTATTGGCAAAATCCCAGCTGGTATAACGCGGCTACCACACATGTGGCCGCAGCATTTCTCACAGTGCTGTACCCCGTTAAGCCTCCAAGAGTAGAGAGGGGCTGAGAATGAATTACAGACCTGCAGCACCACATATCTCACTTTTTTGCACTCAAACCCTTCCTCCTCGTGTCCATGTTATCTGTCCTTCTGTTTGGTCCCCCACTTTCCTCACTCTCTCCCGCGCACGATTAAGAGGAATCCTGTATCGCAGTACACACAGCGGCAGGCTGGCTATTCACGAAATAATTACTTGGAAATTGCCGTATTAAGCCGGACTTCCGTAGAGGCTGTAATTCTGAAAAATGTTGTTTGTTTGTTCCATCGTGTTTCTCAGTCGAAACGAAGTGCGCGAATTTTGAAACAAGGCGCACTGGAGAACATCGGTAACGAGCAGTGGTATTTCGAAACACCAATCTAAGATTTTCTCCGTGTATACATCTATTTTTACTTACACTATAACCAAGCTATAAAGTACTATTCAAAAAATTAATGGAAATGAATGGAGAACTGATAATTTCGTAGAAAGAAAACTGATAAGTTCTACAACTTCTTTATTATTACTAAGGTAGGCCTTGACGAGTAAAAGAATGTAACCAATCTACGTGATCCTAATACAGATATTTATCAGGAATTAATTTATATCGAAATATTTCATACCGAATTCTATTTGAAATAACAGCTTTTTGTTAGTTACGTTCTTAGCTCCAGTTTCGTGCCAAAGTATTTAGATACTGAATTAGAAATAAATGTAACATACACCGGATTGTTTAATTACCAAACGCATAGGATGAAAATTTCTTTGTACATTCCACACACAGGATTGTTACAAACAAATAAATAGTGAAAAATTTGGACGAAAAAATCCTACAAATTACTAAATTATTAATGTTTATGCTAATAGTACTAGTATTTCAGATTTATAAATTATTTCTTGTGGTAAAACAATTTTCTCTTTGATAATTTGTGTTTGGTATAGGAAAAAAACATTATTGTTCAGTGAATTATAATATTATTATTATAATAATATTGATGATTTTTCTTGGATTACTTTAATATGTTTGTTTTCTAACCTGTGTTGTTAGTAAGATATAAACTTAACTTAGTCCACAACCCGAAGGTTGGTTGGATCCTCCCGAAGGAGGCATACTAAGCCATTGTGTCAGATGAAGGACGGCCAGTACCTTTTCCTCTGGGACCTACAATTTAACGTGGAATCCGAACCAGCGGCCTGGAGTAGCTCATACGATCAAACACAACTCTGAAAATTCCTGCGCCTGCCGGGATTCGAACCCGGGGCCGGAGCAGCGAATATTTTGAAAGCAAGCGCCTTAACCACTTTTTTTTTTTATTTACCACTATTATCTTTATTGAGAGAATAAATATTACATATTTACATTAATGTATCTTACTTGATAAACTTTAAAACATTTGAGTCTTACTGTAGCTCAGGTTCTCTGATTCCCGGAACCGTTCAAGCTCTCTGCTCAGTTCTGTTCTTGGCTGCTGGATGAATCGCAAATCTGTTGAACATTGCCTGCCGTAGCCCTGCGTACATTCTAACACTTTTTTATTTTTATTTTTATTTTACAAGAACATTTTTTTTTCTTTAATCAAGTTGGTTGTCAATATGGCATTATTACCTGCAGGAATCTAGCAAAATTGTCCTTATACGTGTTTAGTCTCAGTGTTATATGATGTTCAACTATTAAGTAATGCCAGTAGTCTTCCAGTTTTGCCCTTCCTCGATTTGTTACAATGTAATAGGTATAATTTCCTATAAGCCAAACGTGGGCGTTTCTTTTACTTGGTGGAAATTTCCTCTGATCTGGTAGCAAGATGCTATCGGGTGTGTACATGCTTGGCGCTGATCTGTTTATTAAAGTTAGCTTTTCCCTTGTCCAATTCCAAATTTTTGTTTCTTCGCAGCACAGAAGATGTTCTATCGTATCCTGTAAGTTACATTTTACGCACAGCGGTGTGGCACAGAGGTGGATTTTATACAGTTTGCTGTTCGTGCTTATTGCTATATTTACCACTCTGTACCATACTGCCCGAACATTTGAGCGCAGTAATTTGTTCTGTACGTTCTCCCATATGGTCTTCCAGTCCATTCTGCTATACATTTTTTCCGTGCTGTTGGTGTATGTGTTGAGTGTCATTAAGCTATAAAGCGTTTTTGCTGAAGGGTTGTTGCTCTTGATCTCTCTGTTTATACAACTGTAGTCTACGTAGAATTGTCGAATATGAACTAGATGTGAGTTTAAATGACTGATGTCAATTGGAGCTTCAATGCTGCAAGGTTCTGTGGCTGCCATAATCTTTCCGCAGAACCCAGGTGTATCACTTTTCCACATTTTGTATGTAATTTTCAGGAGTATGGCAGCACATTTTGTGTTTACATCGATCAGTTGTAATCCTCCTTTTTCTAATGGTAACTTCAGTGAGTCATACTTTATCTTGAAAATCTCTCCGCGCTGTATGAACCATCCTATTGCTGAATCCATTCTCTTTGCCATTTCGCCTGGGATGGGGAGGAAATGCGCAATGTACCATAATTTGGATAATGCTACACAGTTAATATAACATACTTTTTGGATCGGGTCTAGGTCCCTAAAGCAATTTTCTCTCATTCTAAGTTTTAGAAGGTTCAATTGCTTCCTCCAGATCAGCACTATTGTTCTTTTTAATTCTTTTGTGAAAAGAATACCTAATATCTTCAATGTCTCCGAGTTTTGGACCCAGCCTTCATGGACTATTCCTTGTTCAGGGCCCATGACCATGATTTTGGATTTTTTATATTTAGATTTGCACTAGACGCTTTAGAGTAAATTTCCGTCAATGTTTTTATTTCTTCAATATCTTTAGTTTTTGTGACAATAAGGTTTACATCGTCCGTGTATGCGCACACTGCTGTTCTTTGGTCTTTGAAGGTCACACCTGTGATTTTATTATTCAATGCTACTGGGAAAGGTTCCATACCTATCGCAAAAAGGTACATTGATAAGGGGCAACCCTGTCTCACCGATCTGCATATTCCGTTACATGCCGCCAACGTTGAAAAAATCAGTGACAGTCTCTTAAAATGTTGATTTAATCCTTCCTTTGATAAAAGTAGCACAAAATTGACAAACACGCAATATTTATCCGAATTGTAATACGGCGATGCCCGCCATCTTACATAGCGACGAGCAACCAGAGATAATCGATTGCTTCCATTGTAAACAAATACGCCATTGCCTGTTTGATGCTGCATATCCAAAATTTCTTGTTTTATTCACTTGGTCCAGGCCGTATTTCAACCTAACCACGATTTCTATGACAAAACTAAACTGTTTAGGTTGAAATGATCCCTGTACCGATAATTTTTATGTTATTTTAGCAGTGCTGAAAGCATTTAGCAGTTGCTCAGCCTTTCATTTTTCGGCATTTTTAATTAAATTCCTGGCGACTTTTCCGGGATGTATGATCGCAAAACGTGAAGAGGACATCTTGACGAAGTGACTGATGTAAATTTCAACAGATTAGTAGCAGTTTTTCGCATTTACCGAAAGTGGTGCAGTTCCCATTGAGCCACCAAACCGCTCTTGTAAGATATAGCTATTTACTATTATGTATTATTTGTACCTCTACTCTAAAAGTTACGCACTGTTAGGCAAACCAGAGATTATTCTCTCACGAAATTAAAACCAACTGTCTTATTCCATGTAAATTTTTTATTCGTATGAATCTTTCCGTTATACGCATACTTGTGTCTTGACCAGTGCATTCTATTATTAGCTTCGGAGTGATTATCATTACGTAGTGACAAGAAAGCTTCTCTTTTGCCAGATACACTGATATTATGGCTACGTAATGTATAGATGAACTACGTCCGAGTTTTATGTAAAAATATACAAAAGTTGTCTCATTACTAGCAGGGTACATGGCATTACCCGGGCTGCTTGCGATTAATTTAGCCCGTTAGTATTTTTTTTTCCTTCCATGAGAAAAACGCATAGCAAATTTCATCATAATTACTCCAGCCGAATCTGGAACACAACAGCACCAGTAGTTGCCTGTCCCTAGAAGAAATATTTAATTTTTTACAGAGATATAATCTACAATATTTTCAAATCTATACTGTATTCTATTTCCAAATCAAATTTATTTCAAATCCTCTGAGTCCGTAGGGCGTGATTTAGTAACAAACATTCACACATTCGCATTTGTAACAACAGTAGGATTAGCTCAAATTCAAACGTAGAAATAAACCCAAGCATTAGTGTTGATGAGAGATGAACGAGACTTTTTGTAGTGCATTCGTTAACCTGAAACAGGAAGACATATTTTAGGTTTCAGAATACGCTTATTCGTTTATTTTTGCCGAAAATATGGCGTTGATGAAACACTTTTGAGACACTTATAGAAGGCTGTTTCTAATACGAAATTATAACGGTAAAATTAAGGACACGGTGTGTTGGTTAGGATTCGGATCTTTATGACCAAAAAATAGAGAAATATGCAAATACGACCTTAAAATGGGTAAATATGACCTAAAAATAACAAAATATGACCAAAAATTTAAATTGCTATACATCAAAACATGTTCAATTGTACATTTATTTTATCTAGTAGTGTTGCTTTCATGTAGACAGCATAGTTTGTTTCCGTGCACTCACTGCTCCATTGGGAAATTCAATTTTAGATAGATTTTTTGATGTCACTTTAATTTCACATAATTTACAGGAAAGTACTCTTTCCTTTGCACTAAAATAATCCTCTCCAAATTCCTTTACATAACTTCGTAACTTACTCACATTCAGAAGAAAATTTTGTTTTCGGCATGGTTGTACTCCCTGATCTACTGCAGATTTAACACAGAAGATTATTTTCAAAAGTCTTGGTGACAATGAGACATTGATTGACGCTGCTCGACACAAGAATGCTTCCGCTTCATTGTCAAGATTAAAACGCGGGTGGAACATTAACGCTTAGAAAGTGACAAATGATAATAATTCATAACTTTAATTCTTCAATCATAAATTCTGAGCAGTTCAGTGACAATTAGTTCTGTTTTTTCCTCCAATGTATAATAGGAGTACAGTTCTGTGAATAATTTCTTCTCATCTATAACATCTAGGAAATTCTGGAAATTACCAAATTTTTCCTCAAAATATAACCGCATGGTCAAAAATATAATCGTTAAATGACCAAAACTAGGAATATGGCCTGAATATGCATTTATATGCTATATAAAATACAATATAATCAGAAACGTTCAATCAATGTTTAAGTCAGCATTGCAGCTCGAAAAGAAGACAGAAAAAAATATAACCTTTCACAAAGATCCGAATCCTAGTGATTTATTTGGGAACAAACGCCTTTACGCCACTTTCCCTGCATTTCAGTAGAGGATATTTAATGAGAATGTCTTGCTTGGTGTAGGTTATGTAGCGACGTTATAAGATGAAGGCTGCTCGATGTAGGAATACCTTTCTTGATTACCTTTCTTGATTGGCACCTGCATGGACTCCTCATGGTATTCCATTTAATGTCTCTGAGCTACTGGCTGGGTACACTTGCCTCCATTTTTTTTCTCTCTTGCTTAGAGTCAGGAAATATTTGAGGACGAGGTGTGGGAAGGATTCGATCCTGGCTTTTTGAACAATCCATCCTGACATTTGCTTGGAGTGATTTGGGGAAAGCATCGAAAACTGAAATGAAGATGGTTGGACCGGGAATCGAAACAGCATCCTCTTGAGCGACAAGTCAAGAAGTTAATCGGTCACCCAACAGACTCGGTTGAATTTACGTAGCGAGAAACATAGCGAAGTATTCCTGCATTAGCCTGCGTAAAAAGGTTGGTTCGAGTTCTGCAAACTATATGTGCAGTGTGGTACAGCAAGAACTAACAGTTAGTCTGCAAAAACAGGAGGGTCTAGTTGAGATAGGTGACATTGCTTGCAGCAAGAACGAGCCACTGGACGCCGCTGGGATCAATCACTAACGTTCCCTTGCTTTGACCTCCCAGCGCGTCTCTCATCCCTTTGACCTCTGTCCTTTAATGGCGTCCACTAGCAGCAAGACTCAGCCGGAACTCCTAGGAAATGTGCCTCACATGCTTCTTCTGTACTGCGAATGTCGTGTCGTTTGCTCAGTGTGATCTAAAATGTTCTTTGACCTACCACAGTCATGATACCCCAGCATTCCTTTCGTCTCGGACGTCAGATAGGGCAGTGTAGTTGACCTGAGATATACATTTGCAGCCGAAGTTGAAATATGTTTTTTTGTTTTTTTTTTGATTATCTGTTGTTTTTTGTTTTGTTTTGCTTTGCTTCTATCTTTACGTATCGCTGACATCCAGGTCATTAGAGGCGATAAAGGATTTGGGCGCGTGAGCAAGGAACGGGAAGGAGTTCAACCATGGCCTTTTAAAGGAAGCATCCCGGCATTCACCTGGAGTGATTTGGGGAAACGATGGAAACCAAAATCTGGATGCCCAGACGGAGATTCCCCTCGCACACCGCTCGGTAAAAGTGATACACCAAAAAACATCTGTATCCACTATTTTCGTGTGAATTTATAGTGACAGACACTGATTCGGTTTGCATAACAATGCAGTATGTAACATCTAACCAACAACTGAATGTTATGGTATCGAGTAATCAACTTTTTGGCATAAAGTGTTATAGACTTTGATCGAGTTCGTATATTAACCAGTTGACTATGAAACAAATTGTTTTTGTTTTGTTTTTAATAAGGCAATAAGTGTTTCATCTTCGTTGCGTTAAGCAACTGCGTTTGTGAATCTGCAAGACAAGAATTGTTGATTCATTGCAGAAAATTACAGGAAATTGTATAAGAATAGAGGGACAGCGCAATATATATGGAAAGAATGAAAATAGCTGACATATAATTCGTTAAGCAAATTTTATTTTATTGCTTCTTATCTACCATCTGATAAGTTTTCCACACTTGTCAGACCTTATTATAGACTTCTAAAGAAATATTTATTATTCACACTATTGGCTACACAAAAAAATTCTTGCAGTGTTATTAAGAATAAAAAGTGTGGTTAAATGCTTGCATGATGGACAAATTACAGCTTTTTAAAAGATTTTACTGCATGTCTAAAAGTAACTATTAAGGAACACTATCTTAAGTCTTAGAACTGTTGTAAAATAGAGAAGTATCGAAGCTGATTTTTTTTTTTCAATTTTTAAGGAAAATTTGACTATCCGCTCTGAACGGAGGGGTGATGTTTCCACGAAGCGTATTTATGTCACCTTCGTTCTCTAGATACGGAATAAAGAGCTGTCATCCGCCAAAACTGCGTTCCATCTCACCGAAATCGATATTGTGAAAATTTTATTTATCTTCTCTTTACGTATTCGAGCCGTTACTTTATATGATGCGAATATAAAGTGTAACTGTTTGCCTCTTGACAGTCAACGATAACCTTTGCTATGAATGGGAAGGTAGAGTATATCAAATATTCTTAGCTTTAATAACGAAGAATAGCGTTAATTGTCAAAGTTATTTTTTTTTTTTCAGCTTCACTTTCAAGCAGACGGTTTCATGAAGTGGTTATGATGGAAGGGACAAATAACAAATGATTCTAGGAGAATTTAAGTGTATCATAATTTACAATCGAAAATAAACAGAAACTAGTAAAACATTTTGTAGGAAAATCTGCAGTCAAATTGAATGAAAAAAAAACTTGAAAAAATTATTTAAAACTGAAGAAATTACAAAACCTTATGTCTTTTTATGATAGTATGGTCTTTAACATGATTGGAACAGTTTAATTTACCTGAAAACACGTTTTTAAATTCATTACCACTCTCTATTGATTCCGTACTTTATACGTAAAATGATTAAAAAGAATTGAACACTGTATGGGAACGCAAGACAATTTTGCATGATTGTGTAGGTACTTACTGAACTGCATCACCTTGCTGTAGTCACTTACCTCTATCTTTGATCCGGGGTTGTCCTTATCATACACTGATGGCGTCGATGATTCTGCGAACAAAAACGATCTCTGTTACTTGTGTCTAAGAAAACTTTCGTTGCTGAGTGCATTTTAGAAGACGACCACGTGTGAGAACTACTACAGAAAAACGATAAATTCACATTTGTGACTTCCTTACTGCGCTTGACCTATAAATATTCTGAAACTAAACATACAAAATACAATTTTTTCGCTAACCCGTATTACTGCCTAAATGATAATTAATAACTAAGGTATCTGAAGAAGTTAAATGTGTCATTTTGTGTTTCCATAACTGTGCTATGTAATCTTAATGGACCACTCTTTATTTTGAAAGATTCTATCCAGGTGTGGCTGAATGAATGAAATCGCAGATCGTTGGTCAGTCAGAAAGTTTATGGAAATACCATCCACAGTATAATTTTCCTCCCCGCGAGTTCGTTGGACATTGGTTTCGGTGACGTTGCAAAGTATTTTTTTTAACTTCAATACAAATTTATAACAATTTATGTCGAAAACCTCATGGCAAATATTTTAGTTAAATTAAATCGCTGTAAACACCGTGACGTTTCTAATAAAAAAATATTTTACTATCGAAACTGTAATGCAGTAACTCAGTTGATTTTTCTGTTGGTTTTTCTTATATTATATGGAGTCTCTGTTTTGTCTTATGTGTAATATATTATTTCTGACTGCCTACAAATTTATATTGAAATTTATTTTCTGACTGAGTTTAACGTCATTAAATACCCTCTATGCCGAGGGATGGGTGCGATTGTCACTTCTTGTATGTCCTGTATGTTTGTTTAACTCTTTGAACGTATAAATTCCGAGGATTACATGGGCACATTTCTAGTATTTGCATGGAATATGAAAGCAGACTAAAATTGTATTAGGTACGCCCGCCACGGTGGATGATTGATTTCATCTAAGGACTGTCACATCTCCATTTACATAATATTACGTTGCACAAGGCACTCGTTAAAGTGATAAAGTTTTATGTTGGTATCACAGTAACAATTTACAACGTAAGCTACTTACTGGTATATATGCTAAATATACAGTGCTGTAATTTATAATATAAGCATTATTTCAAATTATTTAAATCTTGTAAGCAAGAACCGATATAACGATTTCACATTTCGTGCTAATTTTTTTCTGCTGAAGCTAAACTTTCTATGACCCTGTGGTCCTACGGCGTGATTATGAAGGATCTATTCCAAGAGAAGAAAATAGTAAGCGTATTATCTCTATAGGCCTAGCACCGCTTATCCAAACATGTTATGTAATATTTTGTTTATGTAAGGGTTTTTCTTGAATTTAAAACTGGGGGAGTTACCAATATTCTTCTTGGTGACTGAGGATAAACTTTAAAAAAAGCGTAATAGAGATGAAGAAAGGATCTGAAAACGTATTGTTTATAAATTACCATTGCGGTGGTAATAAGGAATACTACAGCACAATTAGTATCGGAGACTAATTTTTACTACACATGTAACAAGGCAAAAAAGTGTAACAGAAGTGACAACAATAAGAAATGACTAAATATAAAAATAGGCTCAAATGTAACGGAAGAAGCAAGAGAATCGGGTTGCTTATGAAGTAAAATTACAAATGACAGCAGAAGCATGAATTACGTGAAAAAACGGAAAAAAGTCTCCTAGAAAAATATAAACCGTTAAAAGTTGATCTAAGAGTCTAAAGTTCTTAAGCTGTATGTATGGTACAAAGCACTTTAAGTAATTTAACTCTGGTTTTCAGGAATATAAAAAACAAAGACAAATGAATAATTAGAAACAGTGTTATAGAAGGAAGTTGAAAATTAAGAGAACAGGTAAAGTAGGATATGTAGGGGCTATTGAACTGCAAAATGGGTAAAGAAATTCACAGCCAATATAAAGAAAAGACAGTATGTTGAGTCACATGTCGAATTGGTTAATACGTTAGTTGAAGGAAAAATCGAAGAACGAAAGAAAGATTAGAATGTGTGAAGCACGTAGGAGAGTTAGTTGACCGGAACTGTTGTGTCGAGATGAAGCTATTCATAAAACCAACAAAAATATGAAATACGGAATGTGAACTAAGTGTTAAACGAAAAATATACCTTATTCTTAGGGTACAAATACGGTAATTCGTCTGCTTAGATGATGGAAAGACATATAATCTGACAATAATTGAAAACCTTGTCTTTCGACTTTATCTGATTGAAATACGAGAGGTCAGAATAATTTATGCATCGAGATCTCTACAGCCCACAAAAATCGAACATTGGTATTGCTTTTGAAATTGCTCAGAGTCGCCGGAGAGTTTTGTAAAACTAATCAGTACTAGGACCTGACATTAAGTGGAATAGATGTTCCGACAATATCCGACAGACGATTGTCTTTGGAGTTTGCAGTAGTCTCGGTAGCAGGCATTTCTATGCAAACACTGAATTCGGAATTCATTGCCAAATGTCCACGTCGCACTTCCGACAACATGCGCCCAGTTAGGTTAAAGACGACAGTAATGATGACGGAACATATCATCATAGAAAAGTGTCTCCTTAATAAGGGAAGATTAAATACAGAGAGAACTTCACGGATAGCTATGTAAGGATGGGAAGAATTCATAAATTGGCTCGCAGTATCAGTTTAGTGAAGCCAATGTTTTCTTTGATCTTCAATCTCTCTGATGGTATGAATGCTTTTCTGATGCAATTCTTCAACAACCTGGAATTCGGGTTTTTGTATCTTACAATTGCTTGTCCTCCATATCTGAAAAACCTTCGCCTATCTGCGTATCTGGTGAGCAATTCTCCGCTGTGTCAAGGTATTCCTATGAGCAATATGGCCATCGAGCCACTGTTATATTGACCGTGCAAAGCAACCGAGGCATGCTAGAGAGGAAACTTCATTTAAAATGCATAGTTGTTGAAATAAGTTTAGATTAAATACGCAGACCAATTCTTCGCTAAAGGAATTCAGGTACGGTCCTATTAGTTAAAAGGAATTACTTAATGGAATACGTTTATTGGTGCAAAAGTAAGCTAAAGGTGATTACTTGTGTGTGTGTGAATTAGGCAATATGCTGTAATTGCTACAACATATAACTCAAGCGTACAAAACTGTTAATCTCTTTCCAAAAAAATTGCCTTTTTCTTGTCATCAATCTCCCTAATAGTTTAATGCAAGGGTAGGCAACCTCTTTAACTACCGCCCATTTTTATATCTCTCTCAGTACTAAAATTTCCGAACCAGCATCCAGTTCCTCAGTAATGGTGACTTATAAGTAGGGAACTAATCTTATTTTATAAAATTTATACAGCATAGTTACAGCAAATTAACGCGCGTAATAATAATTATATACCAAATATTTTCAGTCTGACTTTCGCTAAGTGTGGCAGAATAAATCTTTATAAAACTACTGACTGTAGTTAAATCTATATGTTTGTTTAAGTCTGCATACATAGAAGCATGAAGTCTGGTGAAATTACATTTAATTACTTAAATTATTAACGAGATTCCTGAGACTGATGGTCCGAAACTAAATACTGGCTGAATTTTTGTAAGGAAACTCTTTAGAAATATTCAGACGGTTTCTTTCTTTGGTCATAATATGAATAACAGCATCAAAGCCTGATTACGATAGGGTAAGGTACATATAGCAGGTTATAATTTTCCACTTTTCTAGATATAATACAGGCATTTTTGTCACAGGTTTTCATATCCACCACTATCAAATTTATGTTCACTTTCTTCATCATATACAATTTCCTCTTGGCAAATTGTATCAGCCTCTTAAATAGTTGCAGTAAAAGGATTTTTCATTCGGTCAGTCATCTTCAATTTCAGAATATCTTCAAATCATTTTTCCATGTCCTATTAAATGTCGTTGAGATCACTACTGAATTTATCAATATTAATTCCATTGCAATTTTCTTTTGTAGATGATAATTCGGGAAATTGTTGAAATTCTCTGTACAATAGATTATAACGAATTGGTCAAATAATGACACAATACTTTGGCAACCTACAAGAGTTTCATTAGCTCCTGAGGTTGTAAATTAACATCATTAATTTTTTTAAGTCAAATAAATTTTAAAATAAACGAAAGTGCTTCAGTGTAGGACAAAACGCCTACCGTCGACCATGGAAGCTGGAACGCCCGCTAGTGAGAGTTAGGGACCAGGTTGACTGCCTATCTCTTCCTCTCAGTATAATCATTACATCATTCGTCCTTAATTATGTGCTTGATATATTCAAATCTTCGTCTGCCTCAACAATGTTATTATTCAACTATTACATCCAACTAACAAATTACCTATCCGTTTTGTTCTGTGAACGATAAATACAGTTTTGAGACTTCCCAAGGCCTCGGTAAATGTTTTAAACTAAAAAAGTTCTCTTTCGGAAGAAGTACCAGTTTCCTAGTGCTATTCTACTTTTAAAAATATTCCTGCTTCAGCCGTTGTACTTCCTAAGCTACCGCATTACATGCACACTTTGAATATTATATATTTTACTATTATATATTACTATTTGACTATTATATATTTTACCCACTTTTAATATTATTATTTCTGCTACATTTCATGAGTATTATCTTTGTTTGATGTGATTTATGTTCAGTTCGCATTGTTCTCCCACTATTTTGTTCATGCGAATCAGACATTCTCAACATCATCATTATTTGCTGCTTTCAGCAAACCACGGATTGGTGATTGTTCCTGATTGACCACTCATGTCACAGATTTGTCTTTCATTTCCCCGTTTGCTAACACTGCTTACAAGTTGCATATTGGTAGGTATAGACAACATATCAAAACATTTTTTAACTGATACCTGCTCCTCATGATTTTATATTTTTTAAGTAGGAAGCTGGTTCTAATATACATTACGAGTTAATTTTCCATCACCATATCTGTACCTGATTCTGTTATACTTTGTTTCATCAAATGACATAAAAATCTCCCCGTTTTACTTTTACCTATTCTTTCCTTACAATGTTAGTCCTAACACTCTAATTGTATCGCTAGTTCCCTAGCTTTTTATAAACTTGAAATGATATTCATCTAACGATTAGTCAGCAATTAAAAAGTATGTCGGAGTTGTAACAAAACGCACTTCCTACTTTATTCATTGTTTTACTGGTTTAGAATTGTGTTGCGCTATTTCTGGCACTGAATATTTGCCAGTAACGACTCTTTTTGTGTCATATAAAACGAAAGATGATAATGCTAAAGCGACGGAAAGTGTGTAAAGAGTTAGGTATAGAATACGCTTTAGGATTTCCTTGAGATTCCAAGTATTTACTCACATTTTGCAGCTTTGTTCTTAGTGATTCCGTTTACGGCTTGATCCGTTGTACATAAGTTGGGCATTGCATGGAGCCGTAACAATACCTTGGATGATCATAGGGTAGCGTGTAAGTATTCACTAAGCTCATTACTGATAGCCATTTCTTGACTGTTATATACAGGGGACAAAATTTAAATTGATCTGTGTTGTATCTACAAAATAGCTGTTTGACAACCCTGCGTCTGAAGCCCAATCTGTGGACACAGCAGTCTGCAACGGATGGGTGGTGAGGTGAGAAGCGGTGCAAGGGGAAGATGACCTTGAGCCGCTAGTTAGGGGTGAACAGAGTATAGTATGAAATTCGTTACGTAAGTGATAATCTTAAAGACTTACTTCAGTGAGCTTCAGTATTTGGTATCTTTCTCCACATTTGTCTTTGTTTACAAAAGATACCTATATAGACTAAACCAGAGTTACTTATGTACTTCTAGAAAAATATCTAATTTACTTTACAAAAATCCATTTCATGGCGTAAGATTGACAAATTTTTTACAAATTTCTACGTTTGCTTGAAGGTGGCTCCACGCATCAATGGCAACAGATTTTGTCAAAATTTTTTAGCTACGTTCTCACTCTGAATAATAGATACCAGGAGTTGATTTTCTAACTGGTTGGTCACAGTATGTTGTTGAAGGCGAAAGTTCTTCTAATCTAGATGTTACATCGGGTGTACCTCAAGGAAGTGCAATAGGACCATTTCTTTTCTTAGTTTTTATAAACGATCTGGGAGACAAAGTGAAAAGCCTTTTTAGATTGTTTGCTGATGATGCGGTTATTTATAGGGAAGTAAGAAATTTGGCCGATTGCTTAGAAATTCAGCGCGATCTGAATGTTATTTTGGCTTGGTGCGCTGAGTGGAAACTTACTCTAAATTGTAAAAAAGTGCAAGACAATGAGCATAACTAACAAAAAGAATCCGATTGTTCAGAAATACGAGGTAAACGGTTCAGTTATTGATATGGTCGATTCTATGAAATGTTTGGGAGTAACAGTACAAAGGAACATGAAATGGGACATACACATTAATTCGTTAGTAGGTAGAGCAAATTCTAGGCTGCGATTCATAGGACGAATCTTAAAAAATTGTAATGAACAAACAAAGGAGATAGCGTACAAATCTCTTGTGCGTCCACATTTGGATTATTGTTGTGCCATTTGGGACCCGTTTCGTAAGGGATTGATCGAAAGTATAGAGAAAGTACAGAGAAGAGCCGCTCGATTCGTGACCGCTTGCTACAGTCCTTATGAAAGCGTCACAGAACTGATCAGTATATTAGGTTGGGAGTCTCTGGTAGATAGACGACACACGTTTCGTTTAAACTTATTGAAAAACATGCGTACTCCCACTTTCACTTTTGAGTGTAGTGAAATACTTCTTCCACCAACCTATTTGAGTCGGAAGGACAGGAAAGATAAAATTAGAGAAATAAGGTGCCGGACTGATTCTTATATGAATTCTTTTTTCCCTCGTACCATTAGGGATTGGAATGCACAGCAAAGAGATTAGCTTTGGTGCTGAGCACCCTCTGCCACCCACAATTTTGTGAATTGCAGAGTATATATGTAGATGTAGAAAGGGAGAACAACTCTTTTGAAGTAGCTATCTGCCTCGTCAACTGCACAACTTATGGTAAAACCACACACATTGCTAAGCTACAAGTTCTCTAATAAACCTTCACATCACCTTTAATTCAAACAGTAAAACTCAAACAAGTGAGTTTATTTTATTTGTTTAGCTACATGCTCTGTTGTTGACTAATTTCTTTACGTCGTACATTAATTTTTTTTTTTAAAATCAATAGCTTTATGGAAAAATTATGAGTGAAGCGCATCACTAAGATCAGATATGCGTATTGAAATGGGAAGAAGGGGGAGGGGTAAGATCCAAAGCTAGAGAAGTTAGTTTCCTATATACTATAGCAACAAAGGAAAGATAGGAAGAAAAGGTCAATGTAAAGTGTGATCCACAACGCATATGAGATGACCAGTTCTTACGCCTGGCTGGCAGCAGAATGCAGCAGTTCCTATGATAATCACACTTCGCTCTTTGCCTTTCACGTCCCAGAATGTGTGGGTCCCCGGTGGAGAGAATATTGGACCGCAATAAATCGGCGAGATAAGCCAATCCCATGTCTGAAAAAAAGCAGCTCTGCCCGCAGCGGCTCCAAAAGGTATTTGGCGCCCTCCCAGCTCCGCCGCGAAAATCCGTCGTTGCAGAGGCGCCGTGTCTACGACGCATCACCTCCCTGCCACGGATTAATACACTCTGCGACGGTGAAAAAAGGGGGAACTGGTTTTGCTCGTCGCGTAATCTGCGCTTCCCAGAAAACGGGTGGCGCCTCTCGAGACGAAAATTACTTGAGTGTCTGTCCGCTGTCACTCCCAAAGCGCTCTCCTTCCTGCTGGCTTTTATAATTAGTTTTTCCTCTTGTTGGCTGCTACCCACCCTTTAAAAAAGTGGATCACTTGTAAAAAACTGCGCTACGAGTTGGATGTTTTTCTAAAGATGTACAGGATGAGATTGTCAATAAACATGTCGGTTGCACAAGTAGCACTTGAATAGCTGGTGCTTGCTTGGTCGAAGTAAGGCTTGAACGTTAACTTATTCCGGGTCCTTCAACACTATTTACAGAATGCACTAAACATGTCAATTTCACCATACTGCATTTTGGGAGACACAAATGGTTTGAACCTTAGTCATAACTTACATCTAGTGTTGCCACCTGTACTCTATTACAGACTATTGTACTCTATTTCACGTGGACATGTTGTATAATCTACAACAGTGAGATACGTTTTCTTTTTCAGATAACACACATTTTTACCTTGCCGGTTGACTTTTTAAGTACAGAAATAATATCTGGTCAACATTTTGGGATTTTTCTGTCACTCGGCCCCATCCGACCGAATACGTCGTGTGCATGACAATGTCTTCTACATTTTCTTTTATCTATGTACCTGCCACTTCTGCATTCATTGAAATAATTTTTCTGTTATGAATGTAAACTGGAGGAATGAAAGAAAAATCCTTCGCCTAACTTAATAAAGTACTTGCTCATCATATAGTTTAGTTTAAATATAGACTGTACAGATGTTGTGAACTATTTAAGAACAATGTGTCAGAAAGCAATGATAAATAAGCTTTCAAAAAAAGTACTATTTTCTATACAGATTACTCTATTTTTGCCATCCAAAAACAAATGTACTATTATTGTTCGAATAAAAAATGTGACAGTCTTATCTACAGCCCACCCTAATTATGGTTTGAGGTGATTTTTGGTAATGTTGTTGGCGAATGCTTGCACGGTCCGAATTTTGTCTCGAGAATTTTCCAAGTAAAATCAAAATGTAACACTTGCAAGATGTCTCTGCAACGATGATACAAAGTTTCAGGGATAACGCAGATGGGAGAATGTCTTAACATGAGATAAGGAACTTTGGTCTAGAAATATCGCAGTCGCAAGTTATAAACCAAAACCGGTTTCCGGATGGAGGGGATATAACACAAGGGTAAGCAACCAGACCAATTCGGGTATATCAGAAAGAAAACTGCGCTCCAACAATGCGAGTTCAAAACTGAAAATGAAGATTGTCTGATGTGTAGTATCTGATATAGTCTATCCTTAGGCTGCAGTCTGTGTTTACAAGTTGAGATGGATTCAGCATAATGGAACCCAAACTAATATTTCACACGATGTTGCCTGAAAAGTGCATAGGAAAATGAGCTTTTGTTTCACGGCAACTCCACACTTCATGTCTCTCACTTTGATATTTGTATGTGTTTTATCTTTGCTTATGGCTTTTCGCCTCGTTGACATCGTGGTAGTTATAGACGGGTGTGATGGAACAGAAAGGAATTCGGCCAATGCATTTTTAAGGAAGCATCCTGGAATTCGCCTAGAGTGATTTGGGGAAACCATGGATATATAAATCTGGATGCCCGGACGGGGATTCTAACACGCGTCCTCCCGAATGCGAGGCCAGAAGTTTACCGCGACCCCACCACGCTCGGTGTGGGTTCATGTGAAAAAGCTGGAATAAGAAACGTCTGCAGGCACTGAAGAGGATCTGCTAACAAGATTTCTCGCTGTAATCGTAGGCTTCCGCGGCCAGAGTCAGTTGATTCTTGGCTGTCCGGGTGGCGCCGCGTCATGTTTATTGAAAACGACGTTTCGACCCTCATTCAGGGGTCTTCTTCCATGGCAGAACTGCGTCTTCGGTCATATATATATATATATATATATTTATTGTTTTTTCATTCCTTCCCCGGTGGGGAAGGCGGGCTGGCAGCGCATTGGTAGCGCTCTTCAGCCTAGTGAGTTACATAAAATATACAATTGTTTTTAACATATGCATTTGCTTACAACTAGACATTATAATTGAGTTTACAGTTGTTTTACATATATTTTTTTTTTTTTTTTTTTTTTTCTTTTTTAGGAGCTGTTCAGGAGTTGGTACTTAGCTGATTAGCTTATAGTGTGGGATATATTTTTGGGCGCCTCTGTCGCTCGGATATGGGTGGTGGTCGGTCGATGTGTTGGGTGAGTATGAGGATGTTCAGGAGGTGGAGAGTGGGAGGTATTTGTTTGTAGTAGTTGGGGAGATGGGGTGGTTCAGTGATTAGTTTTAAGGTTATGGGATTGTTGTTATGGATACTGTTGATAGCATATTTGATACGGAGTGATTCGAGGTGGATGAGGATGTGGGGGAATTTTATGAGGCTGTATAGTAGATTGGTAGGTGATGGTAATCGGATGCGGTAGGCGATGCGGAGTGCGTGGCGTTCTATTATTTGCAGTCTATTGTAAAAACGGTCGGGAGCGGATATCCATGAGAGGTGACCATAGGTGAGAATAGGGCGGAGAAAAGCTTTGTAAGTATTGATGATGATATTGCTGCGGAGTCCCCATGATGTGCCAGTGAGTGATTTGAGTAAACTGAGGCGGGTTTTTACTTTTGCTATGATTGTGTTGAGGTGGGGTGTCCATGTTAGGTGCCGGTCGAGGGTTACGCCTAGATATTTCACTGTAGGTTGTTGCGGGATGGGGTGGTTGTAGATGGTGATGTGAAAATCCGTGAGGCGGTATTTTCGGCTTGTTTTGCCGAAAATTATTGCTTGCGTTTTGTTGGGGTTAATGATCAGTCTCCATCGGTTACACCACTGCACAAATTTGTTGAGTTCGGTTTGTATTGCTTTTTGGGATTGTTGCAGTGATTTATGGATGGCTAAGTATGCGGTATCGTCGGCGTATTTAAGGACGTAAGTTGGTGGTGCGGGGAAGGGTATGTCGCAAATGTATAGGATGTATAGGAGGGGTGAAAGAACAGATCCCTGGGGGACACCTGCGGTAGGGGAGAAGGTACGGGAAAGGAAGTTGTTGATAGTTACAAAGGAGGTGCGGTGTGAGAGGAAGGAGGCTATTGTACGGATGAAGGTGATGGGGAGGGCGAAGGTTTGGAGTTTGAAGATGAGTCCAGCGTGCCATACTGTGTCGAATGCTTTTTCGATATCTAGCAGGACGAGGATTGCGGATCGGTGGGTGTTCAGGTGCGTAGTCAGGAGGTGTACTAATTTCAGGAGTTGATCTTGAGTTGACAATTTCGGGCGGAAGCCGCACTGGGCTGGGGAAAGGAGTGAGTGTTGGGAAAGGTGTTGATGGATTCTTTTGGATAGTATTGTTTCGAAGATCTTGCTGAAAACGGAGGTAAGGCTGATAGGTCGGTATGAGGTGGGGTCTGATTTGGGCTTATTGGGTTTGGGGAACATGAGAATTTTAGAGGTTTTCCATTTGGGGAGGTAGATACCAGAGTATAGGATATATGTGAATAGGAGAGCTAGGAGTTGATGAAATGAATGGGGTGCTTCTTTAAGGTGTCTGTAGGTGATGGAATCGGGGCCGGGTGCTGTATTTTTCTTGGTGTGGAGTACGGAAAGGATGTCGTTAGTGGTGATGGGGGTGTTAAGCCCAGTGCGGCTGACATTATGGATGTAGTTGTAGTCGGGCTTGAGGGGGGGTGAGGAGGTATCGGCACGCTGTTCTATTATGGGGGAGTCTGTATAATCAAAGCGGGGGTCGTTGGGTGTGGTATGGACTTTCTGGAGATGGTCGGCGAAAATATTTGCTTTTTGGATGTCATTGGATACGGGATGGTTGTTATGTAGAAGGGGGTAGGTGGGTGCGGTTTTGAGGCCAGTTATACGTCTGAAGGTGGACCAGTATTTGGAGGAGTTCTGAATATATTGTAGGCTTAGCTGGTTGCAGGTGTCCCTCCAGGTACGGCGTTTATGGGCGGTAATGTAATTGCGAACTGTGCGTTGGAGCTGGCGGTGAAGGGTGAGGAGCTGATGGTCATGGGTGCGTTGATAGGTGCGGAAAAGTTGTCGTGAAGTATGAAGAAGTTGGAGGGCTCGTGCTGGTAGGGAAGGTTTGTGAGGGGTGATCGGTGTCAGGGGAATATGAGCGTCGATGGCGTCAGTGATGGTGCGTTCGAGGAAGTCTGCAGTTTGTAGAAGGCTGTCTGTGTCGGTGATATATGGGTTGTCTGTGTCAATTTTGTCGTCGATGAATTTTCTATAATTATTCCAGTTAGTCTTGTGATAATTTTGGATGTAACGGTGGGGTATCTGGTTTGGTGGACGTGGGGTGTTTGGGGGGTTGTATTGAATGGAGAGCATGATTGGAAGGTGGTCGCTGCCAATGGGGTTCCAGAACATGAAGGGTGGAGCGGGTGAGGATGTTTGGGGATGCGATGACGATGTCGGGGTTGTATTGGATTCGGGGCGCGTGGGTGATGGAATGTTAATGAGATCACCTCTCATGGCTGCTAGGGTGTGGTGGAGTTGATGAAGTTCTTGTTGGGTACGGCTGTGGATGTTTATGTCGGCCATGATGATATATGAATTGAAGTGGTTGTCTATGTAGGAGAGAAAGTTGATAGGTAGTGGAACGCGGGGCCGGATGTAAATAGTGACTAAGGTGACAGTGAGTGATTTTAGAAATACGGTGACGATGACATGTTCGGATGGATGATTTAGGGGTGGGTGTATTTGGGTGGGGATGTGATTATGATATCCAATGGCCACGCCTCCGCGTGCCGCCCGGGTAGGATTGTCAGATCGGATGAGCTGGTATGGGGGCATGCGGATCTGGTGACGAGGTGTGAGGAAGGTTTCGTTTAGTAGGAGGCAATCGATGTCGTGTGTGGTAAGGGTGTGTAGGAGGAGGTTTTTGTTGGTGGGTAGGGAACGGATGTTATTGAATAAAATATTATGATAAAGTGGCATATTTGGGCTATCGGTTGGGTGGGGAGTTGGAGGGCTTTAGACGAGAGTTTCCAGAGGGAGAAATTGGAAATGGGCATTATTGTGTGAATAGGTGGCATTGATATGAATTCCGAAGACTGCTCTGGCTGCTATTGATATTTGGGAGAGTGTGTGGTCGCGTGAAAAGGGGTTTAAGTTTTGTAGGGTGATAGTGATGAATCTTAAGATGTCCTCTATTGTTGGCGGGGGGCGTATGGAGTTGGTGGGTGGCGTAGGAGGGTCTATTGGTCGGATGGGTACGGTGAGTTCGGCTTTTGTAGGTGCTGGTTTTGATTTGCATTTGAAGGAGTAGGTGGGGTGATTTTCGTTACAGGTATTGCAGGTTGGGGTTTTTTGTAGGTTCGGACATGTTTTTAGGAAGTGGTTTTCCTTGCAGTGCGGACAGATAGGGGTGTTTTTTGCAATCAGAGGTAAGGTGGTCGTTATATTTAAGGCAGCGTGCACATCGAGTGGGTTGAGGGGAAGGGGTTTTAGACGGTTCCACTCTGTATTTTTGATGATAGATTAAGGCTCCATTGTTTAGCAGTTGGTCAATGGTTGGCACGTCTTCTGTGAATATTCTGACCATGTAGGTAGGTCCTAGACTGTTTTTGATACGGAGGGCTTTTCTGACATGTAACTCATTGTTTGAATTGAGCTCAGCGACTACTTCTTCTTCCGTTATTGATGGGTCTACCCCACGGATGACGGCAGAGAGTGTGGGGGGTCGTTTTGGCGGAGTTGGTTGCTTTGGTGGGGGTGGGGCGACGGTTGTTAGTGTGGCGTGGTCGCCAAAAGATGATAGTCCAATTTTGGTTTTAATGAGTTTGGGAAAATCTGGTTCGTTACTTTTTATGATCATCCCATTTTTAGTGGGAACGAGCTGATGAAGAGATATGTTTGGTATACGTCGTTTGATAAATTTTGTGAGGATTTTGCTGTTGGTGTATTCCGGGAAGGTTCCTTTTAGAAGGTATGTTCTAATTGTTTGTGAAGTAGTGGGAGGTGAGATTGTGGTATCCATATCTTCTTCAGCAGCTGCATTGGAAGATATGGGATTTTGTAATGATGATAATGGGCCACTTTTGGTTGGGCCGTAGGGTTGTGCCTTGTTTCTGGCAGTCTGGAGGTAGCTGGTGCTGCGTGATGGTTTTTGTCTTATCTGAGGGAGGTTTTGATGAGTGCCAGCGGATGCGGCAGGGCTGATGGTTGAAGAGGTAGTAATGGTGCTAGTGGTGGTTGTGGTCGTGATTGATGATGTGGCCATGGTGTACAGGTGGGGACTAGTGGTGACTGTGGGTGGAAGAATGGTTGGGTTGGTGACGGGGTCCATGGTGTTACCGTATTTTGGAGTGTCCGGGCGAGGTCCGTGGGCAGGTGGCGTTGGCAGCAAGCTGTGGTCCGCAGGCAGGCGTAGTCCGTGGGCAGGCGAAGTCGGCTGAAAGCGAAGGTCTGGAGACGGGCGGGTCCGTAGGCAGGCTTGGCTGAGAGCGGAAGTCCGTAGGAAGGCGAGGTCGGCAGAGAGCAGAAGTCCGTGGGCAGGCGAGGTCGGCAGATAGCAGAAGTCCGTGGGCAGGCGAGGTTGGCAGATAGCAGAAGTCCGTGGGCAGGCGAGGTTGGCAGATAGCAGAAGTCCGTGGGCAGGCGAGGTTGGCAGATAGCAGAAGTCCGTGGGCAGGCGAGGTTGGCAGATAGCAGAAGTCCGTGGGCAGGCGAAGTACGTGGGTTAATGAGGTCGGCAGGCAGGCAAGCGAGGTCAGTGGGCAGGCGTAGTCCGATGATGCAGATGAGTTCCACAGGCCAGTAGTCGAAGTCCAGGGGCAGTAGGCGAGGTCCAAACACAAGCAGCAGAAGATCCAAGAGAGAGTCCAAAAGGCGATGTCCAGTAGAAAGCGTGGTCCAATAATAGCGGGCGACAACGTGAAGTATGCGAAGAAATCCAGGTTGAGCTGCTACATGTCTTCGGTCAGCGAGTGATCTTATTTTATAGCCGAGGCCCGCGTCCGTCTAGATGGTTCGATTTGCCCGGCCAATCAAAGGTCCGAGCCGTCACGTGGTTCGTTGGCCTGGCGCGGCGCGGTGCGGTCTGGTTTGAGGTGACATGTGACATGCTCTCTCCGCAACAGCGAGAGCCAGGCGGTTAAGACAACGGGCTGAAATTGCACGACGCCTGGCTCTCGCTGTTGCGGAGAGAGCATGTCACGTGTCACCTCCCACCAGACCGCGCCGCGCCCCGCCAGGCCAACGAACCACGTGACGGCTCGGACCTCTGATTGGCCGGACAAATCGAACCATCTAGACGGACGCGGGCCTCGGCTATAAAATAAGACCACTCGCTGACCGAAGACGCAGTTCTGCCCTGGAAGAAGACCCCAGAATGAGGGTCGAAACGTCGGTTTCAAGAAACATGACGCGGCGCCACCCGGACAGCCAAGAATCAAGATTTCTCGCTGCCTGTATCATCGTCAAAACCACGCCAATGTTGGTGAACCGCGTGCGACAGAACTCAGTGCTATGTTTTCATACTTGTATCGAAGTCGTAAAACGCCATTTTGAATAACTATTGTAAACGTATTCGCAGCTTATAATATTACAAACAATGATTCGTAAGCTCTCTTATCCGCTTTCATAGGCATCCAAAAATAAATTTTGGCACATAACCTGTAACTCGGCTATTTCCTCACCGAGGTACCTCATTTCAGATTGATATACCACATTAGCTCTATCCTATCACCTCTGCGAATGTGATTCATTATCAAAAAAGCATTTAGAACACAGCTTACATACGAGTATCTATATTATATTTCAAAGTTATAAAATACAGTTTGAAACACCCTATATATCTGTTCCAAGACATAGGATTTAGAAGATACACGTTACGCTCCTCTTAAATTAATAAATTTCATTTTAGAAACTGTTACCAAACTAATAAATCAAGATAATATTAACTTCGTTCCGCGATTCTTATTATAAGTTTAATTTCATATGCGGTTCCGAATAGTTTGACAATCCCGTAGTAACGTCCTGGAGATATAGGTCTGAAATTTCTACATTTTGTCAATTATCCTGGTTTTCTATTGACGATCGAGCGTGGTGGGTGAACGGTCAAAGTTCTGGCCTCACATTCGGGAGGAATCCGGTTCGAATCCCCGTCTGGGAATCCAGATTTGGGGTATCCATGGTTTCCCCAAATCACTCTAGATGAATGCCGGTAAGCTTCATTCAAAAGGGCATGGCCGAATTCCTTCCCGTTACTTGTCCCCAATCCCATCCCGCCCCTAATAACCTCCACGTCGATGAGGCGTAAAGCCATAAGTAAAAAGGCTTCTCCTGGCGTAAAATATAAAAAAAACTGGGATTAACTTTGCCCGAATTATACCTATAGTTTTCAGTAAGAAATTAGAAAATTTCATTTAGAGGATCATGTGCGTTGTGTAAAAAATATGCCTAAAATTCCTTATAAAACATTTTTTTCTCTAGAACATTGTTCTGTTCTGCATAATTACCGGGGAAAGTACTTACAGCTCACAATCTGTGGTCACTGGAACTAATACTCCGGAAATTGCAGTTCCTTTGCTAATAATTCTTTCCTCAAATCTTTCAGAAGATCTCGCCGAATGTTTTGGAGAGCCATTCTCCGGGTTTTCCGTAAAAGCTGGTTGTTGTATTTCTTCGCTGTTTGTTTCATTAGAAGCAAGAAAACAGCATTCGTTTGTAAAAATAACCCTGTAGTTGTAAATTACGTTTATTAGATTGGAAATGTGTCGCTTGCAGCTGTTCAATATGGGTGCCATTGGGTTTTTAAACTTTGTGTTAATCATAAATACTACTTTTATTTTTAGCAAAGCCTATTTCATCTATGCCTTTTATAGCAAGAAAATATAAATTGTTTTAGACTCCTCTGAGGCCACAGTTTTTCCTTTTATTGTTAACGTGGTATTAGACGATCCATCTCCTTGTAAATGTTAGCAGTTTTAGACATTGCTTTGCATTATAAACTTTCTCGCAGTCTAATGTACACTTTTGGATTTATAAGTAAGAATTGTTCCTTCAGTGAAGTTGTCTTATATCTTAACGAATACCACTCAATATAGTTTGATGTCCTTATGATATCCTTATGGTATATTTTAAAAGTATGGTTGATAATGTAATATATTCTAATTTTATGGAGCCATGTTGTTACATCATACTCTCGTGTCTACAAATCTTATACAGTGCCTCCGCATGATTCTAAATAATCGTCCGAAGTATCAGAATCATAGAAATCCATGCTAGGAATAACCAACCGGGACAACCGAATCCTTTAACAAAAAAAAAACTCTTCACCTCACGTAAGAAACTGGAACAGAAGAATAGTCACAAAACACCATTATCAATCGTGCACACACAAACCTAATGCAAAAGAAAACAATCATAGCGTAAATAACAAAAACAGTACCTCAATCGGAAATTTATAAAGTCAAAGAGAGCAACATTTTCTCTCTAAGACAGAAAGCTAGGAAAAAAGGATAAATAAATGAAAACTCTAACCAGGACACCAAAATAGTCGGATCCAGTAAAATAACTGTTGCTATGAAACTTAACAAATATTCATTTAATATGGTTTTGAGACCTATTTAATACATCATAACCACAGCTGAGCTGTACGTTGCGTTGAACTGATCACTCCTCGACAGTGTATGTATCGAAGATCACCGCTGCGCGCACGTACAAACAAAAAATTGTCATCGGATGTTCGTGTTCGATTAGTTCGCACCGAAAGACGGTCACCGGCCCACTGTTTGAACGGACGCTGAGTGTACGGTTGCAATAGGCCCTAAACCTCATTGTGCCAACTAAACGCCAGTGTAAAGGGCGGGGTTAAAATATCTATAATATTAGGAACATTCTCCCGTCTCGTGGTTGCTGTTTTTGTTATTTGGGCTTTAGGGAGCGTCGACATCTAGGTCATTAGCACCCTGTCTCCCGTCTCAAAGAGAGGGTAGAGTCTTACGTTGAACTCAGTGGACCAATCCAAAATTTCGGGCATGAGTTCAAGAATAATAGTACCTCGATTTGTTAAATTTAGGAACGAAAATTTGGAGAAAGAAGCAGGGCCCCCAAAATGTGCCAATATCAGATGCAGAAAATGGCATACATATCTTTACATATTAAAGAAAGGACTATAACTAACCAATGTCATCATCATCAAGGGTTCTCTGCTATACAGCAGGTCCACGCACAGTGACAGCCCTCCACGCCTCCCTCTGTTCCACCATTCTTTTAGTTTCTATATATCTCCCGTTTATCATTATATCATCCATCATTTTCATCCTTCGCCGACCTCTTCTCTTCTCTCCGTTTACAGTCCCCTCCAGAGCAGTCTTAAGCAAACATTAGTTCCTCAGCACATGCCCAATCCAGTTCTTTTTTCTGTTTCTTATTGTTTTTGTGAGTGACCTTTTCTCTCCTGTTCGTTTCAGCACTTCCTCATTCCTTACTTTGTCCTGCCAACTTATTTTCTCCATCCTCCTCCATAACCACATTTCAAAAGCTTCCAACCTCTTTAGATCTTCTATGCGTAGCGTCCATGTGTCTACCCAATACAGTCCTACCCTCCATACAAAACATTTAGCTAATTTTTTCCTCATTGTCCAGCCTTCTGCATAGTAAATTTTTCTTTCTATTGAAAGCTTCCTTTGCCATTGCTATTATAGTTTCTACCTCCTTCTTGCAGCTCATATCACCACTCACAATATTCCCGAGATTTTTAAAGGACTCCACATGTTCAATTATTTCTCCGTGCAGCGTTATCATCATTTCTTTACTACTCTTTCCCACCATCATACATTTAGTTTTGGTCCTATTGATTCTCATTCCGAATTCCTCACACCCTTTGTCTGAAGTCTCTAAATGTCAGGGAGGAAATAAAAAATAAACGGAAATAAGGTAAAAATAAAAAGTCAATCAGCACTAAACAAATCAACTGTTTAGATCGAGTGCGAAGAGGTTCAGTTTCCTCTTAGAAATAAAACAAACAGTTCCGTGCTACTACTATCAGCTGCAAATACCTAGGAACGTCATTCAAATAATAATAACAATTCTCCTGCTCCACATGTGGAAAGAATAACCACAAACTCTTTCTAGCAAAATTCACTAAAATCTTCCCCCCTCTCAGATCTCAGCAAATTCCTTAACAAATGGAGAAGTTTTTGAATAAATAATTTAACACATAACTTCAGAACTTAAAGAATCTGCTGACACGGAAGCCAAAATTGTCGTGGTAGTTAACTCCTTTATTAATTTCATAAGTAGAACAAAATTAACGGAAAAATCATGACGTGGAATGTCGGTGGCATACGCTGGAAATATTTTTGGATGAACGTAACACAAGCCTCACTTTATTCAGCGAAACTCAAGTGCGAACGGATCAGTGATTTCAGGTGAGAAACTATAAGCTGCACATGACCGACAGCCATAATAAGCGAATGAGAGGGACGGCAGTAATCATAAAAAAAGAACGCGTAGCACATGGACCAACTGATTTACCTGCACTCGAGCATGCGCAAGTTACGGCTGTTGAGATTAAATAAATGTGCGGGTCCGATATCATGGACATTTTTGTGTTCAAGCACATTCCCTGGTCTGTTGCTTTCTCTTTGCATACTTACCTCAATTCTGACCAAAAAGCAGCGATTTTATGTGTTATGCAGTCGTGAGGCGATCAAAGGGTAAAATGTTGTCTATAATTATACCCTTGCAAAAATACCAAACCACCACATTACAGGACAGAAAGAAGTGAAAATTCAGCGTCAAGTTGATTGAAAAATTGGACCAACTCGTTAACGAAATTAAAGAATTTGACAAGAAAACATTATAAAAATTTCACACAATCCTGGGAAAAAAGATTGCCTCCCCGCGATTCGCATCTAATAATATTTAAAAATTATTATTGGATACGTTGGCAAAAATATCGAGACCCTAAGGACTGTAGAATAACAAATAGAGTCGCCCATGAAATCGGATACCACGGAGAGCAGCACGGAACAGAATGCTGGGACAAGATTCATCGCCGAGCACAATAAAACCCCGATGTTTTCTGGACATTAATAAAAGCAAGGAAGGAACCACCCAGTCGTTATAGCCACTACACGAGCAAAATGGTGTTGAATACACACCGCGAGGGAAAAAGCAGTTCATTTATGACGAGTGTAGTGATATTACTGAAGACAGTGTTTAGAGAAGTCCATCGATTTTTGAGGCAAATTATAGGGAACTTTTTCTGTCATGGGAAACCTTCTCTAGTTAACTGATAGAATAAAAAATCCTCTATTCCCAACGACATCAAAGCAACTACTGGTGTCCTCAAAAATACCAGACATACTCCACCCAAATTTACAACTCATTAGGTCCTGCTTCCCCTACTCTTGATATCACAGTGCGCAAGACAAATAAGAATCAGTTGTTCCTCCAAACTTACAGACCTATCTCGCTCCTCAATATTCTAGGAAAATTCATTGGAAAAAACTTTGTTTCCCTTTCCCTACAACAATTCGTTAAAAACGGGTCGCATTCCTTCAGGCACAGTACAGTCGCTTTTAGTAAGAAATAAAGCAGAGCATGTTAAAATTACAGTCTCAGATGACCTGGGTAACGTTATGGCTTCGCATTCAGGAGGACATGGGATCGAATCTCCGTCCCGCCATCCAGATTTTGGCTTTCCACTGTTTTCCCAGACCATACAGGAAAATCCCGGAAAGTTTCATTTAAGACCATTGCCGAATTCTTTCCCGTTCCTTGCTCCAGTCATTTCCCACTTCAAATGACCTTGACACGACGTAAAGCCTTAAACAAAAAAACAATTGACCTAGTGAACAGAGATAAACTGAGTGAAGCTTCGAACTGAAAAAACGAGACAGTGACAAATTTATGAGGATAAGGTGTGTTGGTAAATGTTTCGAATAGACGCGCTCCTAACAGATCCAACCAGCAGCAAATCAGGTATCCGGTTAACGTAATCAACGTCCTATCAGAAATGGGATGTCGTATCGCATCCAACATGCGTTGCATAAGTGATGACAGAGAATTTGGTATCCGAAAGTCGTGTTTTTTATCATATTCATTGGGATAGTTCAATACGAAAATTTTATTCGAGAACAGCATTATAAAAGCTTCGTTCTTATAATGTGAAAAGGGGCAAGACCCTCGCGAAATAAGGAGAGAAATTCCAAGATTGCGGAAATTATTCGTTTATTGTGTTTCTTTATTTTCTTGCCCGTTATCTGAAAGGGGAAGGCACGTTCCAAAAGTTGATAACTTTTTCGTCGCGTACCAGGCACAAGATGAATTGGTGATACTATCTCCCTTATGTATAAAGTTTGAAAGAATGCTTTCTGGAAG
The DNA here is from genome assembly GCA_031002005.1 of Vandiemenella viatica. NCBI lineage: Eukaryota > Metazoa > Arthropoda > Insecta > Orthoptera > Morabidae > Vandiemenella > Vandiemenella viatica. The sequence goes on along the minus strand of CM061919.1, from coordinate 150,796,422 downwards.
TGACTGCCTCTCTCACAGGATGGAAAGTAAACGAAGATTTTTGATGAAATCGCAGTAAGGTGACATTTCCATCTTAGATACGCAGAAGCCTGCTGCAAACTCGCGTCAGTGTCAAATTGTCCCGATAACCTCGTGATTTACGACCACTGCTGTCACGGGTACAGCCGCTGCTCATATGATACACCGAGTTCTGCAGTTCTGACGAAGACAAACTGGAGGGACAGGCTGTCAGGACACCACCTGTTGTCCAACGTGCTGGAGGTGTTGTTAGTGTCACACCTGCACACGCTCAATAACATGTCAATAGCATGTAATTGGTGCCAAGGCTTGCACCTTAAATACTACACATTTATTATTATTGTAGCCTGTTTACTTATTAACCTTAAGAATGAACAGGAGCCTCAAGCGTTCACTGTACAACATGAAGAAAGATTACACATATTACTTGAACATTTCGGCGATGATGTAATTTCGAGGTGTTAAGTGTACAAGAGACATATGATTTGCCTTCAAGGGCAGGCAATACTTTCTAATCTGACTCTCCAACGTCGTTCCAGAACCAGTAACATAACACAGACAGAAAAATTCAAGACTTTAGTTTTTGTTTTGGTGACGAGCTGTCAAAGCTGTACAGTGCTGTAAGCTCAGTTAGAAAGGCCTATCGGTTCAAAAGACTTAAAGTTCCAGCTCTCAGAGCCTTTTTCTGCACGTGAACGCTTGTCTCCAACCAGCTCGTGCTATACAAGAGAAATTAGTAGAACTACATTGAACAGTGCTGGTTCTGCCTTCCTGAATTCTAAATTTGAACCAGGTAATTATCATTTGTTTCGACCAACGGAAAGGACTTCTTATGAAAGAAATTTTCTCCATGAAAAAGTAGTTCATGACTTCATTAATTCGCTGCGTAAACATCCAAGAAATTTTTATCAAGTAGGAATTTAAAAACGCTCAGTGCGAAGTAATGTGTGGACGAAAGTGGATGCTTTATAGAAAAACTTCCTGATTACGTTTTCCTTTATATTAATCGAAGGAATATATATTAATATATTTTTTCAACACGTATGTATACCCTAAGTCGACCGTCTACTTTTTTTGGCATTTTCGTGTCACATTGAAGGAAGACAGAAAAATATGGATATAAAAAACGGAAAGGCTGGACTGAGAATATCGGGAAAAAAAACTTTTTAATGGCAGACTGTTTCCCCTGTTCCTAAGACGTCATATTTCTGTGTTTCTTTGGAACAGTATTCTCAAGTTTGTTTAATATAACATGTTTCACGCAGTCTTGCTTTTAAACTTTGATTATTCAGAAGCACGCTACGGGTGCTGAATGACATTTTATTCGTAAACCAAGGTTTTACTGACAAGCTACCCCGCATTTAAATGAAATAATCTATAATTTTTTATCCATTATAGACGCTTTCTTATTTTGCTCAGTAAATGTAAAATCATAAAAACTAATTACGTTGTATCTGCAGTCTCTTAAAGACGAAGTTTAAAACTAATGCTTCTTTAAAAAAAACATGTTAATTGAATATGAAAATACTGTTTTCCATAAATACCTGAAGCTAAAAGAATTACGCCAGTGTAATGAAAATTACGTAACACTTACATCCAACAGACCTCAGGTAATAGGCGGCATGACACTCAGGGAAATGAAGTAAAAGAAACGTTGTGCACAATTTTTCAGGGTAATACCCTTCGAGCTGCATTAATTTCACCCGCACACATTCGAACACTTTAACGCTAGATGCATAAAAGAATTTCTCAATGGCAGCAATCGTTTCTTCACGTATATATGACGTCAATTACTCCTTTTCGGTTTCGAAATAGTTATAAGTCTGAGGGGCCAGATCAATGGAAAATGATGCTTGATGCACTAAATGAAAACCATACTTATGAATGACAGCGGTGTTAATGGGAAGTTAGTAACTGAGAGCAACTTTTAGGCAAATTGCAGTAGCTGTTTTCCTCGATATTTTCTAAGGCCTGTTTGACAACATTATCATAATATATCTCTGTGATCCGAAAACAAATATATATATATATAAACAGATCCTATCAATTTGCCTGAAGCTGGAATAACCTTAACTTTCTTTGGACATAAAGAACTTGTCAGCATCCACTATATTTCCTCGAAGGTATGTTAAAGGGCTCATCCTCAGATAAAGTCATAAATCTGTCAGCAAAATATGTTGGAAGGGCTTCAGTAAGAGGAATATTTTTTACAACTTCCTGCTCCTTTCATTTCCATTCGGCCTGCTTTCAAAATATACGGCACTAAACGTGGGGAACTTTTTTCTGGCCAAGTCCTCTGACAGATTGTTATCTACTATAGCGTTTGAAATAAGTGACTCTTTAGTGTGCCGAACCTTTAACTTTATGCCTTTCGTCACTGTCTCATATATCCTGACCACGTTTCCTCTACAACTGTCCTCACCGGGACTAACTTCTCTTCCATTTAGATTACTGAGCGTGGTGGGTGAAGGGTAATGTTATTGCCTCGTATTCGGGAGGACGCGGGTTCGAATCCGCGACCGGCAATCCAGATTTGTGTTTTCCATGGTGTTCCTAAATTACTACGGGTGAATACCTGGATCGTTTATTCAAAATTCCATCGCAGAATTCCTTTCCGTTCGTTGCCCCCATACATTTTCTGCTGTAATGACCCCAACGTCAAAGAGGCGTAAAGCCAGAAACAAAAAAAGAACAAAAAAATTTACATTAAAAAAATTATTTTTGTGCACTGTTCTTAATGTTGCCACCATATGTTCAGTAATTTTCTTCTGCGATGTCTCCTCCTTACACAACGAGCGTGGTAGGTGAGTGGTTATCCGCTGGCCTCACATTCGGGAGTACGTGGCTTCAAATCCCCGTCCAGGCAACCAGATTTTGGTTTTCCATGGTTTCCTAAAAGAATGTCTGGATGATTCCTTTACAAGGCCACGACCGAATTCGTTCCCGTTCCTTGTCCCCACTCCTTATTCGCCCCTAATGACCTCGAAGTCAATGAGGCATAATGTCATAAGCAAAATAATAAAAGCTATTTCTTATACAAATATTTAATAAAACCAGGAGTTTCTTCCTTTTCTTTTCTAGATTAAACGTACAATTTATTCACTTTTAACGCTTTAAATAAAGCAAACGATCATTGCAGGATGTTTCAAACATAAATAGTTTTATGCTGTTTAGACCAGATTGTAGGATCCAATTTTCCAGGTCAGGTCATACAACGTATGAAGGTATCCTTATCCCAAGTGAATTCTCCTTTCTTTATGCCGTGACGTACTAACAGAAATCTGAAGCAGCTTTGACACCTGTTCCGGTGTATTGCCTGCCAGGAAGCCTGTATGCGAATCCACACACCAACAGGTCTAACTACAAGTAACCATTTGCCGGATAATCACATCCAAGATTTATTCAACAGGCAACATAATGATAAATAAGCAGATAAGTGAAGAATTTCTGTCTATAGTATGATGCAGAATGCTGATGGCAACGTCTGTTTGCAAACTGTACTCCTAAAATTTGGTACTGTTGCTACTCTGAAGGCATGATGGGAGTCCAACCTCTGTAAATTGGTGTTGGTTGTTAGTACGATTGCCCAAGGCGTCCAACACCATCACTGGTTGCATTTATAAAATCTTCCCCTCTAAAATGCGTTATGGAAAGATTTTTTCACCATGGACACATAATAATCTATATAGTCTCATTACTGCTGTGTTCAATTTTCAGCGTGACGCGTTTGAACATAAGTTAGCTCGCTAATCATCACGTCAGTCTTCTTAATCATAAGTCTACACCCTGCAGTCAGAGACGTGGATGATTCCGGGTGATATGACACCGTAACGAAAGGAAGAATTCAAACATTCCTTGTGAAACAGATTGAGGAAACTTGTGGAATCGGATAATACCATAACTTTTCGGTGCTCCACTGTTAAGCTTAGGCCTCTAGCGACGTGGAACAGTCCACCACTGTCACACCAAAAACACGTCTGTTATCACGTGTGGTTATAATATTTTGGTATGCACCATACTATTTTGTACCAACATGGATTTTATGTGCGATTATAATTGTTTTATGTATCACTTGACTAGCAGGTTCTAGGCACGAAAATTTGTTTCATATAGATTAATCATTGTTTGCGGTTAGTAATTTATTGATAAGACTCCCTTCTGCGTACACTATAATGCAAAACTGTTTATGGTTCATTACTTTTTAGTTGTTAAACAATCCTTTCCTAATTTCCTGGACATCAAGTTCAGATATTTCTAGTGAACCAAAGAGTTGTTATATATCTTGCAGCTCTAATGCTACGAAAGTTATGTTAATGTATGCATTCCCTGTGGTTTTCACACCACTATTGAAAATGTTAAATTTCCGAAATTCTTTATTATATGACCTTATTCACCAATAAATCTTGGTCACAGAAAGCGTTTAAATGAATTCTTTATCACACAATTTATTATTAGGATGATGATAAAGATCCTTTCATTGTTCAGAGTCAGTATTGTGGCCTAAATGAAATATGATTCAGATGTACAGTGCAAAGATATTACTCTCACTTCATACCAAGAAATAAGTTACACTACATTCTGCTATCTATCGAAACAAATATCAGTTAATAATGAAGCTCAGTGCATTACACCTTGTCGTCCTGTATTAAATACTGACAAATTTCGTGTCAGACACGTTGTTGTGAAAAGTTTTTTTGCAGTGTTAACCGTGTGAATTAATCACGTCTGTTATACAGACTAAAATAGAGAATCCATTAAAGATTTTTATAATTGTTGTTTCGGATAGCAGAAATTAAACCTTTACGGCTAACAACGAGCCAATGAACTTCTTATGTATCTACAGTCTACACGAATATTAAATAACATGGTTTCTATTTTGATACAGTTGTTCACAACAACTATTGCCTGCAATCCTATCTCAACATTTTGTCTACGGGTGTTCCATACTTTCCCTATCTTCTTGATACAGAACGCTCCCACATTCAGTTACACGTTGGTCGCCCTCATGAATATTCATCTGCAGCCTGGGCTCGCCTGGGTGGTAGGCAGCACAGCGATACCAACACAAAATGTACTGTTCAGCCCGCAAGGTACGCAGTCCCGCGTTGCATTCTGCTCCGCAGGAATATGGAGCTTGATAGCGGGAATATTAGGAGGCATTTGTTCTATGACGATGTTATCTAACATTGTTAGTAATCAATTTTCGAATATATTTCTTGTTTAACCTCAGATTTAGTTATTTGAAAATCGCAGTTTGTAGAATAGATTTTCAAATAATTTAGTAGTCAATACATATCATAAATAACATACAATTATAACTTTATATGAAATTAAATTAATGGTCGCACAATATTCTTTGTTGATCGCAGTCTCAAAAAAACTAAAAAACAATTCCTTGGATAATTTCGGCTTCCAAAATTTCTCGGAATGTTTCTTTCTACCTTGATGATTTCCTCAGTAACCACATCTCTATTTTAAGGCTTCAAATAAATTCCAACAGATTAACATTATTTTTTGTTTTGTTTAGAATATGGACCACTAAATGTCCCAAAACTCATAATAAAGTATTATGTTTAGTCTGTGGAGATGCCATGAAGTCTGGACTCACTATTTGTGTTATGGGAAATTCGACAAGGATACATATGCCATAGAAGCCAGGGTGTATCTCACCAAAATACATATGTGTTTTTCTTCGCTACCAGAAAAGTGGTATACTAGTGAGTCTATGTCGCCAGAAAGGTTTCAACTATCTGCTGGCTCAAAAAAAAAAAAAAACTGCTTTTGTAATGTACCGTTAATGAATAAATTTTAGTATTTGAAGCTATTGTTAAAGAAAAATTATAGTTATAGTGTAAATTTTCCATTGCTGAATTGAATTCATCTTCATATTTTGGTTCTCCGGTGAAATTTGTATTGTTATTGTTTGCCTTTTTTCTGTGTGTGTGATTTTGTGCATCTTTCAAACATTTTATAAAAACAATAGCAGTAATACTGTATACTACATTGGCAATTTATCGTATTGTAATTTTTTATAAGAGAAATAGCTCTTAAAAATTCTTTTTTCATCAGCCAACGCAGACAGGCATTCTCCTTTTAAGTACTGTACATTCTTCATTATCACTGATTATTTGCAGTCAAAAAGTTTAGGGCAACGACTTTTGAGAGCTGATGTGTTTTTACACACACGTTATTTCAACCATTCTGAATGGCTGAGAATAGTCGTCACGTCCATACATCTGCAGAGCATACCCTAAAGCCACTTACGTCTATTATAGCAGTAAAACGTTATCTGTGGAATTTCACAGTCAGTGTATAACGATTTATATCGTTATATGTTTGTATTTTATGTATTTAATATTTTGTAACGACGTTCCACGGTGAGTATTTTGTAAATTAGAGACCCAATAGTTTAAGTTGGTAGCATACAATTTTAATGTTAGTGATTGGTAAAGCAGCCTACGCGGCATACGGACTAAGGCGGAAAGAGTGTGTGTAAGTGAGATTACCGCAGGATATTATGGTGGTGTATAGCGTCCCTTTGATACGATTACCAAAACAAAAAAGTTGTATTTTTATTATCGTCTTTTAATAGTGTTATGTGTACTGTAATAGTTAAAGTAAAAACTGACTGCAAAATATATCTAGTTAAAATATTGTGTGTGGATTAGTTTGGTTCATGTCAAACTGCTTACATTAGCACTGGAGTTTAGTTTTTCATATTAACATAAGGGTAACCTGAACTATCGTCTGAGATACAACGGCCGAATGGTTTGACAAAATCCAAGACGGGCTCCTCTTGCGGTAATGTGCTGAGGTGTTGCTTATGGCTCAGCAAATGCAGCCTATCTTGGGTGAAAAGAAAATATAAAAATGCAAGGGTTTACGTTACAAGAGATAACATTTACCACTTCGATAACCCCACAACAGAGAGCGAGATTCATGGGTAGACAGCTCATAACAATGTTGACGATATATATCAGCATCTTGAGAGGCACCTTCGCTAAACGGATGCTGGATTGGTGTGAGAGAGTAACTTGATATACTAGGAGCTTTAATTCATTGAGTATGGCTATTTAAGGTTTACAGAATAGTGATAGATCTTTTTAAAGAAGGTTATCATAATTTCCACGTAACAGTATTTCTGCGAACATTATCAATACATCTAACATTCTTTTTCAAAGTTTTTTTTTTTTTTTTTTTTTTTTTTTTTTTTTTTTTTTTTTTATCAATCCCTTATTTGCAGTTTTACAGCGTTAATTAAAAGTGCAGGTTATTTTATGTTACAATACTTCACAAACTACTACCAAAGCATACGAATTGTACAGAATGACACATTTAATCCGCTAGCAGATTTGATAGCACGTTTTACAACTGCAATGAAAATAATCTATATATATATATAAAGATGAATGTATGTATGTTTGTTTGTTTGTTCTTCATACAAATCCACAGTTTTCATCCGATCTCGATGAAACTTTACACTCTTATCCTTTGAAACAAGGAGAAAAATACTGTCTACATTTGGTTGAAAAATTATCTGTATAAATAATACATGCTGTATCATAATTTCGAAATACTACTGAATGGCGATAGTCAGACGCGTTGGATATGGACGTCTGTATACTGCTTTTCCGTGTATCGATCAGACAGCTCAGTGGTTAAAGCGCTTGCTTCCTAATGTTTGGGCCGTGGTCTCCGGTTCAAATCTCCGTGGAGGCAAAGATTTTTGAAAATTGTTTTTGATCGTAAGAGTCACGCTTGGACCGTTGGTTATTCGGATTGAATGTTAAAACTGTAGATATCACGAAGTTAGGGGTGCAATACGAGGCAAATCGTAGGTAGTCTTGCAATGCTGTAGGTGTACACTTTTTTACGTTATATTGATCCCTCAAAGGGTGATTCGCAGTCAGTGTATGTGTTACCTGCAGTAATAATACTATAAATGCGGAAATAAATCTCTGTCTTTTGTTACGTTTTTATAACTAAATACCTATACCGATATTGACGGAATATGACAAGAAAATCTGTAGGGAGGGTACAGGAAATTTTTTTCGGTATAACTAACAGTTGTAGTCTCGAAATTTTGAGAACTTATCGAATGTTGACAGAGAAACGGATGTGTGTGTTAGTCTATAATGTTGCGTCGGTTGCTCAAGCTGTGCTTCTCGTCCATTATATTAGTGTATAATTTGTTAGTAAATTTCGTGTAGGGAAAAAACGTATTATTTAGTATAGATGTCGATTTTCTCTGTCCTATTACTTTGTGTCTGCTTAAATGTTTCTGGAATCAATTTATTTTGCCTTCTGTTTTGACATGCCTTTCGGGCGTAAACTGGCCTAAGTTGTAGCTCTAGCAGAGCACAAGCAGCTTAAGTTATTAGAACCCAAGAATCGGATGCTCATGCTGAAGAAAGAAGAAAAGACCATGCTGAAATAAAGCTGCCCTTAGTTAACAACCTCCCCCCCCCCCACATAACCTCACCTTCGTTTGTTTTTCTGTTTTTAAATATGTTGGAAATTGATTCTCTTCAAGAGACAGGTTCGATGGAAGAATGATATGTGATGGCTTTCCTGTCATATTATGCCGACTCGGTGTTGTTTGGGACCAATCCTTCGTTTCCAACAACTTTCTATATTCAATTCTGGCAAAGAAATTCTTAATCCACGCGTACGAAGTCGCGGGTATCAGCTAGTATCTTATAAAGTGTAAGAAGCAGCCTTTGTATTTCAGAATTTGTGAAACAATGGAGATTGAAGGACTTGGAATTTCACGGACTTAAGTGACTGATATTTATAGTTATAGTAAAACCACGTAGTAGATTGTCTCGACTTTAATCAAAACTTTTATGAAATTCAATTAATTACTGAAACATTTTGAAAATTTTCAAGGACGTTGTTGGCCATTGATTTATCAAAAAAATTTTACCAGGAAATCAAATACTCATTCTTCAATACGAGATTCAGAATTACTGGTGAACATCAAAATTGTAAAATCAAAGAGGAAAATACTTAAGGCATTAATGTTACTCCTTACTTTTATCCGATTGAATAATTCCTGTCTTAATTTTATTCAATGCATGTACTATCAAGAGTCTTAGAAGAAAGTATTAGGTTTAAAATATGTGAGAGCGAAGTAATTCTGTTGTTTCATTTTATTTGGTTATGCACCGGACCTAGAATTTTTGTTTGCTTTCAGACACACTCTCTTCTTCACTGTAAGAGATATCTAAATCACCGCAAGAAAGCTAAGCAAAACACTAATGTACAGTTGTTGTATAAACTAAACTTATTGCTGATTCATATGCATAATCATCATTCTTGTCTCCGATAAAATTGTCAGAGTTCTTCTTCAATCTACATTCACTTCCGTATAAACATTTTCATGTAACACTTACAATAGCATATGGAAACTTGTTCATTAATCAATGTAATATGTGACTTTGACACTATTTCAAAAACCTGATCAGGATGAAGCATCTTTCGTAAAAGTATTTTCATACATATCAGCAGGACATTCATCAACAAAAAGTCTAATAACGGAAATAAACAACTATTTGGGCCAAGAACGTGTTAAAATATTTGTTATTCGGCCAGCCAAGATCCATGGAAAAGATCCTTGAGATAGTCGATATTTAATATTTCCTTAAAATTCAGAATTTGTTTATACTGATTGTTATTTTTGTGATCAACAAAATGATTTCCGCATTAACGGTTATTGTTAGCAGAAATTGAGTTCTGTGCCTATTATTTATATTTGTGGTAAACTTCTTTGACGTGCTTCATTACTGAATGCTTTCTAGGTAATTCTAAGAACATTCAGCGTCGTTTGTAAGTAATGGAAGGAACAATATATCCCAAATTTCCGTAGATATTTGTTATTGAGACCGTATCTTATTGTAACATTTCTACTCTGTAAATTATTTTACTTTTAACCGACTTCAAAAAAAGGAGGAGGTTCTCAATTCGTCTGTATTTTTTTATATATATATATGAAAGATTTGTGTTGGAAGAAGTTTACTTCTACACCATGGTATTTTTTTATTTAACTCTTCGCTAATTAATTTTTATGCCTGATATTTACAAATATTCTTCTTAACGTCCTAATATTCCTCAGTAACACAAACCTACTTCACAATTTATTTTTATAATAAATCATGACAGTCTACAAAACTCATAGAATCTGCTTTTGTTCAGCTATTGAGCCATTATCGCGATAAAATTAATACCAATTTTTATTTTATTGCAATTGATTCTATGTCCCGTTGGAAATTTCCCTACACACGTAATTCCACATTTCATCTTTTTCAATCATCTTAAATTCTTTAATTAGAACTTATGTGTTTTGTCATTTACAAATTTTTAGTTCCTTCAATGTGTCAAGAACGTATTTCAGCATTTCATTTGATAATTAATTACTGCTTGACGTCATGGTAATTTCTTCGCTTCCATGTTCTCTTTCTAACGCCTCTACCAGTTTTTACCGTCGATATTATGCTTGATTCACTCCTAGCACAATCATCACTCGCCTCATGACTTCAAAGACTCCAAAATTACTATATTTACTATTTTAATAATATAATATTAACAATGCTATTTTGTTTGTGGAATCTACAACCGTTGTCACTGAGATTGAGTAACTAACTTGATCCTGTTCTTGCACGTTCCATTCTGCACGATTGACCGCGCTGTGTGACGACGCTAATGAAGTCGATCGGATTCATTGCAAGTTTCACTTTAATACTTGAGAAAGTTTATTAAAATTCAAGATGCTATAATGTGCTACATTGAAATACAATTAATATTTCAAGATAATATTGGTAGAACACGAAGACTGAAGTATGACCTGCAAGTATAGTTATATGAATTGCTTAGTTCTTATTTATAGTGGAGCGGAAACCCTTCAAATCAAAGTAATTGAGAAATTGTGTTAATATTTTGGCGAAAGGATGTATCTCCTGTTGATAGTTTACAAAGCAATCTTCATAGTTAATTAACCGTCCAGTAATTTCATAAGATATATCAATTTACAAAGTAACAAAATTTAGTTTAAACTTCAACCAAGAAATGTACTTCGTATTTCAGAAGATGTTTAAGTTAATGGCTTTCCCAGAGCTATTTCTCTTTCCTGTTACCAAGTTTACAACAGAAATAATTATGAAACTAATTACAAACATTGTATGCAGTAAATTAGATCACTGTATCTGTCAACGCAAAAAGATCGTGATGTTATAAGTATGACTTGTTACATAGCGGAAATATAGTTCCCGCCTTTCTACGCAATTACATATTATGTTACCTCCGCACGGAATAAAAATAGCTATATCATATAACAATCATACCAAACTCTGGTTGGATGGATATATTTCACATACGGGTTATTAAACCTTAATTGGCACAAATCACAGCTACTCATATGGCTTTACAACCCAAATCCTCACTCTGAGAGTAACGGTGGACCACTTTACATAATTAGTGGCCTAATTAGTGTAGGAAACTGCTTAGCTCCAGTTCAGCAGTTACTCCATGGCAATAAGATGAAACGTAAACATGAAAAATATTACTATGATCGCTTTGTAAAGCGCCAAAAAATAATTATTTAAGTAATTTTTTGTTCAGAAAAACCAGAGGGATCTTCCATTGATTAGTCACCGAAACAGTCAAGTGACATGGACATGTGATTCCGCCTAACTGTCAAAGAGTATGTTTATATGACTGAGTTACACTCTTCAGTATTCATAGACGCTCCTTGATCAAATAAAATTGTTTCCGACTTTTTTTTGTGTATTAATTAAACGTCACGACAGACAGCAATGAAAACCGGACCTAAATCCCACGTGACGAGGAATCGGATAATGTCAAGTACCGAAAATAACCTTCTGCAAGTAATTTTTTTCTGTATATTTTTTTGTTTATTGCGTTGGTTGATTTTCTCTGGTGTTAAAATAGATTTATCCAAGAATGATATTTATTCCCTACTGCCAATTTTATGAGACATAGCTTCAATAGATACAATCTGTGACCGTAGGTCTTCGTTTTAAATAATTGACGCTATAAAGGAACATTCGACTACGGAGGTGGGCAGTACATTATTCCTTCCAAGGAATGTTTCACTCTGTAGAAGAAACACTGGAATCTTTACAGAGATTTTGTACGCAAGTGCTTTCAGTGGGGCAGTAGGTGTGACATAATTTTGGGCGGGGGAGAAACAAAGTTAGTGAAATTAACTTATCGATGATTTTGCTTCTTTCTCATTTTACGTAGTTTATGATTCTTCGCCTCATTTTTTCTCTTCTGTAATTCTTGGAATCCATCATTTTCTGTTTTTTTTTTTTCCCTGCTAACGTTCCGATGCAGCTGCACTTATGGGTCAAAAAAGGATGAAAGGTTTCTGGAAATCATATAGCTGGACTTACAGAAGTGAACTGCGTGCATAAAATAGTAAATAAACATCAGGATTAAATTATCTGTTCTTCTGTTTCAACAAAATTTGACTCATAGTAACGCTATGCAGCGGCTTTTGTCTACCATATACGTAGTCTTAATTTTTTAATTATTTTTACTTTTTGCTTTCTGGCTTTGCACCTCGTCGATGTTGAGGTCATTAAAGGCGAGAATGACTTAGGGCAAGGATGAGAAACGAACTAAAACATGTCCATCTTGAAGCAACCAACCGTCATTCCCCTGGAGTAATTTCTACATTCCATGAAAACAAAAATATTGATGGCCGGACCGGGACTCGAAACTGCGTCTTCCCGAATTCGAGGTCAGAGCTCTACCGCTCACACACAACGCTCGATGACTTGGCCTTAAAATAGTATGACGACCGTTTTATTTTCAGTGAAGAAATTTTTCGTGAGCAAAGTGATTCTCGAATTAAAAAGTGAGTGAATTTAATATACTAAAAAGAAATTATTACATAAAAGCGGAGATAAACGGAAATAGTTTAGTGATCCAAATGTTTTCTGTTTGATAATTACACTCTAACAAATACAGTAACCATTTATATAAACAATTCTCTAGTGATTCTATTGATTTAAAACGTCGTCCCTTTTGCTTTACGGAATAAAACTCATTTTCATTGTTGATTGCTGTTATTGCCCTTTATTGAGGAATATGTGGTGTTAAATTGCTGCCTTGAAACTATTTCCCATTAAGAGTACAAAGTGGAAGTATAACGCCGGACACAACTAAAACGGAGACACATTGTAACATCCCTCGAATCTAAAATTAAATGGAACTGTATTTTATGAAGCAATTGTAGTAAGCTAGAGTTTGGTTGACTATGATCTGGTAGGTTTGTTTTACAATTTCCTGTAAATCAATGTATATAGACTTTGTTTTATAAAATGAAATTATTTAAAGGCCATTTAATATACTTAAGAACAGAATTGTGCCAGAGAAATGCTTAAATGTTCGTAATTCCAAGTGTTAATGCAAGTTACGATGTCTAAAGGACAATTTGATATAGTTTAAAATGATTTCTGTGAATAATTCTGTGTTTAAGTATCTTTAATTTCCATTTCTGACCATTTTGTATTAATTGTAAATGATTTGGTAAAAATTCTGATTGTTTTTGATATGTTTCAATTGTATAAGTATTGTCAATGTTCGAGAAATATCTGGCGGAATCTTATGAAGTGTTCTAGAAATTTCGGTAGAGTTTATATAAAGCGATTATCTAAGTAAGTTAGTTAGTTTTTCGGCGAAGTTTAAGCCGACTCAATTTACGTTTGCCAGGGACTATGTTAGTAGTATTGTCTGTGGAAGAAGTATTGTATGCAATCTCTGGATTGTATGAATGCTTGTAACCAGTACTTTTGACGTCGTGTTTTCTTTGAGAAAAAAAAAGTCTAAACTAAAATACATTGTAGACTACTTAATTATCGTATTAAATAAACCACAGCAATCGTATAACATGTAGTGAAAAAATGAACAAGAAATTTAAATAGAAATCAGCTGCTTGGGGCAAATAATAAGGAAGTGAAGTCTACATTCAAATTCATCTCTCCACCCGGTCTTTCACACAAATTACTGATTTAAAATTTTAAGTAAAGACTAGATGACCCGTGCGAAAAATTAGCAGTTATTAATATCTCTGTGATATGTGCTGCTGCTACCTAGCGGCTTTTCTCTAAACTGTCTCATACGCGCGACATTCACAGTTATTACTTTTGCCCTTTAAGGGTCGAATACCGAAACATTCCTTTGTTAAGATATGATTTGACCGGTATTTAACCATGTTTGAGACTTTAATCTTTAAAATGATACCTCATTCATCTATTTCGGTCAGATATCAAGGAAGATGAATGACTCGTTACACAAAAGGCGTAATAGAAATATTGATATTGTGCGCTTCAAGGGTCGAATTCGGAAAAATTCCTTTCTTAATATACGGTGTCACCAAAGTGGAGATCTTAATCTTTAAAATGATACTTCTTTTATCGATTTGAATTACGTATCCAGGGAGAATAAATTGCTTGTGACACAAAAAACCGCAATTTATAAATATTGACATTTTCGCCCTTGAAGGATCGAAATTAATTAGAAAATACTTCCCTAAAGTATGATATAATCAAAGCGGATAGCATAATCTTTAAAATGATACCTCGTTTATCGATTTCTGTTAGATATTAAGGGAGTTAATGGCTTCTGACACAAAAAAACATCTTATAGAAATAATATGTATGATTACATGAAATGCTTAATATACAAAGCTAAACGACGAATATATTATGTTGAGGTAAATAATTTGTATACATAGTACGTTTTTACAGTTAGCTGTTGGTAATCAACCTTTTGCGTAGACTGATAATGAATGAACCTCCTCTTTAGACCAGTCATGTCGCATCCATCAAGAAAAGTACATCTAGAAATACCGAAAAAAATATATTATGGAACAATCCGGCAATCTTAAAACTGTGTGCAAAAAGTTCTAAAAGTAAAATAAAATTGTACAACATTATAAAAACTATATATTAAAATATGTATTGTAACATATACAAAGTATACTGTACACCATTGTAAGAATGATAAATTATAACAAATAGACCAGAGTTGTAATAAAAAATGTAGGCTGAAGAGCTGGCGTCACCCGCTGCCAGCCCAGCCCCATGTGTGGGGAAATGAAATAACAAATGAAATAATAATTAAATAAAAACTCAATAAAAATAAAATAAAATAAATTTAAAAAAATAATACATTTAAATTGCTCTCATACTGATTATATATAATAACGTCTTAGCATTTCAACTGCGAGAAGTAATGAAACCCAATTAGTAATTTTTCCATGAATCGCGTCCATCAAAAATGGATAATAATTTATCGACACTATTATCTTAAATTCCTGTTTCATGTCAAAATGAAATATACCCTATTTTACCCCCGGTTCTATGGGATGTGTATTATTCGAAACCCAACCGAAATCGAATAGTAGCTTTTGTTTGAATCATGTTCATCCAAATAGTTAAACAATAATTTTATAAACAGACGATTCATTATCTGTAGGTCATTAATACTACCCGAAACTCATATTAAATATAAAGTTTTTCATCCTGTTATAGATAAAGCATAAATTTTATCTTGCGTGGTGCAGTATTTTCCTGTAATCCGCAAACAATTTAAAAGCTGAAACCAAGTAGCCGTGCTATCTGCCCATGTATTCGGTTCATACAATTTTGCAGGTAAGCCAATGGAAGTGGCTGATTGTTGGCCGGACGTCACGGCTGGACAAAGGCAGAGCGCTGGCCACAATAGGCGTTATTGGTCCACGCGCAAGTGGAGGCCGCGCAGTGCGCTGTTTGTGTTACTCGCGGGCCTGCTGTTTGTCGGATGGCTGCAGCTCTGGCTGTTGACTCAGGCAACAGACGTCCGCTGTTTCAATGGCGCCTCCATCCGGTCTGCGGCAAGTGGCGAAGAACAGCACGCGCCTCCAGACCTGACATGTCGCTTCGGGTTGACCAGCAGGTGGTGTAGCCTGCTATAACCTGACTGTACTCATGCACGTCATTAATCATACTCTACTGTCTCATCTTACACGTATTGTAACACATCTATGTTGTTCTTTTATGATTTTACGCTTTATTTATTTAAACTCAAAGATCACACACCAAAAATAATAATAATAATCTAAATGGTGAATACCCCAACAGAGACTTTGGCACAAATATTTTTCACTTCGTAACACTTCGTCCCATCATATTCGTTTTCCTTATAAAATGACCCCACTTCTGATACCAATTCTAGCATATTGAAACATTAAAAAAAAGGCCATTAGATGCTTTTAAAACAAACGATTACAGAAACACATTCCTATAACAACGAATTTAAACTATATATATTCTTTGCTTGCATTGCTTAAAACAAGTAAAGAACCGAACCAAATATCATACAGATCCAGTTTTAAAATTTAGCAAAGTTTTTCAGTTGTAGAGCGTTTGGGATTAAGTTTGTAATATAAATATTTGGCTTTGTACAGATTGTTGACCTCGGCACCGATGACTGAAGGAGAAAGTGATTTCTCCCATATTCTGTACTTTTCGTAATGACTTGTTTCTTTTTCTAACTTTAAGGTGAATTTAAGCTAGGTTCGGTAATTTAAGCAATATGCATCCTTCACAGTTTCAGCTCTCCACTGAAGTGGAAGAAAGATATGGAGAGAAATAAAATGATCTATGTGATACTAATTAATACTTTATCTTATAAGACACTTGGTAAGCAGTCTAGAATAAACAATATGGCTTTAACGTCTTGCAGTTGGGAGAAGCGTAAGATGGTGTAGCTTAATAAACAGCCTAGCGTGACAAACTCCTGAGTTATATGATCTTTGCCAGCAGATTTACATCTGATTTGAAATTATTATTTTATAATTTTCCGTCACATTGTATGCTGCTTCTTGTGGTGATTAATTTTTTTTTTTTTTTTTTCCCTCCTGACCAAAATACATGTACGATGTCTAAGATCAACAGTTACATGTTTGCCTCAGGGAGGGCGCTATCCTAGTCTTGAAGAAGTGGAGGCGTTGTCGCTAGGCAAACACAGGACTTCGGAGAAAGATTGTGGCAACTACTTGATGTTCCTTATTTGCCTCTACCTTTCCTGTTATCGGTCTCAGCCTTATTGTAAGTGAGTAGGTGGATACTTGCTTTCTGTGGCTCTTTCTGGAAGGAATGATTGTTGTTACGACCACACTATTGACATGGCATCTGAAAGAAGCTTGTATAAATTTAATTTCGTTTAATAAATACATACAGAATTTTTATACACAGCGCGTTGTAATAAAAATATAAAACTAAGTTCAGGATTACTGGGACAAAAATTACAAAATGATTAGTATATTGTTGTCTTGGATGAACAGTTTATTACTTTTCTGCTGTTCATTACTGCTAAAATCAATATCAGTCCTGACTTCCATCCAACAGGGAGATTATATTTCTACTTTTTATTCTTATTGCTTTACGCCTCATTGACGGCTAAGATCATTGGAGGCGGAATGGGACCGGGGGCAAGGAACAGGAAGGAATTCGGCCATGGATTTTTGAAGAAAGCATTCCGGCATTCGCCTGGAGTGATTTGGGGAAACCCAAATATGGATTCCCGGACGGGGATTCAAACCCACGTCCTCCCGAATGAGATTATATTTCTAATCACACCGTCAAGTACCTATTCGAATAGAAGGTTAAAGCAATTTTTTATTCAGGCAATTGCGACTAATACATGAAAAAATATATTTTTGATCTTTAAATTATCAACAAACGCCTCATGCTTACAACCAGGTGAAAGATATTGGTGTAAGAATTAAAAGTAGTATATGCAAGGGAAAAGATGACCATGACTACAATCTGGCTCTCGATTTCAGGCACAAGGGTGTGGGAAGATTTTCTTTCGTTGATAAGGGAGTTTTGGATTGGAATAAATCACCAAGAGAAATGATGAGTAATTTACCAAAAACATTGAAACGATTTATAGTCGAAATTTGTAGAAGGCAAAAGTAGGTGAGTACAGGAAAGGGAGAAATGTTTGTGATGGAGAATTGCCATCACAGCGTGCGCTTCGTCACAATTAAATTAAACTGAATTAATCTGAAATCGATACTAGTAACAGACCGGGGTAAGGACTTGATGAAGGTGAAATGCGCGGCCATTTCTAAACGGATTGTCATACTTAAAAGGTATAAATGACGTTAAAAAAACATACCCCAAAAACTTCAAGTATATAAAACCAGATCTAATGTAATTCATTTTCGATGTTTTTTTTTTTTAATACGTGGAGCCCTCTTTAGTCTGGAAGCAGGTTCAAAAGATATGTTGCGAACTGTAAAATGCTGCCGTCAGTGTCGAATCAGTTTGCTGATGCGGAAACTTGTAAATCAGCTCAGAATCCAACAGCAGAGCGTATGGAATAATGTCAAAAATCACATTCTGGCTGGGTGGTGCTACTAGCGGTGCTGTTTGTACACAAAACAATTCGTTCAAATCCCTCGGTAATCCTTCTGGACAGCCGAGGGCGTTGATCCACGAGAATTTTGCACTTACAAAAACACTTCTGATACACAGCGAAACAACGGCCAGTTCTTTCTGTCGTAATTCAAAAAGACACATTCCTATCCCACTAACAAGAAATAATTTATATGTGGTATATCTCAAAAAAAAAAAAAAAAAAAAAAAAAAAAAAAAAAAAAAAATCCTAGGGCCTCGTACTACAAGGTATGCTGTAAAGCATTTTCCTCAACTGTCAAAAATCTACTTCTTTGAGGGTGTTAGAAAACCAACATCTGCAACGTAAAGTTCTATGCGTTGCATGGATTGCGAGCGTTACGGTAGGAAATATTCAATTTGTCCTTGGAAGGTTCCGTAGGTGAGACAAGCTGTGTGGTTGATGGTTTGATATTCAGCATCGAAGTCACGAGATGAAGACTCTTACATTCCCACGAAAACTTTGAAGCAACAAATTTGGAATCTTTGTACGGATGCTACACTCCTGGAAATTGAAATAAGAACACATTGACGCCGGTGTGTAAGACCCACCATACTTGCTCCGGACACTACTAGAGGGCTGTACAAGCAATGATCAAACGCACGGCACAGCGGACACACCAGGAACAGCAGTGTTGGCCGTCGAAGGGCGCTAGCTGCGCAGCGGTTGGACACCACCGCAGTCAGTGTCAGCCAGTTTGCCGTGGCATACGGAGCTCCATCTCAGTCTTTAACACTGGTAGCATGCCGTGACAGCGTGTACGTGAACCGTATGTGCAGTTGACGGACTTTGAGCGAGGGCGTATAGTGGGCATGCGGGAGGCCGGATGGACGTACCGCCGAATTGCTCAACATGTGGGGCGCGAGGTCTCCGCAGTACATCGATGTTGTCGCCAGTGGTCGGCGGAAGGTGCACGTGCCCGTCGACCTGGGTCCGGACAGCAGCGACGCACGGACGCACACCAAGACCGTCACATCCTACGCAGTGCCGTAGGGGACCGCACCGCCACTTCCCGGCAAATTAGGGACACTGTTGCTCCTGGGGTATCAGAGAGGACCATTCGCAACCGTCTCCATGAAGCTGGGCTACGGTCCCGCGCACCGTTAGGTCGTCTTCCACTCACGCCCCAACATCGTGCAGCCCGCCTCCAGTGGTGTCGCGACAGGCGTGTATGGAGGGACGAATAGAGACGTGTCGTCTTCAGTGATGAGAGTCGCTTCTGCCTTGGTGCCAATGATGGTCGTATGCGTGTTTGGCGCCGTGCAGGTGAGCGCCACAATCAGGACTGCATACGACCGAGGCACACAGGGCCAACACCCGGCATCATGGTGTTGGGAGCGATCTCCTACACTGGCCGTACACCTCTGGTGATCGTCGAGAGGACACTGAACAGTGCACGGTACATTCAAACCGTCATCGAACCCATCGTTCTACCAATCCTAGACCGGCAAGGGAACATGCTGTTCCAACAGGACAATGCACGTCCACATGTATCCCGTGCCACCCAACGTGCTCTAGAAGGTGTAAGTCAACTACCCTGGCCAGCGAGATCTCCGGATCTGTCCCCCATTGAGCATGTTTGGGACTGGATGAAACGTCGTCTCACGCGGTCTGCACGTCCAGCACGAACGCTGGTCCAGCTGAGGCGCCAGGTAGAAATGGCTTGGCATGCCGTTCCACAGGACTACATCCAGCACCTCTACGATCGTCTCCATGGGAGAATTGCAGCCTGCATTGCTGTGAAAGGAGGATATACCTGGTACTAGTGCCGACATTGTGCATGCTCTGTTGCCTGTGTCTATGTGCCTATGTTCTGTCTGTGTGATCATGTGTTGTATCTGACCCCAGGAATGTGTATATAAAGTTTCCCATTCCTGGAACAATGAATTCACGGTGTTCTTATTTCAATTTCCAGGAGTGTATTTAACGATACCCAGATTTTACAGCGAAAACTAAAATCTTCGATTGGCATCATAGACCGAATACCACTTGACGTTGCGGGATTTCGATCGTTTAGGGATTAATCTTTCTATTCCTTGAATTGGTGCTCTGCTGATATTTTTAATATACCAACAATACAGTCCGCTGGCGATGGTTGTATTTGGCTTTAAGTTGGTAACCAGTAGTTTAAAGCAGACTTCATTCTGCCCGACGCAATACTTAGCTGTGAGACACGGTTTACCTGATCGTTAGATACTATGTTTACAGGTATTATAAAGGTTTCATGATATTATTATTGTTATTAGATCTCTATATTATGAAATGGGTAGCGTCAAATCTGGCGGGCGTACAATTTCAGAGAGAGCTTAATGGCATATGGCGGTTCCTCTGCCGTCCCCAGAGTGCAGCACTGCACTGAGGTAACGCATCCATAATTAAGGTAAGCTCGGCGGGAAACCAACTCGCTGAAATCGGCAGCGCAAAAACAGTGCGGGAAGGACCCTCCCCGGGGAAATTAACACCCAGAGGCGTGTGCTCAGATAGACTCGCCAGGAGACAAATGTATTTAAACTGCTAGTTGTTGTTAGCTAAAGTTGACTTCATCATGTTGCCCACCATAAAGAATTTAATTACTTGTTGCAGCATTAAGACATTTTCTCCACACTGTCACCTACAGTTTCGTTTTCCCTTATATCTATGAAGTATAACATTATAGCTGGTTATCACAAATTATATTTTACATATATTATTTCTGAAAGGAGGTGTTTTTTCACTTATCTCCTTTCATACCTAACCGTAATCGATAAATAAGGTATCAATTTAAATATTAACGTCTCAGATTTGGTAACATCATATTTTAGGAAGGGAATTTTTTGAAATTCGTCCCTTAAAGGGAAAAATAATTAACTATCAAGGTTACGCGTATGAGACAGTTCAGAGCGAAGCCGCTAGGATTCGCTGGCGTTGGTAACGAATGATTTCGTTACAGCTAGAGAGCAGCCCCACAGGCATATGGATATACTGTTTTGTTCAGCTTAGTTTTATCCCGTTGAACACTTCGGCTTTCGAAAGGGATTGCTCCAGGTGTTTACGTCCAAGTACAGGGCTGCAGGACGGCATAAATCAAGTGAAATCAGAAATATATTGCTACAAATAAGCCGGTTCGTCCTTCAACCTACCAAAAATCACCAACTTCACTGTTCATGTTACTTCATTCGCCAAACTTTCTCACGGGTCAGTGTTTTGCTTACAATTGTAATATAAACATTTTAATCGCGAATTACTTAATACAAAGAATCTTCAGAAATCGGATATTTTCTACGATGTTTGCGAAATGGATTTTGCGACAGATTTACCACTAATTTAACACTACCAATAAACTAACACTATGTTTGAGATTGAAAATAAATGGGAGTTGTATTAACAGATCTGACGAAATTTCTCTACTTAAATATATTCCAATCTTAATATCTTTAAAACCGATCGAGATAACGCTGTGATGATCCAACAGGTTGGCAGAGGCGTCGATGAGCGGCGGTACCCAGCGGGCGGAGAGGGAGTTGCTTCAACGGAGCTGCCTCCGATGCTAATTCACTGCCCACAGGAACATAATTCCTAGCCCAGGCTTTTTATTTCCGTATGCTTCCTCTGAAATACGTGATGTGGTTGTTAAGTATCTACCAGTATTTTCTCTTGTATACCCAAACAAAATGCTAACTTATAAAAAGTAGTTGTTGTTTCACTATTTGACTAAAGCAAGGCATACACACTCTAATACTTGTGGTAGCATCTCCCACAGCTACCTACCCCCCCCCCCCACTTTTTTTGTTTACAACGTCAGTTTAAATATGTTTAATACTATTGTCTAGGAAGAGCTGACCCGTATATACAAAGAAAATGAAACAAAGTATTAGAACAAAGAACCAATGCATAGAATATGTAGCTAGACAATTTAAGAGTTTAACAGGATACATTATCAGCACTCTTAATATTTAATGTGACTCTAATTTCGACTTGCCTCCCGTACTGCTTTAATTTATTTATTTGAGGATAAATTAGTTTGGTCTGTGTACCTTGTAAGCTTATTACAGGAAGAATCTTCTTGTTGCGTTCATAAAAAATACATTTATGATACAGCACCTGTACAGTCGCCTAGATTGGTGTGGATAGTGAAATCCCATTTGGGTGGTGGATTTGGACACGGATCCAAACTTGCCTCAGGAGTTATAGGCAGTGTAGCATTTACTACTGGGGCTGAGTAAGTTAGGTTGCACTTAGACTAATGTCATGTATAGTGCAGCGTCTCAATCGTCCGCGGCCAATCTCGGTTCTCGGTCTAGATCAGGGGTGGCCAACCCGTGGCCCGCGAGAATCAATACACTTTACAAAACATATTTATTTTATAATGCCCAAAGTAGTGAAAACCAATGTATCAAAAATTATATTATTTATGCATCCACATTTTCAAAATTTATTTCATTTATATATTTTTTATATATCATATTTAGTGTTATATATTTCTTTACAATGTGTGTTTAGTATAATTATTATTATATTATCTATGGTTACATGCAACAATAATAGTAAACAGAATAACAATAACTCATTATGTTTCAATTTTTCACTCCAAAAAAATGTCTATAGTGGGTCTAAATCTTTATCTTTATATATATAAAAATCTCCTGTCACGATGTTCGTCCGGGATGAACTCCGAAACTACATAACCGATTTAGATGAAACTTGGCTTAATGTGTGTGATTTAGTCCAACTTAAAAGATAGGATAGTTTTTATCTGGATTATAGACCTCAATATTTATTATTTGCGAAATAAATGTTCATTAAATGTTTCTCATAGGACAATGGTTTGTAATTATTAGTAAGCCACCAAGGCTAAGCGGTCTGCTGGCTAAGTGGTTAGGGCGTCTGACTGGAGATGGAAAGGTCCCCGGTTCGAGTCCATGTCTCGGCGGGGATTTTTATAGACACTTAACCCGGCATTAACCCCCGGCGCAGCATGCTGTATGAGGTGAAATACGCCAGGACCGTAATGTGGTTCGGATTCGATGTTAAAATGTAAGTCCCCTGTACCAGGCAGGATGGGCGGGCTAGGTAAAGGCGGCTAAGACAGGGGCAGAATGCCCAGCCAGTAGAAACAATGTCACCAGGTCATTACGACCACACGTAATTATTATTATAGTTCCATAAGTTTCTAACAGATGGCGATGTGTTAACTTATCTATACAACACTTGGTTAGCTAGGTTGGGTAATCATCCAGTAGATCACGTTCTGTTTCAATTTATTTATGCTACAGTTTATTCCTAACAGATGGCGGTGTGTTAATTTATCGAACCATTCAGTAGATGGCGTTGTATTTCGATTTATTTATGCTACGGTCTATTCCACGCCATATGTGTGAGTTTCTTCAATTTTAATTGTGCTGTGTATTGTGTTATAATTATACTGTATTGTTGTTCATCGTTTGTGTGTCTTTATACCTAACGACAAAGTAATTGCACACATGAATATAACATTGAAGAAAACGTTACGATAAATTCGAATCGTGTAAGCATTTCTCGCTAAGTTATCATTTTTCTTCTTCTTTTTGTTATGGTCAGCTAGACTCCACGTGTCAATTTCAATTCCTCTCCTTTTGTTTTTTCTTTCTTCCTTCCCAGTACTCCTTCATTATTGCACTCCTCTCTACCTTTGAATCCTGCCATATTCAAAGTCTGCTATCGAAAAAATTTTCTTTCCATACGGTTCACTGGTATTATTTCGTTTCAGATCTTTCTAAACCTCTTGAAAGCCAGGTGTCATATATGCTATAAATGTATCAAAAAAATATCATTCTTCTTTTTCTGTTATTTTTTTCAATGTTATTTTATATTTCCTCATTAGTTCTTAACTTCCATTTTACTGTATTTTTCAATGGACCCAAAAATTCCGGTTTCACCACTGTATTATAGTGTCTTATTTTAAGGCTTTCAGAAAGACACTTTTTATTGTAATTCAAATATTTTTTGGTGAAATGTCGCCAAAGAATCTAACCTCGACAATGCGTGTAGCAGAGAGGCAAGATGCACGACTGTGCCTTCAATACGCCGTGGATATGTACGCCAAGGTAGAAAACAAGCATTTGCGATTTATTCGATACAACCAGGTTGAATTACGATCGGAGGAATACATTCTCTTACGAGATACTGTTATCGGCAATATTTATGAAAATTTAAACGCCAATGATATCGGTAATGCATTTATTTTACCTTCTAGCTACATCGGCAGTTCACGGAACATGCTGGAATATATACAAGATGCGATGACTTACGTACGTCATTATGGTCGTCCAGATTTGTTTATTACATTTACATGTAATCCTAATTGGGAGGAAATACAAACATTGCTATTACCAGGCCATCAATCAATGAATCGTCATGATTTCACGGCACGTGTGTTCAAACAAAAATTAAAATCATTGATTGATTTAATCGTAAAACATTCAGTTTTAGGTAAGACACGTTGCTATCTGTATTTGATTGAGTGGCAAAAGCGAGGTTTGCCTCATTCTCACATTTTCCTTTGGCTTGAAGTTAAAATCCGTCCAGAAGAAATTGATCAAATAATTTCAGCCGAAATTCCGGACCCATTAATTGATCAAGAATTGTTTGATATTGTTACCAGTCATTCGATCCACGGACCGTGCGGTGCTTTTAACATGACATCGCCATGCATGGAAGGTGGAAAATGTAAGAAGCGTTTTTCAAAGGAATATACGAATGATACTATTACGGATATCGATGGTTATCCGTTGTATCGCCGCAGAAACACTGAGAATGGTGGCCAAACATTTACAATGCGAATGTCAAATTCTAGAAACCAAGTTGAAATTGACAATCAGTGGGTCGTACCATACTCACCATTGCTTTCAAAAACGTATAAGGCTCATATTAACGTCGAGTTTTGCTGTTCTGTAAAATCCATTAAGTACGTTTGCAAATATGTTAATAAAGGCAGTGATTTGGCCGTATTTGAAGTTCAAAATGTAAATAAAAATGACGAAATAACACGATATGTAGATACATCAGCAGCAACGAAGCTATCTGGCATATTTTTAGTTTTCGCATCCATGAAAGAGACCCTTCCATCCAGCATCTTGCAATACATCTTGAAAACTGTCAACGTGTATATTTCACCGAAGAAAATATTTTCCAAAGAATACTTGAGCCACCAAAAACGACAAACCACAAACTGAATTTTTCACATTGTGTCAAAAATCTGATGTGTTCCGCCAATTCGCAAAAAAATTATTATACGTATACCGATGTTCCAAGCTATTTTTCATGGAAAAAATTAGGTAAAAAATGGTAGCCACGTAAACAAGGAGAACCACATCCTTCGATCGCAGGCATATTCAAAGCAAAGACTTTACACAGTGCATCCAAAACAACGTGAATGTTTCTTTCGGCGTTTGTTATTGGTGAATGTTCCCGGACCAGCTTCTTTCGAATGTTTACGAACAGTTAATGGTCGAGTGTTCAATGCATGTCGAGTGTTCAATACATGTTAAGATGCATGTCGCGAGTTGCAGCTGCTGGTAGACGACAATTTTGGGAACTGACACTTGCTGATGCAGCGTTGACAGCCACGCCGAATAGTATTCGTCAAACTGTTTGCAATTATTTTGACAACATGTTATCCAGCACAATCTTCGAGTTTGTGTGAAAAATATAAAAACAGTATGACTGAAGATATAACTGAAATTTCAGCTTAAATAAATAAATAAAAAATAATTTATTTATTTATTTTATAAATATAAATTTTTATATAATTTCAATTAAGTAATTTGTAATGAAATGTAAATTAAAATTTTTTATGATCATTTGTCCTTAATTTAAACTTTCCGTAACTCTTTACCAATTAAATTTGAATTTCCAAATCGACTACAATGTTTTTGTCTTTATTAGTGAATATTAATTTGACTACTTGAGGAATTTTAGAATAACATTAATCCAACGTACTATAATTAGTAAGTCACAGCAAAGCGTGACCGGGTCAGCTAGTCTAATATAATTTTATATGCGGCCCGCGGAGTTATGACGCATTTCCAAAATGGCCCGCAAGATCATTTGGATTGGCCACCCCTGGTCTAGATGGTTGCTTGCGGGCTACTGTAAAAGCTATGTAACTTTCAAAATCAATCATATGCAATGTAATAACTATGAAGGTGGCTCCTCATTCTAGAAAGATTATAAGCCAATCTGGTACGTATCTATATCACTAAAAGAAGATGGAATTTGAGAGTGTAGTAATGAGTAAATCAGCGGCCTGGTGGCTCAGTGGTTGAGGCGTCTGATTGGAGATCGCAACGTTTCCGGTTCGAATCCCTGTTTCAGTGGCGATTTTCATAATCCCTTAACCCGACCTTCGCCTCTGGCACAGCTTGCTGTGTAATGTGAAATACGCCAGAACGCTTCCGTGGTTCGAATTCCACGTTAAACTGTAAATTACCTCTAGGGCTAACAACCCTAGTTGTAACACTGATGTATGCACATCCACAGCAAAATTCAAGCCAGACAAAGGCTTAACGTGGCCGTAGTTGACGCAAACGAACATATATACAATTAGTAAAACAAATCGGGTGCCTCATACCGTTTTTTGGAACAATTTCAAAACTGTTGTTTATTTTACCTGTAGTTGTTTTCCTCCCAGGTTTGATAACAATGTTTATACAAACCATTACCAACAACGAAAAGTTTTACTTTTGAGTTTAAGTGGCTCCACCATATAAACTTCAAAGAATTTTCTGACTTTCATTTCTCTGTTTTTATTGACTATTCTAGCAATAACAGGAAACAGGTATTGAAGTGCATTAAAAACACTGGAACTAAATTCAATACTAACTATTCTGTCACCCTGTTCAGATTGTATAAATTAAATAGCAGTAGGTATGGCATCCGTTCGTAATGCTGATTTCATTTAGTCAGTTGTCCGAGAACAAAAAGCTTTTTATATTACATTCTACATACGCAGCGATGACGGAGTACATCAATCAACTTTTCATGCAAAAATGTTTTTTAAGAGAGTTTTTTCTTGAGAAAAACAATGCAGGATGATTCTTGGTCTTCGTTATTTGTTGGACTTTGATTATTATACAGATTTCACATTTTTGCATAATCTCCGCGTTAAGAGTTTAGAAATTAATATCAAGAGCGGTCGCTTCGAAATTGGTACACTTCTTGCGCAACAAATCACATAGTTTATATATCCTGTGGTTGCAGTATTGGAATCGTTTATGAGTAATTAACCACGAATTACAATCTTATTTTCGGGATCAGGTAATTTTGCATCTCCTACAATTTCTGATTATTCACCACTTATACAAAGAAGTATTTAAAGTAATTTTTTGAGAAGAGACTGTTTGTGCAACAACCATTAAAAAATATACAGAATGAAGTTGATAAAAGCCTGTGTATAGCGTGTGATTCATGTTGTGTTCCTCAAATTGTAGAATATTCAGCCTTGCTAGAATATTCTATCGGCGGTTCAACGTGCATCAAGGTCGATCGTGTGCTATTATTTATGGGCCATCAGGCTTTCACAGTAGAGGCTACAGGTACAACCACACTTTTGGGTTTGATGGTTGGTTTTATTGAAGCAAAGAGCGAAACAGTTAAACGTAATCACCTGTGATTGTTTAGCTTTAATCTGTTGCATCTCATGCTACTGTACAGGTAACTGTTATTTTCGCCCATTAATATAGAGCATCATTCGCTGTTACTGTTGAGGGTCAACTTGAATATTACTGCCCAAGACTTTTGTGTAATTATTAGTGTTAATGCACATTTAGATACAAAATATATGAATTTATTGTGTGAAGGAATATTTTAATTTTTTTTCCTACGATATGGGTCATAACGTATTGTTCATTATCACTTACCAACATTTTCATTAGTATTGTACCACAGCGTATATCAGTTCTTTCTGTAATCTTTTGTTCCCGGAAAATTTTACAGTTAAAGACGCTTTGATTTATCCCAGATCTCATGATTTATCTGAATCGTTTCTTTTCCACCCATAGCACTTTTTCTTTTCAGTTCTCTACAATGAACTGTATGACTGTGATGGTGTGAGTGTGTGCTTGTAGTTTGTTATTTGTGTTGTGGATGAACGAATACGATAAGACGATCAAAACTTCAGGTTTAAGCTAGAATTGGAGTTTTTTTTTTTTTTTTTTTTTTTTTTTTTTTTTTTTTTTTTTTTTTTTTTTAATGGCTTTTTGCAGCTGAGGCCATACAGCCAGCTCAATGTGATTATATTTTAGCTTCCAGTGAATCAGTCGTCATCCAGTGTTTATACATTGTATCTTACTAAGTATGGACACCACAGGACAGAAAGGACATTCACACAGACACACAACACTTAACATTCATGCCCGCGGCCGTATTCGAACCGG
The DNA here is from genome assembly GCA_031002005.1 of Vandiemenella viatica. Lineage (NCBI taxonomy): Eukaryota > Metazoa > Arthropoda > Insecta > Orthoptera > Morabidae > Vandiemenella > Vandiemenella viatica. The sequence goes on along the minus strand of CM061919.1, from coordinate 150,767,542 downwards.
TGACCTTTGGAGTTCCTGTTTCTTAAATAGAATTTTTCGTGCAGTAAATTGCGATTTTTAGAGCGCTTGTTGAAGAAGAAATTGTTAAAACTAAACCTCGACGTAGGGATTAGATGAAATTGTGTAACACTGTGTATGGAACGTAGCAGATTATGGATTTTTTTTTTAACTGCTTAACGTCTTTTAACAGCGAGGTCTTTTAGAGACGGGAAAGGATGGGGGGCAAGGAATGGGAAGGAATTCGGCCATGACCTTTTGAAGGTAGCATCCCGGTATTCGCCTGGAGTGATTTGGGGAAACCATGGAAAACCCCGGATGCCCGGAAGGGGATTCGAACCGCCGTCCTCCCGAATGCGAGGCCAGAACGCTCTGTCAGGTTATGGAAGTGGTGATTAGTCGTTCTGTATAACGGGAAGAAGGAAAATTAAAAATTGTGGTGTTACAAGAGAACATAGAATAATTAAAGGAGTTTATAGAACGAAATGAATAGTGGACTATCGAAGGCTTTTACTAAGAAGCTTAGGTGTGAGATGTTGCATCACGAATATTTAATTTTTAATGGAGGATAAAAACAAATGAAAATACCGAGATTCTTGTGTCTGAGGTAATTAAAAAGGCAGGTTGGGTTATACTTTTGATGAGACACTTCTACGACGAGTAAAATGTAGAACTGAAAGAGTGCAGGAACACAACAAACAAGTGCAAAAAAGAGTGAAATAAAAACAGTGTTTTAACTAGCAAAAGATTAAAGTCCAAAACTGTGTAATAGAATTTCAAGAACACCCAGTACCGAATTTATTACAAAGCCAAACTTCGGCAACTACCACAGAGAATTAAATCTCGCAATTTCCCGAGTTAAGTAAAGCGTTTATTACAAATTCTCTTTGACGCAGTAGTACCTGTTTCTCGCAGATCCAGTGCAAAGCATTTCTTGCGCTCAAAGTGTTGTGTATGTGATCTAAATACGATATGTATCTTTTTGAATCGACAACGGAGAATTTTGAAGCTTTTTTTATATTAAAAAAATATTTTTTAATTTCTTTTTTATAAATGTGGAAGTTCATAAATAAAAACGTGTAAATATTTTCATTTTATATCTATACTGCAAAGGAATGATTGTTGAGAGACGGTTAACGCTCGAGCCTGGTATCTGGGATGACACGGATTGAATCCAGTGTCCGGCTTTCCAGATTACGGTTTAATTTCATTTAATTGCGATGGAGCGCAAATCCCGGTGACAGATTTCATACACACACATTTTTTCCCTTTCTTGCACCAGCTTACCTCCTCCCTCTACGAATATTAATTTTAAATGCTTTCTAAATTATTCATCCTTTCCATTGAAAACTTATTTAAATGCCTGACCCCCTTGCGAAAGAAAATTTTTCTACGCCCTTATGTCTGAAATCGATTGCCTGCTTGTGGTCGTGGTCGTATTTTCCCTTCCAAGCATCTCTCTTAATTCTTTCAGCAATATCTTTTCACGCTTTGTGTACTCCCAGTACTCTGTTAACCTTCCTTCTATCTTCTAATAAATCCTTTTTCAGCTCCTTTATCATATCAATTACTGAAATCGCAGCAGACGAATGGCGGGGTAGTTACCTGGAGAAGGCCTTGGCTGAATTAAGTATCTTACCTTTGCTCCAGCCCTCTTCTAGCCGTAATGATATCGACGTCGGTAAGCAGTAGAACCCTCTCTAAAGCAAAGCTTTAAATGTTCATAAAAGATACTGATATCTAGGATTTTTAAGTTAAGTTTCAGATTGCGCTGAAACGTGTCTATGTACATATGTCTATATGTCTGTACATATTTACAAGGTAACACTGAATAAATGACCCGGCTAATATGAATTTTAAGGAATATACATATATTTCATGTTGCTACTACAATCGTTGAAGTTTTGTTCTATAACATTTTCTTTCGTGCTCTGTAGGAATGTGAGAAATGGTAGCAAAATACCAAAGTGTCCTATGTCATATATATGCAGTTGTATCAGACTATCGACCGAGGTTGGTGAGGGGTAACCATCTGGCCTCGCATTCGGAAGGACGCAGGTTCGAATCCCCGTCCGGCCATCCAGATTTGGGTTCTCCAAATCACTCCAAACGAATGTCGGGACGATTTCTTAAAATGGTTATGGCTGAATTCCTTCCCCATTACTTGACTCAAGTCCTTTCATCCCTGCATAAAGCAAAAAAAAAAAAAAAAAAAAAAAATCGGGTAAATATGATTTCCTTATATATGTAATGTTAATCGATTACTGTAGTTTAACATTTCTGGTTTAGCCGTTTACACACATTTTTTTAGATCTCATAGTATAATGGTGTTCCTAGGACCGTTTAAAATTTACTAAAAATAAAACAGCAGAACGTTACTTCTTTTTACATCATTATACTAAGACTGGTTGCTCACTTAAAGGAACAACTTCATAAAAATCGGAATGGAGGTTATAATAATTTTACTATTAAAAGAGTGTATATGGGATATGCAAGAGAATCTCTGTCTTTAGGTTGTTTCAGTGCTTGCAACTGTTTTCACATAAATTAAAAATTATGTATGGTATGCAGGAAAACTTGGTATTGATAAGCTATAGGATGGAAATATTACAACTGGTAGAAGGTGACATAATATTTCAGAACATGGTCGGATTTGCCTTATAAATATTGGTTGTAATTTGAAATTATTTTCACGATTTATGCGTGTACTAATGCAGATACCACAATCAATACTAGCTGTTCGGCTTTCAGCCAAACCACTAATGAGCTCTTCTTGTTACGCCACCAGAGCTCATTACAGCAGCAATTTTCACTTCTGCTGTGCAAACTGTTGTACCGTATCATGAATTTAATTTTTTTTAAATTATTCAATATAGAATTAATTGTTGTCAGATATTTAAGTTGTTTCAAAATCTGTAAGCAACTGCTGGAGTAAACGTAACGACTAAATAGTACAAGTCAAGTATAACCTCCGCTTGGTTATTGTCCATCTGGTAAGGCGATATTGTGGAGCGGTCTGGAAACTCAGTTGATAAGCCATTAGTTTGCAAAATTCAGGATTCCTGAAGTAAGCCGATTTTTTTTCCGTTCATATGACATTAACCAGCAAGTTCCAGCAAGTCATGGCAGCGAGGGAGTGCATGGAAATTCGAAATTCAGTTACCCGTAAGACAACATGGATTTAGTTATCGAAACCATTTAGCACTGCCTTTGAGAAAACATCGCGAAATGAAAATTATTACTTGGACGGTATACAAGCTAGCGATGATAATATTGTCCTTCTAGGAAAAGTTACTATATAGAACTTGTAACGATGCAATCGAACCGACGCGATTCGAGCGTGGTGTCTGCGAGAGATTATCTTTGGACAGTAAGAGCAAGATGGCTGAGAAGTATAGTTCGCGGCGGGAACGCGGAAAGCGAATGTTGAAAGTGGACGACTGTTGAGAACGATGCTGTGAGAACGAATATTATAAAAAGTGCTTATAACTATTCCATTAACTTGTGCGGTGATTTGAAGAAGCATTTGGAGTGTCGGTGTATGGGGACAAGAACAGTGTTCCGGGTAAACTATTGTGATAGTGGCACCACATGCTACTTGTACCTGCTCGGTTCGAATCTTGCACGCTTTGGTAAAGAAGTTCCGATAGCACGAGTCTTTGTAACTGGTGGTTACTTCGGCGACGTATTTCTTCTGCTTATTCAGACAATAAATGTGTGTTCTGAATGTAAACTTTTATGTGATTTATGTGTTGGCAAATTCCCGCTAACTGTTACTGCTAACTATCTACGTGATTGATTTTGTGAGTGACTATGAATTATTAGTATTAGTTGTGGAATCCCCACTGGCGACCTGACGGTATCAAACCTGTAATCTTACGAACATTTAATTAAGACTGAAATTCACGTCGTGTTTGAGTAGTACCACCAGGACATAATTTATCACAAATCAACCAACCTGCTTACATGGCTTTCCCGTGACAGGACAGTATAAGTGAAAACGGAGGTAGTAAATGACATTAGTCAGCACCGAAGTGGATTTTATGCTGTAAAAACCGAGTAGGAAAATGTGGGTAGTTTGAAAAACAACAATCGGCGATAATGGACTGATTTCAACGAGACGTGAGCGCGGCATGGGAGTAACGACGGAACCCGAGCATACACGACAATAGCCGAGCTGAGCAGTACTTCGGCAGACGCGGACCAAGCAACAACAACGACTCGACACCGAGGCGGCGCGGTCTTAGCGCGGCGGTAGTGGAACGTCGCAGACAACACGGCAGCGCGGCACGCAGCGGTCGGCAGAATAGCAGACGGCAGCTGTGAAAGTCGACGAAAGGGAAGTGCAAATTTCAATTTTTTTATGTAAGATTCACAAACTGACAGGAGTAGTTTTTCGTTCTCAAACAGAATTTGTTAATTTCATGTGAACAGGTCGAAATAAATTTCTTTCGACCTTTATTCAATTTTTAAATAGTTAAATGAGTGGGAAAATCCCCAAGCAATTTGTTTAAAATAGAAGCTTGTCAGTTTGAACCAGTAGTTAGTTTTCGTGGTAACGGGATTTTTTTATAATTTTTCTGTGGACTCACGGAGTAATTTTTGTTTTTTTCGACTTCTCTTAAATATCAAGGAACCACTTGAGTGGAAAATTTAATTTTAATGAGACGGGAGTCAACGAATTATTTTAGTAATGCTTTGGTTATAAAGTGTCAACCAGTTCCGAGTGTTTTAATTTTTTTTTGAGCAAAGTAATTTCTGGAACTTTGATGCTAAAGCTAAGAGGGGAGTATTAGTGACTAAAGTATTTTGTGGTCATCGTTTCTTTCAAGAATAACTTAGTAAATTGTAGTTAATGTTGAGTTGTGCCATGGCGTCTGAGAGTGATGCGGGTGATGGGGGGCTGGTGATGCCAGACTGCGAGCCTTTGAATGATACTTGTGATGGGCAAACCAATCGGTTGACATCCGCTTCTGTGGCACCCGAGCTGTCACTAGCTACTATGTTTGAATACTTAAAGTCCATGGGAGCAAATATTAATTCTTTGAAATCAGATATTAATTCTTTGCATTCAAAGATAGATTCAAATACTAATGACCTGCGGTCTGATTTTCAAGGGGAGTTGCATATTATTAATAATTCTTTAAAATCAGATAATAATTCTTTGCATTCAAAGATGGATTCTTTGCAATCAAATATTCATGACCTGCGGTCTGATTTTCATAACCAATTGCAGATAAAGTTTGGAGAGCTTAAGGTTGGGTTGGAGGAGAATAAGTCGGAATGTGAGAGACGGGCTTCGATTCTAACTGATGGGCTGGAAAAGCTAGAACAGAGTCTAGGGAAGGAGACGGTGTGTCTGCGTCGTGATGTCGGGGTGCTCGATAAAAGGGTGGATATGGTTGAGCAGATTGGGACGGGCAACGCGCAGAGGCTGGATGAGGTGGAAACTCACTTTGTCCTACTGAATAAGAAGATGCAGGTAGGAGAAGAAAAGGTAAGTGAGTTGGCTTCTGATGTCAAGTTGGTTTCCCAAGATGTCGAGAAATGTTCTGCGTTGATAGAGGAAGTAACGAAGGTGAAGGTTCCCGAAGTGGTGAGGGGGGAGATGACCAAGTGAGAAGTTGGCTGAGTTCAGCATCGCCCGTGGTTGGGGGAGAAGAGAAAGTCGACTGGGGGAAGTTTGATGACTATGGTAGCATTCACCCGGTGGAATTCATATCAAATTTTGAGAGTTTTGGTCCGTTTTGCTGGCGAGTGAGAGGCAGAAAATAGAAATGGTCCGTAAACATTTGACTGGGGGAGCTAGACTATGGGCTAATTGGTTTGCAGAAAATTGCAGTACGTTTGAACAGTTCAAAAAATCATTTCTTCAGAATTATTGGTCGGTGGATAGACAGGTGGCAGTACGCCGCGAATTGATGTCGGGGGAGCCTTATAGGGCCGATAGGGGGACACAAAAGGATTTTTTCATGCAATGTGTGGATTCTTGCAAATATTTGGAGGGGGCTTATAGCGAGGGGGAGTTGGTACATACAGTTGCTTCTCGACTGCCACAACAGACACAGCTAATTTTCGCTAGTCACAAGATTGCTCAGTTGCCGAGGCAATCGATATGTTGACGAGAATCGATATTCATGAGAAGGGTACCCGAGGGGGTCATAATCGGGACCAACGGGGACAATCACGGTTTCACGGGGGAACGGGTCGTCAGAATGAAAATTGGAGGGAAAATTGGGGCCAGAGACCCAGGTTTGGGGGAAATTTCAATGGTAGACAACAGTCGAACAATCAGGCTAGCCAGCAAGGAACACCTTCCCAAACTCCTGGGGAAGAAAGGCCGTTAAACTAATGTCTGCCACTGTTTCGGTCTCAGCAGGGGCAGAGGGCTTGCAGAGGCCAATTTCCAAAATAACAGGTGATGATGATGAGAAGGGGGTTGATTGGAAGAAGCTTGAAGACGCGGCCTACAAGAAAGTAGATAGTTATTTAAAGGAGGGAGGTTCGGACTTGCCCGATGATATCATCATGACATTTGAGGTGGAGTGTACCCAAGGGAGTAGTGGGGAGGTAACGGTTGGAGACGTTTCGATGTTCGTTGGAGGAGGAGACGATGTTGGAGAGGGAGAGTCAATGGAAGTAGAAATGATCAGTTCTGGGGGTCAAAAGACAATAGAGGATCAAGGGGGGATAGATTCGGATTCTGAGGCTAGTCTCAATGCTATTTTCCATGATGATACTAGGGAGGTTTTGCTGGAAGAAGGGATAAAGTTAAAGAAGAGGGAATTTCACTCACCTAGGGTGGTAGTTAGGTTTGGAGAGCACCAAGTAGAGGCCTTGCTGGACTCGGGAGCAGAGATAAGTTGTATCTCGGAGGCACTGTACCATACTTTGGTGACTGAACCTAAGGTTGGGGTCTGGTCTGTAAGTGGGATGACAATTACTGCTGCTACGGGGTATAAAGTCACCCGGGTGAAGAGTGTTCTTCAAATTGACGGTAAGATTGGGGGGAAGGTTGTGGAGGTCACACCATATGTAGTACCTAACCTTAACGTGGAACTCATCCTAGGGACAGATTGGTTGAAACTTGTGGGTGCAGTAATAGATTGGGTAGAAGATACGTTGGAATTCACGAGCGATGAGGGAAGGGTCAAGGTTGACTTAAGGAAAACAAAAGGTAATGAACTAGGGGAGCATAGGGAGATTAGGGTAGTAACCTGGGGGGATGCTAGGACCGTCAGACATGGAAGGAGTGCCTGGTGGGCATGAGTAGGAGGAGTGAGTGTGGAGTGGGGACGGAACGAGAGTTAGAAACTGGAGTTGATGATATTTTGGAAGAGTTCTCGGATGTGTTCTCAGAAATTCCTGGACGAATAGTTGGTTATGAATGCGAGTTGAAGGTTAAAGAGGGGGAGCCCTTCGCGGCTAAATCCTACAATATTCCCGTAGCACTGAGAGCTAAGGTGCAGGAAGAGTTAGATAAAATGGAGTCACATGGAATAATCGAGAGGTCAAATAGCGAATATGTGAACCCACTGTTGGTAGTCAGGAAGTCAGACCAGTCGGTGAGGCTGGTACTGGATGCAAGGGCCCTCAATAAGGTGTTGATCACGGAAAGGGATCACCCACTACCGGTGGATGAGGTTCTTAGAAGGTTCCATGGGGCTAAGTACCTTTCGTCATTGGACTTGACTAGTTCATACTGGCAGGTGAGCCTGGCCAGGCGGTCTCGGAAGTATACTGCATTCAGGTTCGAGGGCAAGTGCTACCAATTCTGTGTACTGCCTTTCGGGCTCAACAATGCAGTAGCCACATTCATTCGAGCTTTGGACCAGGTTTTGGGCAGACAATTACGAGATAAACTCCAGTTGTATGTAGACGACGTGGTGATTGCATCGAAGACTTTGGAAGAACATAGACAAACTTTGAGGGAGGTGGTTTTGGCTTTAAGGAGAGGGGGGATGACTTTGCGAAGGAAAAAGTGTGCTTTCCTAAGGAAACAGCTAACCTTTCTGGGGCACGTCATTACGCCCGAAGGTATCCAGGTGGAGCAGTCCAAGTTAGAAGCTATTGAGAAATTTCCAATACCCCGCGACAAAACCCAATTGAAGAGCTTTCTCGGTTTGTGCGGGTATTACCGAAAATTTGTGGAGGGTCAAACGCTTAATAGTGAACACCTCAGTAATCTGATGAAAAAGAAGTCGTGGGAGTGGACGAAGGGGTGCGAGAGAGACTTTGAGAGAATTAAGTCTGAACTCGCCAAGCATGTCGTACTATCACACCCGGATTGGGATTTAGATGTATGTCTGGCCACGGATAGTTCTCAGTATGGTCTGGGGGCCGAGGTTTTCCAGGAGGTAGAAGTAGAAGGGGAATTGGAGCACCGAACTATTGCCTTCGCGAGTAGAATGTTGGGGCGACACGAGCGGGGGTATTCAGTTAGCGAAAAGGAGTGTCTAGCCATTGTGTGGGCATTTCAGAAGTTCCGCCATATTTTCCTGGGTAGGAAGACCACGGTGTATTCCGATCATAAGGCACTATCCTTCCTGATGTCTTGCAGGCTAGTACATGGTAGATTAATGAGATGGGCCTTACTGATGCAGGAGTTCGATTTTGAAATTCGATACCGGCCGGGGAGCAGTAATGAAGTAGCCGATTGTCTCTCGAGGTTGCCCATAGGGTTGGACCAAGAGACGGAATCGATTGATTCGGAAGACAAGGCGTCCCTTAACTTTATCAGGGGTGTCCCACAAGAAGAGGAAGTAAGAGGATGTTTAAAAAACATGGTTAAGTTGCAGGAGGGTGACGAGACCATTAAGCTGGTAAAAGACAACTTAACACATCACGATCATAAGACTAGACTTGAGAAGTTTTACCTTGTTCATAAGGATATAGTCTTTAGGCGCAATTCGGAGGGGGATAACGAGTGGAAGCTGTGGTTGCCTGAGGTCTGTGTCGAACTGTTTATCACTCATCACCATCATAGTTATGGTCACTATGGTCCTAACAAATGTTGGAGGGTCATGAAAGAACACTACTACTTCAGCAATATGCCTAGGAGAATCACGCGGTTACTGTCATCTTGCGATCTTTGTCAGCGAGTTAAGATAGACAACGTTGCCAGAGCGGGGGAGATGAAGAGCATCTTGCCGGATGATGTAGGGGAATTGGTGGCTGTGGATGTGTTTGGACCCTTGCCCATGTCCAGGGGAGGTGTCACTCAAATCTTTGTGGTTATGGACGCGTTTTCCAAATACTTAAAGCTTTACCCAGTTAAGAAAGCGTCTGCGAAAGTGTTAGCGGATAAGATAGTGGGGGAGTTTATCCCGCAGATTGGTAAACCGAAGAAAATACTGTCGGATAATGCTCCACAGTTTAATAGCGCTAAATGGACGAAGCGACTGGAAAGAGAGGGGATCATAGTACTCAAGACGTCGTGCTACCACCCACAGGGAAATCTAGTTGAGCGGGCTATGCGGGAGATTGGCTGTTGGTTCCGCAAATACTGTCATAATAAACACAAGAGCTGGGCTACACAGGTGGAGAGGGCGGAGGAAGTTTTGAATTGTTTGCCGCACGATTCCACAGGTTTAGTGCCCTATGAGTTGATGTTCCAGAAACCTCCGCCGCGGCTTATTAACCAAGTGATAGAGTTTCCGCCGAGCAATGGAGTGGATTACGGGGAACGACTTAAACTGGCGAAGGAAAACCTCCGTCGTAAGGCCGAGAAGAGGAAGGAGAGACATGATAAAAAGGGTGGGCGAATGTCGTATGTAGAGGGAGATCTAGTGCTTCTGCAGACGCACTTCAAGTCGTCGAGCGCGAGGAGCGAAATCAAGAAATTTCAGTTCTTGTATGAGGGACCGTACCGTATTGCGGGTAGTCCCCGAGAAAATGCTTTTGTTTTGGAATACCCTAGCGACGGGAGGTTGAGGGGCACTTTCAATGTCGTGTCACTCAAACCCTATCGGTGTGCTGAGACACAAGGTGGTGGGGGGAGTCAAACAATAGAGTAAAAGGGCTCGCCTCTTGGTGCCACCATGCTTCCCGCATTTGCACATTTTCGGAGTAGTGTTGTCTATATGGCATGACTTAGTTGTTTCATTTAACTTACTTCTTTCTCAAAATAAAGAAGGGTTCACGAAAAGGGAATAATGTAAGTATGGGGAGGATTTTCCTACTGATTTAACTGGCTTCGAGTGGAAGAATAATCTCAGTACTGTTAGTTTGTGAATCATAGGAGTGTGGCCCCGAGGCAGGGAATTGTAATCAATGTATCCTGTGGTTTGTGAGAAAGAAAGGGACTGCACGGTGTTTACGGAGGAAACTGAATGACTATAATTTTCAAGTTTGTTTTCATTTGTGTTTATTGTCATATATTCATATTGTGTATACTCAAGGAGACTGGTGTGTTTTGGTGAGGTTTAACTTTTGTATTTGATGTTTTCTTCGATGTTGTATTTGGTCTGATGTTTTGTTCTAATGATGTACCCATTTTGTAAATGAATAAGCCGAGTACCACCAGATTTGTTTAGGGTTTGAGAAAAAAAAATTTTCTCAAAGGTTAGTAAGGTTGGGTCCGGCGAAAGGATACGCGTTTGTCAACCGTATCTTACGCCTTAAAGCCAACGAGGGGGGTGTAACGATGCAATCGAACCGACGCGATTCGAGCGTGGTGTCTGCGAGAGATTATCTTTGGACAGTAAGAGCAAGATGGCTGAGAAGTATAGTTCGCGGCGGGAACGCGGAAAGCGAATGTTGAAAGTGGACGACTGTTGAGAACGATGCTGTGAGAACGAATATTATAAAAAGTGCTTATAACTATTCCATTAACTTGTGCGGTGATTTGAAGAAGCATTTGGAGTGTCGGTGTATGGGGACAAGAACAGTGTTCCGGGTAAACTATTGTGATAGTGGCACCACATGCTACTTGTACCTGCTCGGTTCGAATCTTGCACGCTTTGGTAAAGAAGTTCCGATAGCACGAGTCTTTGTAACTGGTGGTTACTTCGGCGACGTATTTCTTCTGCTTATTCAGACAATAAATGTGTGTTCTGAATGTAAACTTTTATGTGATTTATGTGTTGGCAATTCCCGCTAACTGTTACTGCTAACTATCTACGTGATTGATTTTGTGAGTGACTATGAATTATTAGTATTAGTTGTGGAATCCCCACTGGCGACCTGACGGTATCAAACCTGTAATCTTACGAACATTTAATTAAGACTGAAATTCACGTCGTGTTGAGTAGTACCACCAGGACAATAATAATTATCACAAATCAACCAACCTGCTTACAAACTCACCTACAGTTGTACTGAAAAGTATGTTTCAAATTATAGGAGTAGCAGAAAGAAGATAAGAATTTTTGTAAATGGAAACAAAACCGATAGCAAGGCAGTGAAGGTCTTCAGATTTATAATTTAAAAGCTATGTTTATAAAGGAATGGGACAGTTCAAATATCTTGGTACGATATTCTCGGTACATGGTACGTTTGAGTAAGAAAAAATTTCATTCTTGCATGTAGCAAGTTGCTGTCCATTCTCAGGTCACGTGTCTTGTCGATAAATATGGAGCCTAGACTCCATAAAATTGCAGTACCTGATCCGCGTCCCACGTGACTCAAACTTTTGTCCATGCACTGTCTCTGGCACAAACTGAAACTTCATCCCTTGGAAATATATGATGTCGCTGGTACGTTGACATCACGACAAAACATTGTGGCTGCTGGGAGTAACTTAACTATAAATCAATTTTAACTTGTGGACTCCTTTATTTACATTCCTAAGCTTTTATATGACACATATAAATTAAGCTTACCATATTTTACATGTGGAGCCACAAGCTATACATTAATCAAAACCCTATCAAAATCTGGAAAGTAGTTTTTTCATAAATAGAGAAATGAAGAAATTATCTGATCAGATTTACGACGTCACATCAAACTGAAATATATAGTATTTTTAGCAACTGAATCACAGGTTTTTTATTAATCGAAACTCCATCAAAATCCGAAGAGTTGTTTTGCATGACTCGCATTCAACGAAAAATAATCCTAAATTTCTCATTTTTCAATGTAAAATGCAAAAGAAACATATCCTATTTTACCAGCAGGAGCACGGACTGTACATTAATCGGAACCCAGCCAAAATTCGACCTGCAGTTTATGCACCAATAGCGTTCAACGAAAAATTGATAGTAACATGGTAAATTCCTCAGTTTGTTGAAATCGCATCAAAATATAATATATTTATTTTTATCCTCAGGTCTATGGGGTGTGATATCAAACGAAATCACATAAAATCCGCCTTTTAGCTTTTGCATGCATCGCTTTCAACAAAAAAATTACACAAATTTTATAAGTTATCATTTTTTCGAAATCATTACCTTAGTTTATCCTCGTGACCATTGCCAGTATGTTAAACAAACCCCCAATAATATCCGAACAGTAGAATTTGCATGTAACGCGCTCAACTAAAAAGTGATACTAATTTTTCTAACTCATCTTGTTTTTGAAGTCACATAACAATGAAACATACCCTGTTTACCCAACATACCATGGGCTGTACATTTTTAAAAAAGTAAAATTTCGGCAATTTTTTATGCGTAAATAACGTTCTCTGAAACGCAAATACATTTTTAAAAAAAATCTTGATTCCTTCTCAATAGCTTGTCAAAAATACCCCAACTCACTTTTAAAAAAATCTAAAATGTGCCGACTTTTTCTGTTTACAATTTTGCTATAAGTGTAGTTTTATGCAATGAACAGTTTTTGGGAAGTATTGCTCATATTTCATGTGCCCTCATAATATTTCTGTAGGCCGTCAGAATAAATTTAAAGTAAACGTACCAGGCGGCCTCAATGGTTGTCAGAACTCAGGTGGAAAGCTGGTGAAGCACAGTTTCAGCGCAGATGATGTACTACCTGCCTGCTGCGACTTTGTTTGCAATATTCACAGCGAGCGGCTGTGCCCAATAACAACGTCATGGCGGTTTACATATCACGCGCTGCTGAGCGTTCGCTCACCATATGAGATGCGCCTCATTTACTTCGGTCCATACAATATGCGATGGATGTGGGCGCGAAAAAACTGTTTTGCAGCTGAACAGTCAACTACACTGTTGTTGATATATTGAGATTGCGGTCAGTAGTTTAAAACAACAACTATCAACTTCACTGTACACAGCGAATAAAGAGATACGTTCAAACTTTGTAGCCATGATTTTTTTCTACATTACAGTAAATCCATTGTTAAGAAGTTTATCTACTTTCTTGATCACAAATGTAAAAATTGAATACTATAATGTATTTTTAAAAACCTTGCAGTTCCAGGTAGATGAAAATGTTTTTATTTCTTGGTCTCTTTTCCTGTAGTTGTGGTAGTGATACTCGACGCAATATAGTTTTGTTTTCTCTTTCCAAGTCGTGGACACTGTAGGTGAATTTGCTATGGCAAGTGTCAAGTTTGAGCCGTTCCAATAGTCGAGCATTTTTTCTCCCGGTACTTGTTTGACAGAAAGCTGAGTGGTCTTGATGTACCGTTCCGGACAATCACTCTAGAGTAAATAAGGGACTTCATGTAGATTTTAAGCATTCTCTTCTCATATCGTAGGAATTTATTTTACCGACTGAGTGATGTCACCGACTTTCACACGTGTAGATTAATCCATTGGTTGCTAAATTCATAGTCAATATCTTACTCCTCTCCAAATACAAGGATTGACGCTAGGACTCATATTTAGTATTTGGCATTGGCAGTTATAGCAATGTGTTTTTTCCGCCGTATGTTTTCTGTACTCAGCCGCTAGGTGAGCAGTAACGCTTAAGCCTAGCATTCGGGAGGACGTGGTTTGAATTCCCTGTCGAGGTTTCCAGATTTCGGTTTTCCATGATTTTCAGAAATAACGCCAGGCGAATGTAGTTTTCATTTCTTCTTCTTCTTATTCTTCAAAAAAAAAAAAAAAAGTCATGTCCATGTTTCTTCCCGTTCCTTGCTTCCAGTCCTTTAGCGCCTCTAATTACCTTGATAATAAACAAACAAAAAATAAGTCTACTTAGTCGACATGAAATAACAGTGTCATTCAAACGTACCTTTTGGTTCGGAAAAATTTTATTTTATTAAAAGACCCACCATTTTCGAGATATTGATTTTTTAATATTTTCTCAAAACATGTGATTTTGTTCAGTTAATTACATTCCATTTTTACAAATTAAGACTTTTTGAATCCTTTTTTTTAATTTACTCAAAGCTATTTGAGTCATCTAAAACAATGTTCCTTTTTTTAAAAAAAACGTTAAAAAATCTTAAATGGTATAATTATTTTATACTACTTTTAAAATGATTGGTTTAATCTGATAAAGAGACAATTCTGCATTTTAAACATGTAGTAAAAAATGCATGATAATGATTTTAAAAAAAAAGGTTTTTCCTATGGTGTGCATACAAATAATAGACAGAATTAATGTAAGTAATACTTTTAATTTCGGTAATTATAATAATTGTTCAAAATGGCCGCCATTTGATCATATGCACGCCTTAAATTTTTTGATACATGATCTTTTTATTTGGTGGGCATAACCTTTGCGGTTAATGTATTACGCAGCTATTTTTAATTTCTCACGAAAGTTACCTCCGTCGCGTGAACTAAATCTTTTAGGCAGTCCCGATAAACATAAAATCCAAGAGATTCAGGTCCGGCGATCTTAGTGGCAATAAGATAGGACCGAGGTGCCACCGAGTCGACCGATCCCCCTTCTTGTGTACATTTCATTAAGGTGGTGTAGTGGTGTGTTGGCTCAGTGGTTAAGCGTCTGACTGGAGATCGAAAGGTCCCCGGTTCGAATCCCTGTCTCGGCGGGGATTTTCAAACGCGCTTAACCCGGCTTTCACATCTGTCGCAGCTTACTGTGTAAAGTGAAGTACACCAGAACGCTTCCGTGGTTCGGATTCCACGTTAAACTGAACCCGGCAGGATTGCCGGGTTAGGTTAAGGCCGCTACGCTACGCGCGGAATGCGCAGCCAATAAAAACCATATCTCCAGGTCATAACGACCACACGGACGTATTATTATTATTAAGGTGGTCTCGGACGGCTCGGTCGTAGTGTGCCATCGTTTTTCTTCCCCTGTTGCGAGCGGCCACATCCTCCAAAAGACTTGGCAGCTGATTTAGTAAAAAGTCGAGACTTATTTCTCGTGTCAAAGCTTGTGGCAGCAGCTCATTATGGCCTAACACTTGCCCGTTTAATATCCCAAACCCAATGTTGACTTTAAATTGTGTTTGAGAGCGCGTGAGGCTTTTCTAGTTGCCAGCTATGCAGATTTTGCAAGTAGCTGTCTTTCCTGCACGGAGACTCACAGTATCTTGTTCAAAAATGAACCATCTTCAGCATTTTCCAACAGAACACTACTACACCACAGGCTGTCAAAGTTAGCCGTTTGAATAAATTTTTATACACTTTTTACATAAGATTTTTTTAAAAGCATTTTAACGTTTTAATAAAATCGTCATCTAAAACAATTATTCAAATATCCTTGAGTAAATAAAAAAAAACGGGGTCAAAAAGTCTTCATTTGTAGAAATGGCATGGAATAAACTTAACATAGTCACATGTTCCGAAAAAAAAAAAAAAAAAAAATAAGTATCTCGAAAATGGTGAGACTTACTAAACAAAATTTTGTCATTTAGTGGGACATGATCTATCTGCGGTTGCAGTATTATCCTAACTGGTCGATCACAGTATGTCGTTGTTGACGGGGAAGCCTCTTCTAAGATAAATGTTACTTCGGGCGTTCCTCAAGGAAGTGTAATAGGTACACTTCTTTTCTTAATATTTATAAACGATCTAGGTGACAACGTCAAATGCTGGTTGCGATTGTTTGCCGACGATGCGGTTATCTATAGGGAAATAAGGTGCTCCGACGATTGCTTAGAAATTCAGCGTGATTTGGATGCTATTTTCGATTGGTGCCGTAAATGGCAGCTTACACTTAATTGCAAAAAGTGCGAGGCAATGCGGATAAGTAACAAGAAGAATCAGTTTGTTCACGAGTACAAAATAAACAATTCACCTGTTGACATGGTTGATTCCGTGAAGTATCTGGGGGTGATAGTACAAAGCAACATGAAATGGGACATGGACATAACTTCCGTCGTAGGCAAGGCAAATTCTAAATTACGATTCATAGGTCGTATTTTGAGGAATTGTAATGCTCAAACAAAGGAGATAGCGTATAAAACACTAGTGCGTCCGCATCTGGATTACTGTTGTGGGGTTTGGGATCCGTATCGCAAGGTTCTGATTGACTCAGTTGAGAGGGTGCAGAGGAGAGCCGCTAGATTCGTGACTTGTTGTTACAGCCCTTATGAAAGCGTCACAGAATTGATACATAGATTGGGCTGGGTTAGTTTGGAAGACAGACGACGTAGCTTGCGTTCGAATTTATTGGAGAATATGCGAAAAAATTTAAATTTCGAGTGCAATGGAATACTTCTTCCGCCAACCTATTTAGGTCGCAAGGACCGGAGGGATAAGATTAGAGAAATAAGATGCCCTACTGATACTTATGTATTCCTTCTTTCCTCGCACTATTCGGGATTGGAATGGGCGGGTTTAGGATTGGTACTTAGCACCCTCTGCCACCCACAATGTTTGTGATTTGCAGAGTATGGATGTAGATGTAGATCCTTTCATTCCTGGATAACCTGTATAATTAAACATGCGCATCTGAGCTCGTAACCGGTGGCGTTAGGAAGGATGCGAGTTCAAATCCCTGTCCGGTCATCCATATTTCGTTTTTCTATAGTTCCTTCCAAAGTCCGTGGCTTAATTTGTTCCCGCTTCTTGCCTCCAGTCCTTTCCCAACCCTAATGGTGCGCTTTGAGACTAGGAGTAGAGCCATACAGAAAAATATTAATAAAAATTTAAGGAGCTTCATATTAAAACTGATTAATATCCGCAGCTGTAATATTTTGTAGTGAAACACGGGTAAAATGTGTTCATAAAACAAATGAAAAAGTATTTAGAAAAAGAAATGAAATGCAACTACTTGCCACAAAACCGTACAAAGCAGTAGCAGTACAAGCTGAATTCAGTCATCAATTTCAGTGTAATTTTAAAACGACGATAGAGGTGAGCTCTACAGGAGCCGATTATCATTCGAGTATTTAATCGACTGTAATAATTTGTCGACAATTAAATGTATTCAGAAGCACAGTGTCATCGACAAAGACAAGTCTGTTAGCAGTAATCAGGGGTACTGAACTCAGTGGAGACTGTGGCGAAGCAATCTGTTTGGACACAAAGCCCCCGGGTTGGAATTAACCGTAGCGTGAACCCAGGGCGCACAACTCGGAACTCAAGATCTGCAGTTACAATGGGAGGCAGTGCTTTGACGTCGAGTGAGCTTAGCCATGCCACGGTGCCACAGGGACATAGTTCGCAGAATGGCAACAATAGTGGGCCTGACGGTTTAAATATAACTTCGAAACTATGCTGTTCGAAAATTCTTCTTTCTACACCTTTACAGAGTTGACGCAATCTAATTCAGAAGGCAGTTTAGAAGACTACCTCCTTGTTCCAACCTGACTTACGAGTAGGGTTCGGATCATTATGACAAGTGATATTACTTCCTACCTTCGTTTTTAGCTGTAATGCTGAATTAAACACTGATTGAACATTTTTGATTTATTTAAATGTATTTTATATGGCATGAAAATGCATATTTAGGCAATATTCTTAGTTGGTCATATTACGATAATACGAGGCATGTTTTTTTTTAAGTAAGTACCGTTTTGAAATTAAAAAAAGACGTGCAAATATATCTCAATAATTTTATTTTTACATGAAAGCTTGTACCTTACTCTACTTTTCTACATAATTCCCTTCAATATTGAGGCACTTGTTATAACATAGTACCAGTTTTTGAAAACCCTCCTCATAGAAGTCTGCCACCTAACTTGTTAACCACTGCATCACAACTGTTTTGACTTCGTTATCGTCTTCAAGACGCTGACCGCCCAGGTGTTTCTTCAAGAGCAGGAACAGATGGTAGTCACTGGGCGCCAGATCAGGGCTGTACGGAGGATGATCTAGAGTTTCCCATCGAAAAGATGTGATGAGATCTTTGGTCTGATTAGCCACATGTGGACGGGCAGTGTCATGCAGCAAAACGATGCCCTTGCTCAACTTGCCACGTCTTTTGTTCTGCATTGAACGGCGCAGATTGTTCAATGTCTGACAATAAGCTGCTGCATTGATTGTCTCATTACGAGGCAGAAATTCCACAAGCAATACTCCTTTTCTGGCCCAAAAAACTGTGCACATGATTTTCCGGGCAGAAATCGTTTGCTTGAACTTCACTTTTTTGGGTGAATCTGAATGCCGCCATTTCATGGACTGTTGCTTTGATTCAGGTGTGACGTAGGCCACCCACGTCTCATCGCCCGTAACAATTTGGCTTAAGAAATCATCACCATCGTTGTGGTACCGCTCAAGGAAAGTCAATGCACTGCCTAAACGTTTGGTTTTGTGCACATCCGTTAACATTTTCGGTACCCAACGTGAGCACAATTTTCGGTAATTCAAGTGCTCGGTCACAATGCCATACAAAACACTACGAGAAACATTAGGAAAGTCATCACACAAGGAGGAAATCGTAAAGCGTCTGTTTTCTCTCACCTTATTGTACACTTTCTGCACCAAACTTTCATTAACGACCGAAGGACGCCCACTCCGTTGTTCATCATGCACATTTGTGTGGCCATCTTTAAATGCTCTCACCCACTTTCTCACCATTCCATCACTCATAATGTTTTGTCCATCAACTGCGCAGATCTCACGATGGATATCGATCGGTTTTAGGCCTTTAGCACAAAGAAATCATATAACAGCCCGTACTTCACAGTCGGCGGGACTCACGATTATCGGAGGCATCTTAAACACTCAGTGAACAACGTAAACAAGGAAGAATTAGACTATAATGGCTTCAGTGCGTAGGCAAGAGAAGCAGGTACCCAGTGCGCATGCGCGGAACGCCGACCGTAGCGCTGCAGCCACAGTGTGACAAAACGGCACTTGCTTAAAAAATACGCCTCGTATTTATGGTCATATTTTGAGGAAAAATCTTGTAATTTTTTTAATAGTACCTGGAATTCACTAGAAGTTATAGTTGAGAAGAAATTAAGAAAATTATTCATATAACTGTACCGCTATTATAATTATACATTGAAGGAAAAAACTAATTGTCTCTGAACTGGTCAGAATTCACCAGTCAAGAATTAAAGTTATAAGTTATTGCCATTCTATAAACGTTAATGTTCCAATGCAACAGCAGCATTTCTGTGTCAGGTCACGTCAATCTATTTCTCACTGTCGCCAATACTTTTAAAATAATCCTCAGTCAGTGTTAAATCTGCAGTGGATCAGTGAGTACCACCATGCGGAAAACAAAATTTGCTGAAAGTGCGAAGTTAGGGGGTTACGTAAAGGAATATGGAGAGGGATATTTTACTACACACGAAAGAATTCTTTTCGTAAACTATATGAAATTAAAGTGAATTCATCAAAGCAATTTAAAATTTAATTTCTCAGTTGTGTAGTGACAGCGTGGAAACAAATTTTGCTGTCTACACGAAAGCTACACTACTGGATAAAATAAATTATTAATAATTGAACATGTTATGACGTATAGTAAATTTAAATGTTTCGTCATATTTTGTCAATTTTAGGTCATATTTACCAGTTTTTAGGGTCATATTGGCATGTATACGTCTATCTTTATGATCACAAAGATCCGAATCGTAGTTATGAGTCATACTTGAAGTTTTAAAAATACTCCGCAAAAAATCTTTTTTTTCTTCAACAACATCGGTGTTCATGGAAATCAGTGCCTTTAATATAGATACTTCATACCAACCTTCCAGCTATCAGGCATACAGAGTTCCTCATAAACAGAGGCACAATATAAACTTTAAACTTAAGTTAGGAACATAAAAAGTATCAGAATTGAGAAGTGTTTCATATACAACAAATTTAAATGCCACCCAAGGCAAGAAATTCAGACTGATTAAATCCGGAGAACATGGAGTTCAGGTGCACCTCGCCGAATCAAATGCTCCTGCGCTCTCATGAAAGCGCCGCCTAGCACCGAACAGTGACGACATCGTCCATGGCTCCCTATGCAATAATTGTGTTTATGGCTTTTTGTCTCAATAACATCGAGGTCATTAGAAGCGGGAAAGAAATGGAGGCAAGGGAGGAGAAGGAATTCGGCCATGCCCTTTCGAAGAAACCATCCTGGCTTTCACCTGGAGTGGTTTTGGGAAACCATGGAAAATCTAAATCTGGAAGATCGGACGGAGATTCGAACCTGCGTCTTTCCGAATCCGAAGCGTTCAGCCTCGGTTTATCGAATTCTGAACCTACCACCATCATCGAGAAACTCTAGCAAGATAATTTTTGCTATGCGATATTCTAGGCTCAAGTAACGATTACAATAAAAGCCAAATATTTCTTTATGGACTTATTTAGGCCTAGGTATTTCCACAACTTCGTCCACGTGAAATTTAAGATTGGATCTATTAATTCACTATTCTAGGTAGGTGCCACGAAAAAGCAGAAGCACAACCATCATTGTTCCTCTTTCTTGTTTTTTTTTTTTTTTTACTACTGAATTCTGGTTGTAAACAAGTGCTTAAAAAACATTTGTTAACGTCATTTGTTTCTACCACTGATGGAAACTACTATTATTTCGAAAGATGCTATAGCTGTAGATGATCCATGCTCACACGTCTACGTTGTTTACAAAGCATTACTAGACACAGACTTCTCGCTTCGTTGACTCATGAGAGAACTACGAGAACGTTCAACTGGTCGTGCAGCGGAGAGATCAACACCCACTGTAAGCAGGTGGTGTTCATGCGTCTTGCTCATGATGATTACTACTATTTAAAATCCCAAATTATATCGAAAAGTAAATCTATTATACTTTGTGCGTATAAAATTCAAATGTTGTCTTATGTTGGCAAGGAAATGATTTATTAACAGACCTGAACGTATCTGCAAAAAGTTAAACGCTTTTTTGACTGCATAGATTTTATTACAAAGACTTTCACTGGGCAACATTTAACTAAAATCTATACACTGTTTTTGAGATAAGATGCTTGTTATACGTTTCCTTCGATGACTGTATAACTTACCGATATAAAATGTCTTTTACATGTTAAACGATAATACAGCTTCGATGAAATCCAACGTTTAGTTTTTGGTGATCCGTCCACAGACAGACTGTTCCTGTTTTTTCGGATTTGGCCTTATTACCAATGGCAATTATGTAACATCCACAGACAGACTGTTCCTGTTTTTTCGGATTTGGCCTTATTACCAATGGCAATTATGTAACGTATCGCCGTAAAACCTATACTGCTAAAATATCATTTTGCCTTAATTTCAATTTAAAAAAAAAAACAAATGCATGTGACAAGCACGATTATGCAGGTTGAATAATTAATGACACTGTCCTTAGAACGGCAGATTCCGTTAAATATCAACGGGTAACAATTTATAATAATTTGTCGTGGAATGAGCATATCGAGAGGATAATTGGGGAAGCAAATCGTATGCTTCGTCTTCTAGGTCGTAATTTAAAACAGTGCACATCGGAAGTTAAATCAATTGCATATAAGTCGATATTGCGTCCTCACTTAGAATATTGTTGTTCTGTATGGGGTCCCCATCAAAAGGGAGGCATTGGAGAAGGTCCAAAGAAGATCCGCCCAATTAGTGGCAAGTATATATAGTTTGAGGGAAAGCGTAAGTGCGATGTTGAAGGAGTTAGGTTGGGAAGACCTGGAACACCGTAGGCGTTGCTCTCGACAAAAACTCACGACTGACTTATCTCGGAACGGCTGCAAACAAATATTACTACCAGCAACATTAATATATAGAAATGACCTCGAAAGTAAGATAAGAGAAATCAGGACCAGAACCGATTCATTTCAGTATTCATTTTTTCCACGAGCCATTAGGGAATTGAATAGGAAGAATTTACAGGGCGAGTAAACTTAAAATCTGACATGAGTAATTCTCGATAAATCAGTTCGGCCGTCCTGATCTGGGTTTTCCATGGTTTTCTCAGATCTCTCCAGGCGAATGCAGGGATGGTTCCTTAAAATAACCGATGGGCGCCTCCTGTATATCCCTTCCAAACTATTACACTTTCTGATAGGTGCAATGCACCCTCCGCTTTTAGTGAATTGCGGAGTAATAATAATAATAATAATAATGAATCAGGGTAAACAATGTCTTACTATGAATGGAGTTGAGACATTTTACAACCATCGAATTTATTAACAAGCAGTCTCTTTCCGTAAACAAAAATCAAGATTTTGCTCAAAGAAAACGTTATTTTTCACAGGAGTTTACTCACCTGCGGACGAGGGACAAATCTCTGGTGTCGTGCACGGGTTTGAGAAGCTTGTTTTCAACATCTGTCACATACAGTACTGAATTGCCGTATTGTAGTGTGAAATCGACATAACTGCATTGTAGGCTTGGTAAAGTGGTAGCTCTATCCTCTATGCGCCTGAAAGGTCTGCAACCCGCCGATGCTTGTTGACCTTGCGCGCAAATGTGCAGTGGTCGCCAACGAATCACTTCGAGATCTTGTACTGTACCAGCCAGAATTACAATTTAGAACAGGATAATCTCTTTTTCCGTATTGCTCCCCAAGAAACTACAACTGCACAGACATGAGTCTATCCCATCACCTGCCAAAGTCTTTTTATCTTCTTGTAGGCCGGAAACAAACAAAATTTATAACAGCAGCAGAATATTGCAACAGAATGCCTTGGGATTGGTTGATGTCCGCTCTGCTGATGCCTTGCACGTCACAGTACTATAAACGGGCAGCAACTTCCCAAACCTGGAAACTGCGTTGGTTCCTGGTTTTATTTTATGTCAGTAAACGGGTCTCATAAAGTCATTTATTTTGATTCCTCGTCTTAAAATGTTTTCGTGGACAGCAGTTCGTCGTTTGTTCGAAGTATCTCCTTCCTCGCCGTCTAAATTGCTTAACAACCTCCGGCGCCAGTTTTCGCACGACGGCCGAGCTACAGTCACCCCATCGCCCTACCTCTCGTAATGCCGTGAACAGTTTTCACTATTTTAGTTACATAAACACCATCTCACAATGTATGAAACGGTGTTTATACCGTTCAGTTATTATAACATCTTATGTAAATTATAAGCTATCACTTTTCGTACTAAGTCTCGCTGAAATCTGTTGCTTAGCTTTCGCATACATAGAAAAACGATATTTATGATTTTGGCTTATCTGTCTCTGGAAGTATACATTGAAACTACTCTGTATCAAATAAATTTCGCATTCGGGAGAACGCAGGTTCCAATCCCCGTCCAGGCATCCAGATTTCGGTTTTATATGGATTCCCCATATCACTACAGGCAAATGTCGGCATACTTCCTTCAAAATGTCATGGCCGAATTCCTTCCCGTTTCTTGCTCTCCATCCTTTCACACCTCTAATAACCTCGACGTCGACTTGGCGTAAAGGCATAATAAAAAAAAGGAAAATTTCGAGTACATACATGAATCTTTTTACACTTTTACTGTATGTAGAGACAAAAATACTAGCCAATAGATCTTCTCTTACATCCATTTATAATGTAGAAAAACTACGTTAGAATTACTGAAAACTAAGAGTATGGGAAATAAATCATTAAATTAATACTTTGTATTTAGTCCGGTGTATAGTTCTGTTGTTAGAGCGACCAATTAAAAAATGGGCAACCAGAATTGAAATATATAGATAACTGAGAACATCTTACTTGTTAAATTACGTGAATATCCAACGCATGGGAATTTCCACTGATGAATGCTTGCCTAGGCTCAGATATTCCCATGGTGCCAATACGTCGCGAATTACAAATGGCAAACACCTCCACTTCTGTGAAATTATTTGGGCCTTTTCGTTTGTTCATACGTTGGCCCAGTCGCCGTTTAACCTACAGTCAGCTAATAGATCTGACGGAAATGAACGAGAGATGTAAGGATAGGCAATATTCGATAGCGAAGCACGATCTACATTCAATCTGGACGATATCATAGCACTAGAAAGTGACCTCCAGCAGTCGCATTCGAGAGAAAAGCTCGGTTTACACTTAATGTTATTCCTCAAAACTGAACGTTAGGAACACCTACCCAGGTCCACTAAGCCTCTTATCAAATGAATATTTGGATATTAGAGAAGTGAGATCAGCGTCTGGAAAGCGGAAGAGCGATATGATACTAATAAACATGGCCCGGAGAACAGAAACTGAGTTTCTTCATCAGTTGCAGCAAACATTGTAATCTTTACGTATCAAGTTTCTGTTCAAGGCAACATGAAGACTCGGTATTCGCAAGTGATATAATACTTGTTTGAATTTCGTAAAACTCTCCTACTCACGCACAATTTGGAGTTTCCTACTTTGTAAGCCGTCTAGTTTCATCAGTCGCAGATCCCTCGGAGGACCTCCCTTTTGGGAAACGCGTGGTCTCAAAGTTATGTCGTAAAGTGTCTGCTGGGTGACAAGTAACATCTCAGAGGGGCTTCGCTACATAATTCAGACCACTTGTGGCGCTTTATGGATGGCTGCAGAAAGTATATTCCAAGGGCCAAAGGCCAACACCTGTAGCTCCCTAAACTTTTAGCATTCACATAACAGTAACACCTTACGTTACTGTCTACACAGAAAGAAAAGGTTATACTTCCTTTAGATGAAACTGCATTGCAGTTTCAATAGTTACAAATTAGTCATTTATGTAACAAGTTATTACTAAGTTCGCGTTCATAAGAAATTTCTTGTTTAGTCATCATCATAAAAGAGATTATCATATTTTCTCGTTAGACAAAAGTTTTAATTTTTTTGGGACAATAATAACCAGTACAAGAATATTCTTATGATCAAATTACACTTTCGTCTTACCTTACATTTTAAGTTAGTATGAAAAGAATACTGAATACTAACAACAGAAGTAGTTAACACTAGCACTTAGGTGTGTGTATGAATTTAAAATGTGTCTGGTATAGTTCACCGAGCACGGTGGGTTGGAATTCCTGTCCGGCCATCCAGATTGCGGTAATCCATAGTTTAGCGAAATCGCTACAGGTGAATACCGGGATAGTTCCTTCAAAAAATCCAATGGCCGAATTCCTTCCCATTTCTGGCTTTCTGGCTCCCACTCCTTTTCCGCCTCTAATGACCACTATGTCGATGAAGCATAAAGCTAAAAGGAAAGAAGGTATGGTTAAAAATTAACGGAGAAAAAACTTGAATTTAGAGTAAATGAAATATTAGACGTAGTCACATAGATGGATGTGCTGTTATCAAATTTTCTTGGTATGAAAAATAAAAGTAGTATCTAGGCGAATTTTTGTGTAAACAAACCTATAATATTACGAACAGAAAATTGTAAAGGAAAAGAAAGCGCGTAAGGAAAAAAAAAAAAAGCTGTGACCCTAAGTACAGGAATACGACGCGACTCGATGTCTCAACATGTGTACCTATCTAGCCGCAATAGTTAACGGCTTTTAGCCGAAGTGGAATGAAAATGTTTAATTCTCAATTTTGAAGCTTCGAGTTCGCATAAAACTAAGGCTTCAATGCGACGAAAGACATTAACGTGACATACCAGAGATGTTATACTATTCACATGTTTCTACTGAAGAACTCTCCATGAGAAGTGAAATATGGAGATACAAATGTTCAGATTAAGAATAGATTTTTCTCTTATTGTTTCGGTTCCAGGCCACTTAATCACACAGCAAGTTTGCAAATTTTATACTAGACCATAAGCTTTTCACAGGGTAAAAAGCCCATAAAATCTGTTTCTGTTTTTTTTTTTTTTTCAAATTGGTGATGCTGGAAGAAATAAACAGACGGGCGCAAATAGCGCAGAGATATTGAGCCTAGACTGGAGTAAATTTGTGGGAAACTTAAGCAGAATGGACATAAAACACCGCAACTTGTTAGAAGACTTCTGATTTCAGTAACCTTTTAAAGTTAAGTATTATGTCGTATTCGTTTCATTCTTATTAGGTTCGCAATACGAACAAAGTAATGTCTATTCCACATGACATGTTGCTTGTGTTTTTCTTCTAGTGTGAGAAATTATAATCGAACACGGGAAATAATGTACAAAAAGATACCAAACATTTCTAAAAAAAGCAACAAGACTCTGCTCTTAAAATTGATAACAGTTAAGATGTTAGGAAATAAAATGTAAATACAGTAACTATTTAAATTACATGTAATTTACACCATGAGACAGAATTGTTTATGGCATTCAGCTAATTTTTTTTATGCAGGAAGTACTCAAACTCTTACTGTCACAAATATTGAACCGAAAAGAAACTAAGTGTTTAGCAAATTAATGAAATGGGAATGCTCGTAATTCCGAAATAAAAGGGAAGCCGGGCGCATACCTTTACACCAGTGGTAGTAAAACGAGTTGAAACCAGCCACGGGTGTAAAACATTCCGCCCCTGGCGTTGCGGTTGGAGAGGTATTTGCTTTCTCTGTGGTGGAAGCAATGGTTGGAAAATACACAGGTGCTGCATTAACTCCACACCGAGATACACAATGTACGAGCTTTAAAATAAGCGCATCTACCAGAAGTAACCTGTTCTGAATGTTATTCATTATTCAGTATAATTTTCCAACATGTTCCGCTCTTGTTTTCAGGTGTGTTTGTAGAATATCGGGTGGTCTGTTTCAGATTATTATCTACCGTGATAAATAGAAATATGGATTGTTGTACGTTCTAAACGTCATCCACTGAAATTCTTTGATTGTAGGTTGCAAATCCGTGGCTGTAGGTTTGATATTTAAAAATTCTGATTATGTATTACGTTTCGCTGGTCGAAATTACATGTAATTCAATCTAGCACTAGTGAAATAAAGTATATTTAAAAAAAATCATGTATTTTTGGTTTATATCTGAATTTAAATGCGAATTACTAGGGTATGGATAGTCATATTTCCCATGTTATGTATGTAAATAGAAAGAAAACGAATCTCGCTTTTCTTCCTTCTCCCCCCCCCCCCCCTCCCACAAAAATAAAAAGGCTAAAAGTAACCTGTAGAAACTGTTGTTCAAAGTTTATAATAATTTTTCAAATATTTCCAGACACGTATTCTGACAATCACTCTTCGCAAATGAGGTTAACTGACAGAACAGTTGTTTTACGTTATGTAGTTTAATATAGACAGTTGTTAAAGAAATGATCACAATTTATTTTTCGTTTTCAACTGGGCAGCGTATCAGATGCCTAAATCTGTAAAAATAACGGTTAATTTTAATTCGAAATTGATTATATCTTTCCTTGGATGCACTTTAGTTCGGGAAGGCAAAGGTAATTGGAATGCTACGGAATCTGGGGCTTCCTACAGGATTCACGGAGGCAGAGTTTCGTATTACCACTTCAGTTTTAGACACTGGCAGGGGATGTGAACGGGCCAACGCCACGCTCCGGCAGTTCTTTATCTTCTCTCGGTGTTTCCTCCACGGTACTCATTGGATAGCAGGTTGAACGAGTCTGGGAAGCCGTTCCGGATGTTCAGCTTCATCGGAAATCGAACCACGTTTCTACTAGACGCAGACAGACGCGCCGCGGACGTTAACTTGAAAATGCTCTTTAATTCAACGATAACTGCGATACAAAAGCCGCTTCTCCGAAACAACAAATACATTATGGTGAACTTACAGATATCGACGGAATAAATTCATGGCAGTCTACAACTAATACACATAATCACAGCCAAGACTGGACATAAAATAACTTGTAAGATCGGCTTATGGTTGTAATTAAATCTTCACAAGCTGTACGGCAGGATTTTCCAGTAGAATCGCTTTATTTCGGCGGCTGACTCCGCCACATCTTTTTTGGAGATAATTTTTATTTTTCTGTGAAGCCTCTACTTATACGTGTCACTATGTTAAGGTATTTGGGGATCTCTTTATTAGTAGTCTCTGGGTGGAAAATGGCATTCTGGGTTCATATGTAATGTTGTTGGATGAGTTGGATCAACAGTAGTACAATCTGTCTGAGCTGCTGGTTTCAGTGTAGCTCCTTTCCTCCATAGCCGTCTGGGAGCCGGGTGGCGTTGACTCGGTCGGTTGGTGGTCTTTCTGGCTTGTTGCGACTGCTTCTCTCTGATAGACGGTTGATGCCCCACTGGCGTTTACTCCTGAGGGCGGTACCTTGCAACTTCCTTCTCACAAGGCATCCCTCTGCCGGTCTCGGTAGCTTAGGGGCTATAGTGCTAGCTCAACGTGCCGAAGGTCTCCGGTTCGAGTCCGGCCGAGTGAATTGGTGTTTAAGTGTTGTATGTGTGTTAATGTCGTGATGAAGTGTCCATCCTGTAGTTTCCACAGTTAGAAGCTGTTGGAGGAGATGATTGCTGACGGGCTCATTTGCAGTCAGTCCCTGGACTAGTACAGATGGATTCATATCTAAAAGTGACGGCAGAGCTAGCCGTAAAAATATAATGTTTTTACAACACGGTGGTACGCGCGTGAAAATTTAGTTGCAGAAAATAATTTCTTGACACAAAAATATTCTCATAGGAGTATAGGTCATTGTCAGCTGCGGAATACTACGAAAATTCCCACTACTGAATTTTGAAATGATTACATGGACAATGCGTTCTGTTGCCAGTAAAACGAAAGTTCGGCGTATATGGCAGTTTTATTTGTTTGTCATGGAAGGACTTCAAAGCTGGCGAGGGCGACCATTGGTAAATTCTCTGGCTTTCTCCATCCATCAATAAAAATGGCGAAATGGAAGCATTTCTAAGGAAATAGTTTAACACATAATTAGGTCTATCTTGCAAATATTAACATATCTAAAGCAAAAATAAGAGAAAATGTGTATTAAATATTCCTCGTAACCTATTTATTTTGAATAGGCGGCTCAAGGTCACTCTGTTTCATCCCCTCCACTCCACTTTACTTGCGCAAGAAAGAGAGAGAGAACCTCGACCACGCATGGCTCGACTTCTGCAGATGTACGTGCTCGCGTTAACTAATCTAATGGATAACTCAGACGGGAGGCTAAACAGTCCATTAGTATGCAATACATTCTTACATAAAGACGCATTTTTAAGTGAAACATAAAAATTAATCTTAATCCTCTACTAGAAGAGCTCTAAATAAAGATGTAAATTGAATAAACAAAGATATTTTACATGTCGGAGTAGACGGTTTTTCTTGCAACTTACAAACTATGTAAAATATAAATTCTGTTTATCGTTAACATTCAATCGCAGTCTGAGAGGCATGTGATGAAGACAGCTGAATAAAGACTGCACAAGACCATCTTCAATTTGTGTAAATAATTATTTTCTGATTGCACAAACAAAAAATGAAATTTCTGTTTCCTTGGTGAGTGAATTTTTTTAAATATACATTAATGAAAATTTGACGTCCACGAACAAAGTTACTTTCCAGTCAAAGAAGTAGAAAATATTGTAGTCCTGCACTTGACGAGCTATTTTTGACCAACGAAACTCATAAAACACGCAATTTTGAAATCTGCAACTTGTTCCATTTACGATCACAGCGTAGAGAGAACAATATGGCTCCGTTTCCCTATTGGTACGGAAGCATGAAAAGCTATAACACCGTTGCTTCACTGACAATAACTCGGATATATTCAAGATGCGGTCCGCTACGTTTCAGTGCCCCATACCAGCGGAATCACAAAGCTAACGTCGATATATCGAGGGCCGGAAAGGCGGTGAGAAGTCGATAACATCAAGCGCCACGGAATTACATCTGCTTTGAACCCAGTGACTCGGGTGGCAGTTACCACAACCACGCGCTTCTCTCTATATTTCCCCGCCGCATTCTGCACCGTTTTATGTTCACGTTGATTTATGGACCATAAAAGGAGTCGAAATGGTTATAACGTTTCGGCGGACACGTTTCAGTCGGTCCCGTGGGACAGAGCGACGTGCTTTGTTCTGCGTGCGGTATCCGGCTTTCAGTTCCGTCCGCATCGGCCCCTTAATCTCTCGGGCTCGTTCTGCAGTAACGGTTCGATGTGAACGGAAACCGAGATTTGTTGAGCTTTCCGTTTGTGAATACGTCACAAATCTGAGCTATAAGTCGAAAATCTTTATTAAGCTAGAATTGTTTAATATCTCTCTTCAAACCGGCCTTGGTAGCACACTAGCTCCACGTGCTGAGGATTGTCAGTTCGTGTCCGGTCGACGACATGGGTGTTTAGTGAAAGTAGTGTGTTATGTGTGTACTGTATTGTTTGTGTCCTTGTTCTCCACCTGAACAATCAGCCCAATACTAGAAGGATCATTAATATGCAAATGATCATTATATAAATACACTGAAATGTGCTGGCTGAGTGGTTATAAAAGCAAGTGCAACCTTTAATTTTTCACTCTTCAACGTCCTACCGAATGCGAACGTACAATAGGTTCAGTAAGTTATTTTCTGAATTCAGCGTGGACTTTAACGTATTATTTCTCTCCTGCGTTTCTCTGGACCTGTTAATAGGAGGTATCGTACTGTTGCTTCCATTCTAAATAACAAAAAGGTAATAGTTCATTGCGACGCAGGACCACACTACAAAATCACAAAACAGCAAGTAAAGTAGCACCAGCACATTGGTTGAGAAGTAAAAAGAAAGAAAAAGAAGCTTTGATGTTTGATTTTCTTATCTCTCTCTTGCAACTAACACAACACACACAGCAAGTAAATTTTGTGATGTTGTGATAAGTTTTGTTTACGAATAACTTATTAAAGACCGTGGTCATCTCTAAAAAACAAAGTAAGGGAGAGAAAACCCTAGCACTGTACTCAGCTACGTCATTAAGACATAGATTATGTGGGTGGGGCGTTAGTTGCAGAAAACAGAAATACAGAGAGTCTAAAGAAAGAATAAACAACGAAGTTGAAGAAAGGGGTAATTCCACGTTTTATGAAAAGTAGTACAAAGTGGAAGTGAAGAGGTTGATAAAAGAAAAATCGGAAAGCCAAGAAACTGTGCGTACATACAAATGAGGACTTAGTTGCATCCGCGACAGAAAAAAACTATAATAACGATAAACAATATGCCTTCCGACAAAGAAGGAAATGATTTAGACCGGAAGTGACGTAGGACATGAAGGAAAATAAATGAATTTTTGAGGAGCAAGATCACTGAAATTTACTGTGTTAATATGATTGTAAATTTTCCAAATCCCGTTAGAAAATGTAGAAGTATTAATAACGGTACATAAGTACGACTGTTTCTATAGCCGTTGAGAATTTATGCAATGTTCTCGCGTAACTAGACGAGTTAACGAAGTGTTATCACACTTTACCAGAAGATGGCGACAGTGATTTGTGATCGCCGAAGTATCGTGTGGCAACACTTCGTTAACTAGGCTAGTTACCCGAGAGAATTTCATAAATAAATAACGGTTCTCGGCACAATTCATTATAGTACTGATGTAGACATAAGTCATGTAGAAAAATTAATACCCTGTACTATCAGCAGCAGTGTATCCAGCGTCCATTGAAAATTCAGTTAGCAGTCAAAGTCATTTATGGTAGCGTCAGAAGTGGTTGATATTCTATGACAAAAGAGGGTAAGGTCCAAGGCTTCTAGCATTTCCCAGAAAATATGATCTTATTTCTATCGCAAGTCATGATTGTCGTTGTGTTTTGTCTGAATTAAAGCGAAAGTGATAGGAAAAGTACTGGTTTCAAAGGCTATAGCGCGCTATACTCTAATTGCACTGGTCAACGGCTCGAGTCCTGCAGAGGGAATGGGTGGTTTCAATTAAGTATTTTGTTGTTCTTGTAGTGTCCTTATTACAGAGATGATAATTATAATAGTTACTGTTGGTGATGATGAGTTCACACGCTAGAAGAAATAGTTGAGACGTGATAAACGTCAATATACATGAAAAACCGCGATAGACAGCACATAGTCTCTATCCTCTTTCCTCTGGATAACCAGGATATAAATTAACGAAGTAGGAAGACTTACTAATACTAAGTATAAATATACGTTCAAGAGCCAATCACAACAATGAAAAATTTAAGAAGTCATGTAGCTAATTGTAACGTAAAACCCTTAGTGTCTTCGTAGATGGACAGTATTTTCTGAGCTATTTAATGCAGAAGACATTTGCGGAGCTGTTTACAAGCTACTCCGCATATTACTGCAAGCGCGGGCCCATCGTAGATTTTAAATTAACCATATTGCCATGGTATCTTGATGACAGCCCACGTTACCCAACGTTTTAATAGGTAAAATATGAAATTCCAATTACTGATGGGAAGACATTCAGAAGAAAATTATCAAACAAAAAATATCCACTTTCAACATTAATCACTGCGTATATATTGTGGTCGGTTCTTTCTCAAAATTTTACACTCATAACCTTCGGGTAAACACTCTTTAAAATCAACAAGAACAGTAAAAAATACCAAATACATTTCGACAGTCGCATCTCGTGGTGATACTGCCAACACATTATCATCTCGCCGGCTTACTTGCTTGCCGACTCTCTAGCAACTACTGTCGCATTACCAACCGCTAACATCAAATCATAGATTGCCAACTTAACAATCTGCTCACCGTGGAGACCTCGTTTAACATAAGATACATACACAATACAAAAGATATAATGATATATATATAAATATATATTGTTATACTAATATAGGTGGTTTAGGTGTGGTTTTTTAACGTCTTTATTTTACTGAAACAACCCATAACGAACTAAAACGAGACAATAGTCGATACGCATCCTGAGTTTCACTTTTTAGAAAAAGTTTATCTGTCTGATCATAATCATTCTTGTACTTTACTACACCATGTCCATTCGTTTCGGTCATCTCTCCATCATACTTTATTTTCCAACTTAGTTTCACTGATCTACAGCTGCCTATCTATTCACAGCCTGCACTCAGTCATACAAAATTATTTTCCTCCTCATACACATACTATACACATACTATATTCCTTAGTAGGAAGATAATAAGAGTTCAAGCCTGATAAGCTCTTTGGACAACTGTAAAGAGACTCCACTCGTCCGCGTGACGTCACAAGATGGCCGCCCCCCGTGGTGTGCCCAAGATGGCCGCCGAGCGCACCGCCCGGTCGTATGACGTCACACGTTAGTTCCTCGACCTGTCGCACAGATGGCGGTAGCTGCCGGGCTTTGACGTCACACGTTAGTTCCCCGATCTGCGGATAGATGGCGCTGCACCGTTAGTTCCCCGATCTGCGGATAGATGGCACCATCTCCCAAGGGCTTAATTTCTAGTTCATTAGGTGGCGGCTAGATGGTGTTCGGTGGCATTATTTCCGGCGCGCTTTGCGAAATGTGTACACTGTTCCAACGACTGTTATCTCTGTTTACTAAGCGTGACGAAATATGTATTCCTAGCGTCCTGTTAAGCAAGCACTGAACATCTTGGCTACTATCGACACACAGTAAAATATTTTGTATCGTGAAAAATACTTAGGCGATTTTTTTTTACGTGAACAGACATCGGTTAGCGTAGGGGTTAGAGTGCCGAAGGTCGCCGGTTCGAGTCCGGCCGCGGTGTTTTAGCCGTTCCCAACTCGTCAATTTCAAAATTTTAGTTTCCCATACCTAGAGAGGATACCTGCCTTGAATAAAAAAAGCATAAATGTTTCCTTTTAACGGGAAAAAAGCGTCATAAACTCCAGATATAAATTCTATGTGTACCTGTTTTCATGAAATTATTTAGCGTTTTTGCCTCTCATTCGGGAGGACGGAGGTTCCAGGCATCCATGGTTTTCCCCCAGGTGAATGCCGGGGATGCTACCTTCAAAAGGCCATGGCCGAATTCCTTCCCGTCTCTAAAGACCTCGCTGTTAACATAAATTCCGTTCATCGAAGCAGGCAAGACATTAAAAATTAATTCACCGACGAAGAGACGGGAAACAAACTCACTTTTTCATTATGAACAATATAATATAACTCACGAGTGTCACCTACAGTCCGTTGTATTTTTAAAGGATGTATTAAATTGGGGGGTATTTATATTTTTATTTATATTTCTCGTGTCCAGGACATAACAAGTTGAAAAAACAAATAACATTAATTAATTAATATTAACTATAAACACAATTATATAGAATGTGACAGAATTCCGCAATCTTGATGGCCGTCTCGTTTGCCCTGTAAAGGTCGTCGATATTGCAGGTTTCAGGGAGATTCCTGCATATCAGAAGATGTTGTGGGTTCTGAAGCTCACCACATTCACATAGATCGTTGTCATTAGTGTACCCCCATTTTTTAAATATTATATTTACAT
>CM061919.1:150555754-150732181 GCA_031002005.1 Vandiemenella viatica | reverse complement strand
GGATGGAGCTACCACTTGACCAAGTCTACAATGCTTCAGTTAAGTCGATTTCACACTACAATACGGCAATTGAGCAGCGTATGTGACAGATGTTGAAAACAAGCTTCTCAAACCCGTGCGCGAATAAACTGCTGTGAAAAATAACGTTTTCTTTGAGCAAAATCTTGATTTTTGTTTACGGAAAGAGAATGCTTGTTAATAAATTCGATGGTTGTAAAATATCTCAACTCCATTCATAGTAAGATATTGTTAACCCTAATTCATTATTATTATTATGATTACTTCGCAATTCACTAAAAGTGTGTAGCGGAGGGTGCATTGCACCTATCCGAAAGTGTAATAGTTTTGAAGGTATATACGGGATATGGCAGGAGGCGCCCATTGGCTATTTTAAGGAACCATCCCGACATTCGCGTGGAGTGATCTGGGAAAACAATGAATAACCCAGATCAGGACGGCCGAACTGATTTATCGAGAATTACTCATGTCGTATTTTAAGTTTACTCGCCCAGTAAATTCTTCCTATTCCATTCCCTAATCGCTCGTGGAAAAAATGAATACTGAAAGGTATCAGTTCTGACCCTGATTTCTCTTATCTTACTTTCGCTGTCATTCCTAGATATGAATGTTGCTGGTAGTAATATTTGTTTGCTGTCGTTCCGAAATAAGTCAGTCGTGAATTTTTGTCGAGAGCAACGCCTTCCCTACCTAATTCCTTCAACATGGCAATTACACTTTCCCTCCAATTATATATACCTATCAATAATCGGGAGGATCTTCTTTGGACCTTCTCCAATGCCTCCCTTTTGATGGGAACCATATACAGAACAACAATATTGTAAGTGAGGACGCAATAGCGACTTGTATGCAATTGATTTAACTTCCGGTGTGCACTGTTTTAAATTACGACCTAGAAGTCGAAGCATACAATTTGCTTCCCCAATTATCTTCTCGATATGCTCATTCCACGACAAATTATTCCGAATTGTTACCCGTTGATATTTAACGGAATCTGCCGTTCTAAGGACAGTGTCATTAATTCATTCAACCTGCATAATCCTGCTTGTCACATGCATTTTTTTTTTTTAAT
Source organism: Vandiemenella viatica (assembly GCA_031002005.1). Lineage (NCBI taxonomy): Eukaryota > Metazoa > Arthropoda > Insecta > Orthoptera > Morabidae > Vandiemenella > Vandiemenella viatica. The sequence goes on along the minus strand of CM061919.1, from coordinate 150,731,091 downwards.
CAAGGCAAAATGTTATTTTACCAGTATAGGTTTTACGGTGATACTTTACATAATTGCCATTGGTAATAAGGCCAAAGCCGAAAAAACAGGAACAGTCTGTCTGTGGGCGGATCACCAAAAACTAAACTTCGGTTTTCATCGAAGCTGTATTATCGTTTAACATGTAAAAGACATTTTATCACGGTAAGTTATACAGTTACCGAAGGAAACGTATAACAAGCATCTTATCTCAAAAACAGTGTATAGGTTTTAGTTAAATGTTGCACAGTGAAAGTCACTGTAATAAAATCTATGCAGTCAAAAAAGCGTTTAACTTTTTGTAGATACGTTCAGGTCTGTTAATAAATCATTTCCTTGCCAACATAAGACAACATTTGAATTTTATACGCCGTGACGTACAAAGTATAATAGATTGACTTTTCGATATAATTTGGAATTTTATATAGTAGTAATCATCATGAGCAAGACACAGGAACAGCACCTGCTTACAGTGGGTGTTGATCTCTCCGCTGTATGACCTGTTGAACGAACTCTTGTTTCTCTCATGAGACAGCGAAGCGAGAAGTCTGTGTACAGTGAAGCTTTGTAAACAATGTAGACGTATGAGCATGGATCATCTGCAGCTATAGCATCTTTCGAAATAATAGTAGTTTCCATCAGTGATAGAAACAAATGAAGTTAACAAATGTTTTTTAAGCACTTGCATACAAACTAAATAAAGTAGTAAAAAAAACCAAGAAAGAGGATCAATGATGGCTGTGCTTCTGCTATTTCGTGGCCCTATCTAGAATAGTGTATTAATAGATCCAATCTTTGTCTTTTATTGTAATCGTTATATAAGCCGGGAATATCGTATAGCAAAAATTATCTTGCTAGAATTTCTCGATGACGGTGGTAGGTTCAGAATTCGATAAACCGAGGCTGAACGCTTCGGATTCGGAAATACGCATGTTCGAATCGCCTTCCGATCTTCTAGATTTCGATTTTCTATGGTTTCCCGAAATCACTCCAGGTGAAAGCCATGATGGTTTCTTCGAAAGAGCATGGCCGAATTCCTTCTCCTTCCTTGCCCCCATTTCTTTCCCGCTATTAATGACCTCGATGTTATTGAGACAAAAAGCCATAAACACAATAATTGCATACGGGGCCATGGACGATGTCGTCACTGTTCGGCGTTTGGCGGCGCTTTCATGAGGGCGCAGGAAAATTGGATTCGGTGAGGTGAACTTTAACTCCATGTTCTCTGGATTTAATCAGTCTGAATTTCTTGCCTTGGGTGGCACTTTAATCTGTTGTGCATGAAACACTTCTCAATTCTGATAATTTTTATGTTCCCAACCTACGTTTAAATTTTATACTGTGCCTCTGATTATGGGGAACTCTGGATGCCGTCTAGCCGGAAGGTTGGTATGAAATATCAATATACACTGATTTCCATGATCACTCGATGGAATTATTATTAGTATTATTATTATTATCATTTTTTTGCGGAATATTTTTAAAACTTTAAGTATGACTCATAACTACGATTCGGATCTTTATGATCATAAAGATAGACGTATTCATGCCAATATGACCCTAAAAACTGGTAAATACGACCTAAACTTGAAAAAATATGACGAAACATTTAAATTTACTATACGTCAAAACATGTTCAATTATAAATAATTTATTTTATCTAGTAGTGTAGCTTTCATGTAGACAGCATAATTTGTTTCCGTGCTGTCACTGCACAATTAAGAAATTAGATTTTAAATTGCTTTGATGAAGTCACTTTAATTTCATATAGTTTACGAAAAGAATTCATTCGTGTGTAGTAAAATATCCCTCTCCATATTCCTTTACGTAACCCCCTAACTTCGCACTTTCAGCAAATTTTGTTTTCCGCATGGTGGTACTCACTGATCCACTGCAGATTTAATACTGACTGAGGATTATTTTTAAAGTATTGGCAACAGTGAGAAATTGATTGACGAGGCTAGACACAGGAATGCTGCTGTTGCATTGGAACATAACGTTTATAGAATGGCAAAAAATTTGAATTCTTGAATGGTGAATTCTGACCAGTTGAGAGACAATTAGTTTCTTCCTTCAATGTATAATTATAATAGCAGTACAGTTATATGAATAATTTTATTAATTTCTTCTCAACTACAACTTCTAGTGAATTCTAGGTACTATTAAAAAAATTACCAGATTTTTCCTCAAAATATGACCTTAAATTTTATCGTAATATGACCAACTAAGAAAATGGCCTAAATATGCATTTTTATGCCATATAAAATACATTTAAATAAATCATAAATGTTCAATCAGTGTTCAATTCAGCATTACTGCTAAAAACGAAGGTAGGAAGTAATATGACTTTTCATAAAGATCCGAACCCTACTCGTAACTCAGGTTGGAACAAGGAGGTAGTCTTCTAAACTGCCTGCTGAATTAGATCGCTTCAACTCTGTAAAGGCGTAGAAAGATGCATTTTGAAGTTATATTTAAACCGTCCGGCCCACTATTGTTGCCATTCCGTGAACTGCGTCCCTGTGGCACCGTGGCATGGCTAAGCTCACTCGACGTCAAAGCACTGCCTCCCATTGTAACTGCAGATCTTGAGTTCCGAGTTGTGCGCCCTGGGTTCACGCTACGGTTAATTCCAACCCGGGGGCTTTGTGTCCAAACAGATTGCTTCGCCACAGTCTCCACTGAGTTCAGTACCCCTGATTACTGTTAACAGACTTGTCTTTGTCGATGACACTGTGCTTCGGAAGACGTTTAATTCTCGACAATTTATTACAGTAGATTCAATACTCGAATGAAAATCGGCTCCTGTAGGGCCCACCTCTATCGTCGTTTTAAAATTATACTGCAATTGATGACTGAATTCAGCTTGTACTGCTACTGCTCTGTACGGTTTTGTGGCAAGTAGTTGCATTTCATTTATTTTTCTAAATACATTTTAATTTGTTTTATGAACACATTTTACCCGTGTTTCACTACAAAATATTACAGCTGCGGATATTAATCAGTTTTAATATGAAGCTCCTTAAATTTTTGTTAATATTTTTCTTTAAGGCTTTACTCCTAGTCTACAAGCGCACCATTAGGGTTGGGAAAGGACTGGAGGCAAGAAGCGGGAACACATTAAGCCACGGACTTTTGAAAGAACTATAGAAAACCGAAATATGGATGACCGGACAGGGATTTGAACTCGCATCCTTCTTAATGCCACCGGTTACGAGCTCAGATGCGCGTGTTTAATTACACAGGGTCTCCAGTAATGGAAGGATAATACTGCAACCGCATATAGATCATGTCCCACTATATGACAAAATTTTATTTTAGTAAGTCTCGCCATTTTCGAGATACTTATTTTTTAATTTTTTTTCGGAACATGTGACTATGTTAAGTTTGTACAATGAAAACACAGCCAAACCTGTTGCAAATATTCAATGAATTTATTGACCGGTTTCGACCCGCCTTAAGGGAGTCTTCTTCAGAAACTAGTTAAAATATATTATATAAATCTAAAAACACTTTTAAATAAAATAGTACACTTTTGTACTAAAGTCACACATTAAAATTTATTATCTGGCTAACCATCCGGCAGCCAGCGTGCATCACAGAGCCAGCGTATAATCTGGGCGGCAGCTTACTGCGGGTCGAAACCGGTCAGTAAATTCATTGAATATTTGCAACAGGTTTGGCTGTGTTTTCATTGTACAATTGAAGAAATACCGTTGCTGTTGACGCTACCATGCTCAAGATTTTGGTATGTTAAGTTTATTCCATGCCATTTCTACAAATTAAGACTTTTTGACCCCGTTTTTTTTTATTTACTCAAGGATATTTCAATCATTGTTTTAGATGACGATTTTATTAAAACGATAAAATGCTTTTAAAAAAATCTTATGTAAAAAGTGCATAAAAATTTATTCAAACGGCTAACTTTGACAGCTTGTGGTGTAGTAGTGTTCTGTCGTAAAATGATGAAGATGGTTCAGTTTTTGACAAGATACTGAGAGTCTTCGTGCAGGAAAGACAGCTACTTGCAAAATCTGCATAGCTGGCAACTAGAAAAGCCTCACGCGCTCTCAGACACAATTTAAAGTCAACATTGGGTTTGGGATATTAAAAGGGCAAGTGATAGGCCATAATGAGCTGCCACAAGCTTTAACACGAGAAATAAGTCTCTACTTTTTACTAAATCAGCTGCCGAGTCTTTTGGAGGATGTGCCGCTAGCAACAAGGGAAGAAATGTGTTTGCAAAACGATGGCACACTACGCCCGGGCCGTCCGAGACCACCTTAATAATAATAATAATAATACGTCCGTGTGGTCGTTATGACCTGGAGATGGGGTTTTTATTGGCTGCGCATTCCGCCTCTAGCATAGCCGCCTTAACCTAACCCAACAATCCTACTGAGAACCTACAGTTTAACGTGGAATCCGAACCACGGAAGCGTTCTGGTGTACTTCACTTTATACAGCAAGCTGTGCCAGAGGTGAAAGCCGGGTTAAGCGCCTTTGAAAATCCCCGCCGAGACAGGGATACGAACCGGGGACCTTTCGATCTCCAGTCAGACGCTTAACCACTGAGCCACCAGACCGCTACACCACCTTAATGAAATGTACACAAGAAGGGGGATCGGTCGACTCGGTGGCACCTCGGTCCTATCTTATTGCCACTAAGATCGCCGGACCTGGATTTTATGTTTATTGGGGCTGCCTGAAAGATTTAGTTCACGCGACGGAGGTAACTTCTATTACGCAGCTGCGCGAGGAAATAAAAATAGCTGCGTAATATATTAACCGCAAAGGTTGTGCTCACCAAATAAAAAGATCATCTTTATATATATAAAAATCTCGTGTCACGATGTTCGTCCGGGATGAACTCCGAAACTACATAATCTATTTAGATGAAATTTGGCTTATTGTGTGTAATTTAGTCCAACTTAAAAGATAGGATAGTTTTTATCTGGATTATAGACCTCAATATTTATTATTTGCGAAATAAATGTTGAATAAATGTTTGTCATAGGACAATGGTTTGTAATTATTTGTAAGCCACCAAGGCTAAGCGGTCTGCTGGCTCAGTGGTTAGGGCATCTGACTGGAGCTGAGAAGGTCCCCGGTTCGAGTCCCTGTCTCGACGGGGATTTTTATAGACACTTAACCTGGCATTAACCACCGGCGCAGCATGCTGTGTAAGGTGAAATACGCCAGGACGATACTGTGGTTCGGATTCGACGTTAAAATGTAGGTCCCCTGTACCAGGCAGGATGGGCGGGCTAGGTAGAAACCATGTTACCAGGTCATTAAGACCACACGAAATTATAATTATAGTTCCATAAGTTTCTAACAGATGGCGATGTGATAACTTATCGATACAACACTTGGTTAGCTAGGTTGGGTAATCATCCAGTAGATCACGTTCTGTTTCAATTTATTTATGCTACAGTTTATTCCTAACAGTTGGCGGTGTGTTAATTTATCGAACCATCCAGTAGATGGCGTTGTATTTCGATTTATTTATGCTACAGTCTATTCCACGCCATATGTGTGAGTTTCTTCAATTTTAATTGTGCTGTGTATTGTGTTATAATTATACTGTATTGCTGTTCATCGTTTGTGTGTCATTATACCTAACGACAAAAATAATTACACACATGAATATAACATTGAAGAAAACGTTACGATATATTCGATTCGTGTAAGTATTTTTCGCTAGCTTATCATTTTTCTTCTTCTTTTTGTTATGGTCAGCTAGAGACCACGTGTCAATTTAAATTCCTCTCCTGTTGTTTTTTTTTCTTTCTTCCTCCCCAGTACTCCTTCATTATTGCACTCCTCTCTACTTTGAATCCTGCCATATTCAAAGTCTGCTATCGAAAAATTTTTTCCATACAGTTCACTGGTATTATTTCGTTTTAAATCTTTCTAAACCTCTTGAAAGACTGGTGTCATCCATGCTATAAATGTATCCAAAAAAATATCATTCTTCTTTTTCTGTTATTTTTTCAATGTTAATATATATTTCCTCATTAGTTCTTAACTTCCATTTAACTGTATTTTTCAATGGACCAAAAAATTCCGTTTTCACCACTGTATTATAGTGTCTTATTTTAAGGCTTTCAGAAGGGCAATTTTTGTTGTAATTCAAATATTTTTCAATGAAATGTCACCAAAGCATCTAGCCTCGACAATGCGTGTAGCAAAGAGGCACGACGCACGACGAGAGAGCTCATCAATCAGCAACACAAATCGCGGCAAGTAAGGAAGTTCAAAGAATCAGGACAGCTGAGCGTCGTATGAAAGAATCTCAAGAACAGCGCGTGTCGACGACCATTAAAAAAAAAAAAAAAAAAAAAAAAAAAAAACAAGAACAGCGTGATGAACGTATGTGACAGAATATATCGAGAACAAGATCAGAACGAGAACAGCAGATAGCTACATTTGGAGAGAGAGAACGAGAGAGACAGCAAATCAGCCGTGCTTTAATACGTGTATCATTTGTTCGTCTTGTGTTCCAATATGCACCAGCCATTGATTACTCTGCACATTCTAAAATTGCAATCGGTGCAATGAACAAAATATGTCAATATTATCAGGCGTTGAAATTCCGCAATGAAGCAGCTTGGATGTGTTGTGCATCAGGATAAGTTGTATTATTACCGCTACCCAATCTGCCAGAACATTTACAATCCTTCTTGCTGGCGAATCAAACGATTCGAAATTGTTTCTGCGCAAGACACGCAAATTCAATTCTTGCTTCCAAATGACGTCTTTTGGGGCAACAAAAATTTGCAATCTCACATCTGAATGACGTCATTTTGAAACTAAATTCAAAATACAAGGCCAGGTGTACCATAAGATTGGGTCGTTGATACCGACGCCAAACGATGACCCGAAGATTCACCAAATTTATTGGAAATTGTGAGGAACGCTTGAAAACTAGGTGCCAATATAATTTCATCGAACAAGCAGAAGAGAGAGCAATTGTGGTATTGTTGGAAATTTTTTTGGAAAATAATAATCAACTTAATCAATTGTGTCGCCACAATTAAAAAATGACAACTATCAAATTGTCATCAAAGCAGACAAAGTACCATCAGGAGAACACGCTGACAGGTTCAACGCGCCAACCGTAGATGAAGTTGCAGTTTTGATGAAAGTCACACGTCAAGATAGAACTGTTGGTATAATTTCGGATCTATACCGTTCGTATGACACACTCCAGTATCCACTGATATTCTGGCAAGGGCAGGATGAATATCACATCAACATCAAACAGCGTGATCCAGTTGCTGGTAAATTTAATATTCAACTATTTAATTCGTTATTTTATTAGTACAGTAGACCCGCGGTATTCCGACCAGGGGCCGGATTATAGCGGTCCAACTATTTTTATTTCTTATTCTTTTTTTTTACTATTTAATTTATTATTTTTTCAGGTAATAAAACAAATAAAAAAGTTACTTCAATGAAGTACTACGCCCCCCGATTGTTGGTTAGACGTAATTATGATAACTATATCCTTCGATATCGTCAACTGTGCCATCAATAAGTCGTGGATATGTACGCCAAGGTTGAAAACAAGCATTTGCGATTTATTCCATACAACCAGGCTAAATTACGATCGGAGGAATACATCCTCTTACGATATACTGTTATCGGCAATATTTATGAAAATTTAAACGCCAATGATATCGGTAACGCATTTATTTTACGTTCAAGCTACATCGGCAGTCCATAACCACTTAACTTTAATATTACACCAGCTAAAATTATTCTACCAGAAATAGGAACAAGCAGGAATATATACAATATGCGATTACTTACGTACGACATTATGGTCGTCCAGATCTGTTTATTACATTTACATCTAATCCGAATTTGGAGGAAACACAAACTTTGCTATTACTTTGCATCAATCAATGCATCATCATGTCACGGCACGTGTGTTCAAACAAAAATTAAAATCATTGATTGATTTAATCGTAAAACATTCGGTTTTCGGTAACACACGTTGCTATCTGTATTTGATTGAGTGGCAAAAGCGAGGTTTGCCTCATTCTCACATTTTGATTTGGCTTGAAGTTAAAATCCGTACTTGAGCCACCAAAAACGACAAACCACAAACTGAATTTTTCACATTGTGTCAAAAATCTAATGTGTTCCGCCAATTCGCAAAAACATTATTATATACCGATATTCCAAGCTATTTTTCATGGAACAAATTAGGTAAAAAAATGGTAGCCACGTAAACAAGGAGAACCACATCCTTCGATCACAGGCATATTCAAAGCCAAGACGTTAGGACGACTTTACACAGTGCATCCAAATCAACGTGAATGTTTCTTTCAGCGTTTGTTATTGGTGAATGTTCCCGGACCAGCTTCTTTCAAATTTTTACGAACAGTTAATGGTCGAGTGTTCAATACATGTCGAGTGTTCAATACGTGTCAAGATGCATGTCGCGAGTTGCAGCTGCTGGTAGACGACAATCATTGGGACTTGACACTTGCTGATGCAGCGTTGACAGCCACGCCGAACAGTATGCGTCAAACTGTTTGCAATTATTTTGACAACATGTTATCCAACACAGTCTTCGAGTTTGTGGGAAAAATATAAAAAATATGACTGCGGATATACTACACCGACTTAAACAAAACAAAAATCTAAATCTAGATTTCACACCAGAGATGTATAATGATTAATTAAGCATTAGTGTTAATCGAAGATTTATGTATTTTAATTTCAGATTTGCCACTTAATCATTATGGTATGCCATCACCTGATCGACCGACAATTATTGCGAATAATGAGCCATTACTGACAGCAGAACAAAATAATATTTTTAATCGGATTATGCTGACTGTTGATACTGAACAAGGCGTTTTTTTTTTTTTTTTTTTTTTTTTTTTTTTTTTTTTTTTTTTTTTTTTCCTTGGACGCGCCAGGTGGAAATGGTAAGACATTTTTAATATCGCTGATCCTTGCGAACGGTCGCAACAGAAAATTGCACTGGAATTGAATCGTCAGGCATTGCTGCCACTTTTTTAGATGGCGGGTGAACCGCACTTTCAGCATTTAAGTTGCCACTAGACATTCATAACAAACCAAACGCAATGTGTAAACATTAAAAAGAAAAGTGGAATGGCTGCAGTGTTGCAAAAGAGTTCAATTATAATTTTTTATGAGTGTACTATGGCTCATAAACATTCACTCGATGCATTTCATAGAACTGTGCAAGATTTGAAATTGTAACGATAAACTTTTCGGTGGTACTGTCCTACTACTGTCTGGTGGCTTCCGACAGACATTACCAGTGATTCCTCGCTCTACTTTTGCCGATGAGATTAACGCATGTTTAAAACAATCGTTTTTATCGTGGAATGTCGAAACACTTTGATTGACCATGAACATGCGGCACAAGTATTTTGTAAGCAATTGCTGGATATTGGAAAAGGTGAAATAGAACTGCATCGAAATACACAATATATCAAATTTCCAGACAAATTCTGCACTGTTGTTTACTCAAAAATGAACTAACTCAGCATGTCTTCCTGGATATATCAAATAATTACTTAGATCATAATTGGATCAGTAATCGTGCTATTTTTGCAGCAAAAAATGTTGATGTCAACGAAATTAACTTCCAGATACCACAGATGTTGCCAGGTGATCTGTTGTCTTTTAAATCAATAGATACTATTGTAGATGAAAATGAAGTCGTAAATTTACCAAATGAGTTTTTAAACTCCTTGGATATAACAGGAATGCTGCAACACAATCTCCGGTTAATGATTGGTTCACCGATTATTCTTCTTCGTAATTTGAATCCAGCTAGATTATACAACGGTACACGTTTAGTGATCAAAAGGATCACCGGAAATGTTCTTGAAGCAACTATTTTGACTGGAATATTTAAAGGAGAAATCGTCCTGTTGCCACGTATTCCAATGATACAGTCAGAATATCAAATGCCATTTAAAAGGCTTCAATTTCCGATTCCTGGCTTTCGCTATGAAAATAAATAAGTCACAAGGCCAAACAATGTCCGTTTGCGGCTTGGATTTGGAAAATACATGTTTCTCCCATGGGCAACTATATGTCGCCTGCTCACTTGTAGGGAAAACATTAAATTTATTTGTATTAGAAAAAGACAGGCTAACTAAAAATATGGTGCACCAATTAGCGCTTAGATAAATTAAAATTATAAATTGCAATAATTAAAAATAATGAAAATAATTGTTAAAAATGTTTAAAAATCAACTTCATAGGCCTCTTTTATAAAACTGAAATTTCAGTTTATATAAATAAATAAAAAATAAATTATTTATTTATTTTATAAATATCAATTTTTATATAATTTCAATTAAGTAATTTGTAATAAAATGTAAATTAATTTTTTTATGATCGTTTGTCCTTAATTTCAACTCTCCGTAACTCTTTACCAATTACATTTGAATTTTCAAATCGACTACAATGTTTTTGACTACTTTAGGAAGTATAGAATAACATTAATCCAACGTACTATAATTACGAAGTCACAGCAACGCGTGACCGGGCCAGCTAGTGTATCAAAAAATTTAAGGCGTGCATAAGATCAAATGGCGGCCATTTTGAACAATTTTTATAATTAACGAAATTAAAAGTATTACTTGCATTAATTCTGTCTATTATTTGTATGCACATTATAGGAAAAACCTTTTTTTTAAATCATTATCATAAATTTTTTACGACATGTTTAAAATGCAGAATTGTCTCTTTATCAGATTAAACCAATCATTTTAAAAGAAGTATAAAATAATTATACCATTTAAGACTTTTTATAAGATTTTTTAACTTTTTTTTTTTTTTTAAATGGAACATTGTTTTAGATGACTCAAATAACTTTGAGTAAATTTAAAAAAAAGGATTCAAAAAGTCTTAATTTGTAGAAATGGCGTGGAATTAACTGAACAAAATCACATGTTTTGAGAAAATATTAAAAAATCAATATCTCGAAAATGGTGGGTCTTTTAATAAAATAAAAATTTTTCATATGTTACGTATCTGCGGTGGCAGAATTACCCTTTCATTTCTGGATACCCTGTATGTCGAACCAAAAGGTACGGAATGACACTGTTATTTCATGTCGACTAAGTAGACTTATTTTTTGTTTGTTTATTATCAAGGTAATTAGAGGCGCGAAAGGAGTGGAAGCAAGGAACGGAAAGGAACTTGGACATGGCTTTTTTTTTTTTGTTTGAAGAAGAAGAAGAAGAAGAAGAAGAAATCAAAACTACTTTCGCCTGGCGTTATTTCTGAAAATCATGGAAAACCGAAATCTGGAAACCTCGACAGGGAATTCAAACCACGTCCTCCCGGCTTCAGCGTTACTGCTCACCTAGCGGCTGAGTACAGAAAACATACGACGGAAAAAACACATAGCTATAACTGCCAATGCCAAATACTAAATATGAGTCCTAGCGTCAATCCTTGTATTTGGAGAGGAGTAAGATATTGACTATGAATTTACCAACCAATGGATTAATCTACACGTGTGAAAGTCGGTGACATCACTCAGTCGGTAAAATAAATTCCTACGATATGGGAAGAAAATGCTTAAAATCTACATGAAGTCCCTTATTTACTCTAGAGTGATTGTCCGGAACGGTACATCAAGACCACTCAGCTTTCTGTCAAACAAGTACTGGGAGAAAAAATGCTTGACTATTGGAACGGCTGAAACTTGACACTGGCCATAGCAAATTTCACCTACAGTGTCCACGACTTAGAAAGAGAAAACAAAACTATATTGCGTCGAGTATCACTACCACAACTACAGGAAAAGAGACCAAGAAATAAAAGCATTTTCATCTACCTGGAACTGCAAGGTTTTTAAAAATAAATTATAGTATTCAATTTTTACATTTGTGATCAAGAAAGTAGATAAACTTCTTAACAATGGATTTACTGTAATGTAGAAAAAAATCATGGCTACAAAGTTTGAACGTATCTCTTTATTCGCTGTGTACAGTGAAGTTGATAGTTGTTGTTTTAAACTACTGACCGCAATCTCAATATATCAACAACAGTGTAGTTGACTGTTCAGCTGCAAAACAGTTTTTTCGCGCCCACATCCATCGCATATTGTATGGACCGAAGTAAATGAGGCGCATCTCATATGGTGAGCGAACGCTCAGCAGCGCGTGATATGTAAACCGCCATGACGTTGTTATTGGGCACAGCCGCTCGCTGTGAATATTGCAAACAAAGTCGCAGCAGGCAGGTAGTACATCATCTGCGCTGAAACTGTGCTTCACCAGCTTTCCACCTGAGTTCTGACAACCATTGAGGCCGCCTGGTACGTTTACTTTAAATTTAGTCTGACGGCCTACAGAAATATTATGAGGGCACATGAAATATGAGCAATACTTCCCAAAAACTGTTCATTTCATAAAACTACACTTATAGCAAAATTGTAAACAGAAAAAGTTGGTACATTTTAGATTTTTTTTAAAGTGAGTTGGAGTATTTGTAACAAACTATTGAGAAGGAATCAACATTTAAAAAAAAAAAAAATGTATCTGTGTTTCAGAGAACGTTATTTAGGCATAAAAAAACTTTCCGAATTTTTACTTTTTTTTAAATGTACAGCCCATGGTATGTTGGGTAAACAGGGTATGTTTCATTGTTATGTGACTTCAAAAACACGATGAGTTAAAAAAATTAGTATCACTTTTTAGTTGAGCGCGTTACATGCAAATTCTACTGTTCGGATATTGTTGGGGGGTTTGTTTAACATACAGGCAATGGTCATGAGGATAAACTAAGGTAATGATTTCGAAAAAATCATAACTTAAAAATATTGTGTAACTTTGTTGTTGAAAGCGATGCATGCAAAAGCTAAAAGGCGGATTTTATGGTGTTTCGTTTGATATACACCCCATAATCCTGAGGATAAAAATAAATATATTATATTTTGATGCGATTTCAACAAACTGAGAAATTTACCACGTTACTATCAATTTTTCGTTGAACGCTATGGGTGAATAAACTGCTGGTCGAATTTTGGCTGGGTTCCGATTATGTACAGTCCGTGCTCCTACTGGTAAAATAGGGTATGTTTCTTTTGCATTTTACATTGAAAAATGAGAAATTTAGGATTATTTTTCGTTGAATGCGAGTCATGCAAAAAAACTCGTCGGATTTTGATGGAGTTTCGATTAATACAAAACCTGCGATTCAGTTGCTAAAATACTGTATATTTCGTTTGATGTGACGTCGTAAATCTGATAAGATAATTTTTTCATTTATCTATTTATGAAAAAACTACTTTCCGGATTTTGATAGGGTTTTGATTAATGTATAGCTTGTCGCTCCACATGTAAAATATGGTAAGTTCAATTTTTATGTGTCATATAAAAGCTGAGGAATGTAAATAAAAGAGTCCACAAGTTAAAATTGATTTATAGATAAGTTACTCCCAGCAGCCACAATGTTTTGTCGTGATGTCAACGTACCAGCGACATCATATATTTCCAAGGGATGAAGTTTCAGTTTGTGCCAGAGACAGTGCATGGACAAAAGTTTGAGTCACGTGGGACGCGGATCAGGTACTGCAATTTTATGGAGTCTAGGCTCCATATTTATCGACAAGACACGTGACCTGAGAATGGACAGCAACTTGCTACATGCAAGAATGAAATTTTTTCTTACTCAAACGTACCATGTACCGAGAATATCGTACCAAGGTATTTGAACTATCCCATTCCTTTATAAACATAGCTTTTAAATTATAAATCTGAAGACCTTCACTGGCTTGCTATCGGTTTTGTTTCCATTTACAAAAATTCTGATCTTCTTTCTGCTACTCCTATAATTTGAAACATACTTTTCAGTACTACTGTAGGTGAGTTCTATATAGTAACTTTTCCTAGAAGGACAATATTATCATCGCTAGCTTGTATACCGTGCAAGTAATAAATTTTCATTTCGCGATGTTTTCTCAAATGCAGTGCTAAATGGTTTCGATAACTAAATCCATGTTGTCTTACGGGTAACTGAATTTAGAATTGCCATACATTCCCTCGCTGCCATGACTTGCTGGAACTTGCTAGTTAATGTCATATGAACGAAAAAAAAATCGGCTAACTTCAGGAATCCTAAATTTTGCAAACAAATGGCTTATCAACTGAGTTTCCAGGCCGCTCCATAATATCGCCTTAGCAGATGGACAATAACAAAGCGGAGGTTATACTTGACTTGTACTATTTAGTCGTTACGTTTACTCCAGCAGTTGCTTACAGATTTTGAAACAACTTAAATATCTGACAACAATTAATTCTATATTGAATAATTAAAAAAAAATGCATGATACCGTACAACAGTTTGCACAGCAGAAGTGAAAATTGCTGCTGTAATGAGCTCTGGTGGCGTAACAAGAAGAGCTCATTAGTGGTTTGGCTGAAAGCCGAACAGCGAGTATTGATTGTGGTATCTGCATTAGTACACGCATAAATCGCGAAAATAATTTCAAATTACAACCAATATTTATAAGGCAAATCCGACCATGTTCTGAACTATTATGTCACCTTCTACCAGTTGTAATATTTCCATCCTATAGCTTATCAATACCAAGTTTTCCTGCATACCGCACATAATTTTTAATTTCTGTGGAAACAGTTGCAAGCACTGAAGCTAAAGACAGAGATTCTCTTGCATATCCCATATACACTCTTAATAGTAAAATTATTATAACCTCCATTCCGATTTTTATGAAGTTGTACTTTTAAGTGAGCAACCAGTCTTAGTATAATGATGTAAAAAGAAGTAACGTTCTGCTCTTCTAATTTTAGTAAATTTTAAACACTCCTAGGAACACCATTATACCATGAGATCTAAAAAAATGTGTGTAAACGGCTAAACCAGAAATGTTAAAGCCGGGATGAAAGGACTTGAGTCAAGTAATGGGGAAGGAATTTGGCCATAACCATTTTAAGAAATCATCCTGACATTCGTTTGGAGTGATTTGGAGAACCCAAATCTGGATGGCCGGACGGGGATTCGAACCTGCGTCCTTCCGAATGCGAGGCCAGATGGTTACCGCTCACCAACCACGGTCGATAGTCTGATACAACTGCATATATATGACATAGGACACTGTGGTATTTTGCTACCATTTCTCACATTCCTACAGAGCACGAAAGAAAATGTTATAAAACAAAACGTCATCGATTGTAGTAGCGACGTGAAATATATGTATATTCCTTAAAATTAATATTAGCCGGGTCATTTATTCAGTGTTACGTTGTAAATATGTACAGACATATGTTCACAGACACGTTTCAGCGCAATCTGAAACTTAACTTAAAAATCCTAGATATCAGTATCTTTTATGAACATTTAAAGCTTTGCTTTA
Source organism: Vandiemenella viatica (assembly GCA_031002005.1). Taxonomy (NCBI): domain Eukaryota; kingdom Metazoa; phylum Arthropoda; class Insecta; order Orthoptera; family Morabidae; genus Vandiemenella; species Vandiemenella viatica. The sequence goes on along the minus strand of CM061919.1, from coordinate 150,715,685 downwards.
TAGAAGGTCCTACTGCTTACCGACGTCGATATCATTACGGCTAGAAGAGGGCTGGAGGAAAGGTAAGATACTTAATTCGGCCAAGGCCTTCTTCAGGAACTACCCCGCCATTCGTCTGCTGTGATTTCAGTAATTGATATGATAAAGAAGCTGAAAAAGGATTTATTAGAAGATAGAAGGAAGGTTAACAGAGTATTGGGAGTACACAAAGTGTGAAAAGATATTGCTGAAAGAATTAAGAGAGATGCATGGAAGGGAAAATACGACCACGACCACAAGCAGGCAATCGATTTCAGACATAAGGGCGTAGAAAAATTTTCTTTCGCAAGGGGGTCAGGCATTTAAATAAGTTTTCAATGGAAATGATGAATAATTTAGAAAGCATTTAAAATTAATATTCGTAGAGGGAGGAAGTAGACTGGTGCAAGAAAGGGAAAAAATGTGTGTGTATGAAATCTGTCACCGGGATTTGCGCTCCATCGCAATTAAATGAAATTAAACCGTAATCTGGAAAGCCGGACCGTGGATCCAATCCGTGTCATCCCAGATACCAGGCTCAAGCGTTAACCGTCTCTCAACAATCATTCCTTTGCAGTATATATATAATATAAAAATATTTACACGTTTTTATTTATAAAAAAAATATTTTTATATATAAACAAAAAAGCTTGAAAATTCTCCTTTGTCGATTCAAAACGATACATATCGTATTTAGACCACATACACAACACTTTGAGCGCAAGAAATGCTTTGCACTGGATCTGCGAGAAACAAGTACTACTGCATCAAAGAGAATTTGTAATAAACGCTTTACTTAACTCGGGAAATTGCGAGATTTAATTCTCTGTGGTAGTTGCCGAAGTTTGGCTTTGTAATAAATTCGGTACTGGGTGTTCTTGAAATTCTATTACACAGTTTTTGGCTTTAATCTTTTGCTAGTTAAAACACTGTTTTTATTTCACTCTTTTTCGCACTTGTTTGTTGTGTTCCTGCACTCTTTCAGTTCTGCATTTTTCTCGTCGTAGCAGTGTCTCATCATAAATATAACCCAACCTGCCTTTTTAATTACCTCAGACACTAGAATCTCGGTATTTTCATTTGTTTTTATCCTCCGTTAAAAATTAAATAATCGAGATGCAACATCTCACACCTAAGCTTCTTAGTAAACGCCTTCGATAGTCCACTATTCATTTCGTTCTATAAACTCCTTTAATTATTCTATGTTCTCTTGCAACACCACAATTTTTAATTTTCCTTCTTCCCGTTATACCAATCACCACTTTCATAACCTGACAGATCGTGGTGGTGTAACGGTTAGCGTTCTGGCCTCGCATTCGGGAGGACGGCAGTTCGAATCCCCGTCCGGGCATCCGGGGTTTCCATGGTTTTCCCAAATCACTCCAGGCGAATACCGGGATGCTACCTTCAAAATGTCATGGCCGAATTCCTTCCCATTCCTTGCACCCCATCCTTTCCCGTCTCTAAAAGACCTCGCTGGTAAAAGATGTTAAGCAGTAAAAAAAAATAAAAAAATCCATAATCTGCTACGTTCCACACACAGTGTTACACAGTTTCATCTAATCCTTACGTCGAGGTTTAGTGTTAACAATTTCTTCTTCAACAAGCGCTCTAAAAATCGCAATTTACTGCACGAAAAATGCTATTTAAGAAACAGGAACTCCGAAGGTCACCGGTTCGAATCCGGCCGCGGGCATGGATGTTAAGTGTTGTGTGTCTGTGTGAATGTCCTTTCCGTCCTGTGGTGTCCGTACTTAGAAAGATACAATGCATAAACACTGGATGACGACTGATTCACTGGAAGCTAAAATATAATCACATTGAGCTGGCTGTATGGCCTCAGCTGCCAAAAGCCATTAAAAATAATAATAATAAAAAAAAATGTCCAATGCTAGCTTAAACCTGAAGTTTTGATCGCCTTATCGTATTCGTTCATCCACAACACAAATAACACACTACAAGCACACACTCACACCATCACAGTCATGCAGTTCATTGTAGAGAACTGAAAAGAAAAAGTAGTATGGGTGGAAAAGAAACGATGCAGAGAAACAATGAGATCTGGGATAAATCAAAGCGTCTTTAACTGTAAACTTTTCCGGGAACAAAAGATTACAGAAAGAACTGATATACGCTGTGGTACAATACCAATGAAAATGTTGGTAAGTGATAATGAACAATAAGTTATGCCCCATATCGTAGGGAAAAAAAGGTAAAATATTCCTTCACACAATAAATTCATATATTTTGTATCTACATGTGCATTAATACTAATAATAACACAAAAGTCTTGGGCAGTAATATTCAAGTTCACCTTCAACAGTAACAGCGAATGATGCTATATATTAATGGGCGAAAATAACAGTTACCTGTACAGTAGCATGAGATGCAACAGATTAAAGCTAAACAATCACAGGTGATTACGTTTAACTGTTTTGCTCTTTGCTTCAATAAAACCATCTATCAAACCCAAAAGTGTGGTTGGACCTGTAGCCTCTACTGTGAAAGCCTGATGGCCCATAAATAATAGCACACGATCGACCTTGATGCACGTTGAACCGCCGATAGAATATTCTAGCAAGGCTGAATATTCTACAATTTGAGGAACACAACATGAATCACACGCTTTACACAGGCTATTATCAACTTCATTCTGTATATTTTTTAATGGTTGTTGCACAAACAGTCTCTTCTCAAAAAAATTACTTTAAATACTTCTTTGTATATGTGGTGAATAATCAGAAATTGTAGGAGATGCAAAATTACCTGATCCCGAAAATAAGATTGTAATTCGTGGTTAATTACTCATAAACGATTCCAATACTGCAACCACAGGATATATAAACTATGTGATTTGTTGCGCAAGAAGTGGACCAATTTCAAAGCGACCACACTTGATATTAATTTCTAAACTCTTAACGCGGAGATTATGCAAAAATGTGAAATCTGTATAATAATCAAAGTCCAACAAATAACGAAGACCAAGAATCATCCTGCATTGTTTTTCTCAAGAAAAACTCTCTTAAAAAACATTTTTGCATGAAAAGTTGATTGATGTACTCCGTCATCGCTGCGTATGTAGAATGTAATATAAAAAGCTTTTTGTTCTCGGACAACTGACTAAATGAAATCAGCATTACGAACGGATGCCATACCTACTGCTATTTAAAATATTTAATTGATACAATCTGAACAGGGTGACAGAATAGTTAGTATTGAATTTAGTTCCAGTATTTTTAATGCACTTTAATACCTCTTTCCTGTTATTGCTAGAATAGTCAATAAAAACAGAGAAATGAAAGTCAGAAAATTCTTTGAAGTTTATATGGGGGAGCCACTTAATCTCAAAAGTAAAACTTTTCGTTGTTGGTAATGGTTTGTATAAACATTGTTATCAAACCTGGGAGGAAAACAACTACAGGTAAAATAAACAATAGTATTGAAAATGTTCCAAAAAACGGTATGATGCACCCGATTTGTTTTACTAATTGTATATATGTTCGTTTGGGCCAACTAGGGCCACGTTAAGCCTTTGTCTGGCTTGAATTTTGCTGTGGATGTGTATACATCAGTTTTACAACTAGGGTTGTTAGCCCTGGAGGTAATTTACAGTTTAACGTGGAATTCGAACCACGGAAGCGTTCTGGCGTATTTCACATTACACAGTAAGCTGTGCCAGAGGCGAAGGTCGGGTTTAAGAGATTATGAAAATTGCCACTGAAACAGGGATTCGAACAGGAAACGTTGCGATCTCCAATCAGACGCCTCAACCACTGAGCCACCGGGCCTCTGTTTTACTCATTACTACACTCTCAAATTCCATCTTTTTTTAGTGATATAGATACGTACCAGATTGGCTTATAATCTTTCAAGAATGAGCAGCCACCTTCATAGTTATTCCATTGCATATGATTGATTTTGAAAGTTACATAACTTTTACAGCAGCCCGCAAGCAACCATCTAGACCAACCCAAATGATCTTGCCGGCCATTTTGGAAATGCTTCATAACTCCGCAGGCCGAATATAAAATTATATATCCGTGTATTAGATTTAAACCTATTACAGACATTTTTTTTGAGTGAAAAATTAAAACATAATGAATTATTGTTATTCTGTTTACAATTATTGTTGAATGTAACCATAGATAATATAATAATGAAGATATTAAACGCACATTGCAATGAAATATATAACACTAAATATGATATATAAAAATATATTAACATAAATGAAATAAATTTTGAAAATGTGGATGCACAAATAATGTAATTTTTAATACATTGGTTTTCAATACTTTGGCCATTATAAAATACATATATTTTGTAAAATTGTGATGAATCTCGCGGGCTGGAAAAATATTCAAGGCGGGCCGCGGGTTGGCCACCCCTGATCTAGACCGTGAACCAAGATTGGCCGCGGACGATTTTGACGTTGCACTGTACATGACATTAGCGTAAGTACAACCTAACGTACTCAGCCACAGTAGTAACTGCTATACTGCCTACAACTCCTGAGGCAAGTTTGGATCCGTGTCCAAATCCACAACCCAAAGGGGATTTCATTACCCACACCAATCTAGGCGACTCTACAGGTACTGTATCATAAATGTATATTTTATGAACGCAACAAGAAGATTCTTCCTGTAATAAGCTTGCATGGTACACAGACCAAACTAATTTGTCCTCACAAAATTAAATTAAAGGAGCACGGAAGGCAAGTCGAAATTAGAGTCACATTAAATATTAAGAGTGCTGATAAGGTATCCTGAACAGTCTAGCTATATATTTTATGCATTGGTTCTTTGTTCTACTACTTTCTTTCATTTTCTTTGTATATACGGGTCAGCTGTTTCAAGTTCCTAGACGATGGTATTAAACATTTTTAAACTGACGTTTTAAACAATAATGGGGGTAGGTAGCTGTCGGAGTATGTCTTTCTTTAGCCAAATAGCCAATGAAACAACAACTACTTTTTATAAGTTAGCATTTTGTTTGGATACACCAGAGAAAGTAGGCCTACTGGTAGATACTTAACAGCCACATCACGTATTACAGAGGAAGTTTACGAAAGTAAAAATACTAGGCTAGGAATTATGTTCCTGTGGGCAGTGAACTAGCGTCGGAAGCAGTTCCGTTGCAGTAACTCCTTCTCCGCACCGCTGGGTCGTCACCTCGGTCAACCTCGTGGATCCTCACAGCTTTTTATCGATCGGTTTTCTTCCTCAATCGGTAAAGATGACATCTCTACACATTTCCAAGGGTGTCAGCTTCAATTATACCTGCGATCTGATGGTTTCAATCCCACTTTCTTGTCATGTGCGCCGATAAAAGGATATTAAGATTGGGATATACGTAAGTAGATACATTTAATCAGATCTGTTAATACAACTCCCATTTATTTTCAATCTCAAACATAGTGTTAGTTTGTGACAATTAAGTTTTTCCCGGCGTATGGTAGACAGGAATTCTTCACGGGTCTTCTGCCGGATAAGAACCGTCGCGGCAGCTACTTCGCGATGACAGCTCACCAGATGAAGGCAGCGGAGGTGACTGCCGAAACGTCGTGTTTAAAAGATCTTATCCGGCAGAAGACCCGTGAAGAATTCCTGTCTATAGTGTTAGTTTATTGGTAGTGTTAAATTAGTGGGAAATCTGTCGCAAAATCCATTTCGCAAACATCGTAGAAAATATTCGATTTCTACAGATTCTTTGTATTAAGTAATTCGCTATTAAAATGTTTATATAACAACTTTAAGCAAAACACTGACCCGTGAGCAAGTTTGGCGAATGAAGTAATATGAAAAGTGAAGTTGGTGATTTTTGGTAGGTTGAAAGACGAACCGGCTTATTTGTAGCAATATATTTCTGATTTCACTTGATGTATGCCGTCCTGAAGCCCTGTACTTTGACGTAAACACCTGGAGCAATCCCTTTCGAAAGCCGAAGTGTTCAACGGGATACAACTAAGCTGAACAAAACAGTATATCCATGTGTCTGTGGGGCTGCTCTCTAGCTGTAACGAAATCATTCGTTACCGACGCCAGCGAATCCTAGCGGCTTCGCTCTGAACTGTCTCATACGCGTAACCTTGATAGTTAATTATTTTTCCCTTTAAGGGACGAATTCCGAAAAATTCCCTTCCTAAAATATGATGTTACCAAATCTGATACGTTAATATTTAAATTGATATCTTATTTATCGATTACGGTTTGGTATGAAGGGAGATAAGTGAAAAAAAAACCTCCTTTCAGAAATAATGTATGTAAAATATAATTTACTTCTGATAACCAGCTATAATATTATACTTCATAGATATAAGGGAAAACGAATCTGTAGGTGACAGTGTGGAGAAAATGTCTTAATGCAGCAACAAGTAATTAAATTCTTTATGGTAAGCAACATGATGGAGTCAACTTTAGCTAACAACAACTAACAGTTTAAATACATTTTCTCCTGGCGAGTCTATCTGAGCACACGCCTCTGGGTGTTAATTTCCCCGGGGAGGGTCCTTCCCGCACTGTTTTTGCGCTGCCGATTTCAGCGAGTTGGTTTCCCGCCGAGCTTACCTTAATTATGGATGCGTTACCTCAGTGCAGTGCTGCACTCTGGGGACGGCAGAGGAACCGCCATATGCCATTAAGCTCGCTCTGAAATTGTTCGCCCGCCAGATTTGACGCTACCCATTTCATAATATAGAGATCAAATAACAATAATAATATCATGAAACCTTTATAATACCAGTAAACATAGTATCTAACGATCAGGTAAACCATGTCTCACAGCTAAGTATTGCTCGGGCAGAATCAAGTATGCTTCCAACTACTGGTTACCAACTTAAAGCCACATACAACCAGAGTTGGTGGCCAAAGAACAGGAATCACTTTATGAAATATTAAACTGTTCCTCGGAAGATTATTTAGGGGTATTCAAGAATTGTTTATACTATTGTAGACTCTGCGAAAAAAAAAGGTAAAATCGGATATGATAGCAATCTGGCTTGGCTAATTCAATAGGCAGACTAAGCTCTAGATATGTGGTATTCAGTCTATGATGCCAATCGAAGATTTTAGTTTTCGCTGTAAAATCTGGGTATCGTTAAATAGCATCCGTACAAAGATTCCAAATTTGTTGCTTCAAAGTTTTCGTGGGGAATGTAAGAGTCTTCATCTCGTGACTTCGGTGCTGAACATCAAACCATCAACCACACAGCTTGTCTCACCTACGGAACCTTCCAAGGACAAATTGAATATTTCCTACCGTAAAACTCGCAATCCATGCAACGCATAGAACTTTACGTTGCAGATGTTGGTTTCCTAACACCCTCAAAGAAACAAGTAGATTTTTGACAGTTGAGGAAAATGCTATACAGCATACCTTGTAGTACGAGGCCCTAGGATTTTTTTTTTTTTTTTTTTTTTTTTTTTTTTTTTTTTTTTGAGATATACCACATATAATTTACTTCTTGTTAGTGGGATAGGAATGTGTCTTTTTGAATTACGGCAGAAAGAACTGGCCGTTGTTTCACTGTGTAGCTGTGTAGCAGAAGTGTTTTTGTAAGTGCAAAATACTCGTGGATCAACGCCCTCGGCTGTCCAGAAGGATTACAGAGGGATCTGAACGAATTGTTTTGTGTACAAACAGCACCGCTAGTAGCACCACCCAGCCAGAATGTGATTTTTGACATTATTCCATACGCTCTGCTGTTGGATTCTGAGCTGATTTACAAGTTTCCGCATCAGCAAACTGATTCGACACTGACGGCAGAATTTTACAGTGCGCAACACATCTTTTGAACCTGCTTCCAGACTAAAGAGGGCTCCACGTATTAAAAAAAAAACCTCCGAAAATGTAATTCATTAGATCTGGTTTTATATACTTGAAGTTTTTGGGGTATGTTTTTTTAACGTCAGTTATACCTTTTAACTATTACAATCCATTTAGAAATGGCCGCGCATTTCACCTTCATCAAGTCCTTACCCCGGTCTGTTACTAGTATCGATTTCAGATTAATTCAGTTTAATTTAATTGCGACGAAGCGCACGCTGTGATGGCAATTCTCCATCACAAACATTTCTCCCTTTCCTGTACTCACCTACTTTTGCCTTCTACAAATTTCGACTATAAATCGTTTCAATGTTTTTGGTAAATTACTCATCATTTCTCTTGGTGACTTATTCCAATCCAAAACTCCCTTATCAACGAAAGAAAATCTTCCCACACCCTTGTGCATGAAATCGAGAGCCAGATTGTAGTCATGGTCATCTTTTCCCTTGCATATACTACTTTTAATTCTTACACCAATATCTTTCACCTGGTTGTAAGCATGTGGCGTTTGTTGATAATTTAAATATCAAAAATATATTTTTTCATGTATTAGTCGCAATTGCCTGAATAAAAAATTGCTTTAACCTTGTATTCGAATAGGTACTTGACGGTCTGATTAGAAATATAATCTCATTCGGGAGGACGTGGGTTTGAATCCCCGTCCGGGAATCCATATTTGGGTTTCCCCAAATCACTCCAGGCGAATGAGGGAATTCTTTCTTCAAAAATCCATGGCCGAATTCCTTCCTGTTCCTTGCCCCCGGTCCCATTCCGCCTCCAATGATCTTAGCCGTCGATGAGGTGTAAAGCAATAGGAAGAAAAAAAAGTAGAAATATAATCTCCCTGTTGGATGGAAGTCAGGACTGACATTGATTTTAGCAGTAATGAACAGCAGAAAAGTAATTTACTGTTCATCCAAGACAACAATATACTAATCATTTTGTAATTTTTGTCCCAGTAATCCTGAAATTAGTTTTATATTTTTATTACAAAGCGCTGTGTATAAAAATTCTGTATGTATTTACTAAACGAAATTAAATTTATACAAGCTTCTTTCAGATGCCAAGTCAATAGCGTGGTCGTAACAACAATCATTCCTTCCAGAAAGAGCCACAGAAAGCAAGTATTCACCTACTCACTTACAATAAGGCTGCGACCGATAACAGGAAAGGTAGAGGCAAATAAGGAACATCAAGTAGTTGCCACAATCTTTCTCTGAAGTCCTCTGTTTTCCTAGCGACAACCCCTCCGTTTCTTGAAGACAAGGATAGCGCCATCCCTGAGGCAAACATGTAACTGTTGATTTTAGACATCGTACATGTACTTTGGTCAGGAGGGAAAAAAAAAAAAAAAAATTAATCGCCACAAGAAGCAGCACACAATGTGACGGAAAATTATAAAATAATTTTTTCACTCAGATCTAAATCTGCTGGCAAAGATCATATACCTCAGGAGTTTGATACGCTAGGCTGTTTATTAAGCTACACCATCTTACGTTTCTCCCAACTGCAAGACGTTAAAGCCATATTGTTTATCCTAGACTGCTTACCAAGTGTTTTATAAGATAAGGTATTAATTAATATCACATAAATCATTTTATTTCTCTCCATATGTTTGTTCCGCTTCAGTGGAGAGCTGAAACTGTAAAGGATGCATATTGCTTAAATTACCGAACTAAGCTTCAATTCACCTTAAAGGTAGAAAAAGAAACAAGTCATTACAAAAGTACCGGAAATGGGAGAAATCACTTTCTTCTTCAGACATCGGTGCCGAGTTCAACAATCTGTACGAAGCCATTTATTTATATTACAAACTTAATCCCAAACGCTCTACAACTGAAAAACTTTGCGAAATTTTAAAACTGGATCTGTATGATATTAGGTTCGTTCTTTACTTGTTTTAAGCAATGCAAGCAAAGAATATATATAGTTTAAATTCTTTGTTATGGGAATGTGTTTCTGTAATCGTTTGATTTAAATAGCATCCAATGGACTTTTTTTTAATGTTTCAATATGCTAGAATTGGTATCAGAAGTGGGGTCATTTTATAAGGAAAACGAATATGATGTTAGGAAGTGAAAAATATTTGTGCCAAAGTCTCTGTTGGGGTATTCAACATTTAGATTATTTATTATTTTTGGTATGTGATCTTTGAGTTTAAATAAATAAAGCGTAAAATCATAAAAGAACCACATAGATGTGTTACAATACGTGTAAGATGAGACAGTAGAGTATGATTAGTGATGTGCTTGGGTACAGTCAGGTCACAGCAGGCTAACCACCTGCTGGTCAACCTGAAGCGACATGTCAGGTCTGGAGGCGCGTGCTGTTCTTCGCCACTTGCCGCAGACCGGATGGAGGCGCCATTGAAACAGCGGACGTCTGTTGCCTGAGTCAACAGCCAGAGCTGCAGCCATCCGACAAACAGCAGGCCCGCGAGTAACACAAACAGCGCACTGCGCGGCCTCCACTTGCGCGTGGACCAATAACGCCTATTGTGGCCAGCGCTCTGCCTTTGTCCAGCCGTGACGTCCGGCCAACAATCAGCCACTTCCATTGGCTTACCTGCAAAATTGTATGAACCAAATACATGGGCAGATAGCACGGCTACTTGGTTTCTGCTTTTAAATTGTTTGCGGATTACAGGAAAATACTGCACCACGCAAGATAAAATTTATGCTTTATCTATAACTGGATGAAAAACTTTATATTTAATATGAGTTTCGGGTAGTATTAATGACCTACAGATAATGAATCGTCTGTTTATAAAATTATTGTTTAACTATTTGGATGAACATGATTCAAACAAAAGCTACTATTCGATTTCGGTTGGGTTTCGAATAATACACATCGCATAGAACCGGGGGTAAAATAGGGTATATTTCATTTTGATATGAAACAGGAATTGAAGATAATAGTGTCCATAACTTGTTATCTATATTTGATGGACGCGATTCATGGAAAAACTACTAATTGGGTTTTATTACTTCTCGCAGTTGAAATGCTAAGACGTTATTATATATAATCAGTGTGAGAGTAATGTGAACGTAAAATATTATTACGATATTTGTATCTATACTTTTCTTGATGGATGCGACATAACTGGTCTGAGGAGGAGGTTCATTCATAATCAGTCTACGCAAAAGGTTGATTGTCAACAGCTAACTGTAAAAACGTACTATGTATACAAATTATTTATCTCATCATAATATATTTGTCGTTTAGCTTTGTATATTAAGCATTTCGTGTAATCATACATGTTATTTCTATAAGATTTTTTTTACTGTCACAAGCCATTAACTCCCTTCATACCTGACAGAAATCGATAAAAGAGGTATCATTTTAAAGATTAAGCTATCCGCTTTGATTATATCATACTTTAGGGAAGTATTTTTTAATTGATTTCGACCCTTCAAGGGCGAAAATGTCAATATTTATAAAATGTGGTTTTTTGGGTCACAAGCAATTTATTCTCCCTGGATACGTAACCGAAATCGATAAAAGAAGTATCATTTTAAAGATTAAGATCTCCACTTTGTGACACCGTATATTAAGAAAGGAATTTTTCCGAATTTGACTCTTGAAGTGCACAATATCAATATTTCTACAACGCCTTTTGTGTAACGAGTCATTTATCTTCCTTGATATCTAACCGAAATAGATGAATGAGGTATCATTTTAAAGATTAAAGTCTCCGACGTGGTTACATACCGGTCAAATCATATCTTAACAAAGGAATGTTTCGGTATTCGACCCTTAAAGAGCAAAACTAATAACTGTGAATGTCGCGCGTATGAGACAGTTTAGATAAAAGCCGCTAGATAGCAGCAGCATATATCACAGAGATATTAATAACTGCTCATTTTTCGCACGGGTCATCTGGTCTTTACTTAAAATTTTACATCAGTAATTTGTGTGAGAGACCGGGTGGAGAGATGAATTTGAATGTAGACTTCACTTCCTTATTATTTGCCCCAAGCAGCTGATTTCTATTTAAATTTGCTGTTCATTTTTCACATACATGTTATAGGATTGCTCGTGGTTTGATTAATACGATAATTAAGTAGTCTACAATGTATTTTAGTTTAGACTTTTTTTTTCTCTCAAAGAAAACACGTCAAAAGTACTGGTTACAAGCATTCATACAATCCAGAGATTGCATACAACACTTCTTCCACAGACAATACTACTAACATAGTCCTTGGCCGACGTAAATTGAGTCGGCTTAAACTTCGGCGAAAAACTAACTAACTTACTTGGATGATCGCTTTATATAAACTCTACCGAAACTTCTAGAACACTTCAAAAGATTCCGCCCGATATTTCTCGAACATTGACAATACTTAAACAATTGAAACATATCAAAAACAATCAGAATTAATACCAAAACATTTACAATTAATACAAAATGGTCAGAAATGGAAATTAAAGATACTTAAACACAAAATTATTCGCGGAAATCATTTTAAACTATAGCAAATTGTCCTTTAGACATCGTAACTTACATTAACACTTGGAATTACGAACATTTAAGCATTTCTCTTGCACAATTCTGTTCTTAAACATATTAAATGGCCTCTAAATCATTTCTTTTCATAAAACAAAGTCTATATACATTGATTTACAGGAAATTGTAAAACAAACCTACCAGATCATAGTCAACCAAACTCTAGCTTACTACAATTGCTTCATAAAATATAATTGCATGTAATTTTAGATTTGAGGGATGTTACAATGTGTTTACGTTTTAGTTGTGTCCGGCATTATACTTCCACTTTGTACTCTTAATGGGAAATAGTTTCAAGGCAGCAATTTAACACCACATCTTCCTCAAGAAAGGGTAATCACAGCAATCAACAATGAGAATGATTTTTATTCCGTAAAGCAAAAGGGACGACGTTTTAAATCAATGGAATCACTAGAGAATTGTTTATATAAATGGTTACTGTATTTGTTCGAGTGTAATTATCAAACAGCCAATATTTGGATCACTAAACTATTTCCGTTTATCTCCGCTTTTATGTAATAATTTCATTTTAGTATATTAAATTCACTCACTTTTTAATTCGGGAATCACTTTGCTCACGAAAAACTTCTTCACTGAAAATAAAACGGTCGTCATACTATTTTAAGACCAAGTCATCGAGCGTTGTGTGTGAGCGGTAGAGCTCTGACCTCGAATTCGGGAAGACGCAGGTTCGAATCCCGGTCCGGCCATCAATATTTTTGTTTTCATGGAAAGTAGAAATTACTTAAGGGGAATGACGGTTGGTTGCTTCAAGAAGGACATGTTTGAGTTCGTTTCTCATCCTTGCCCCAAGTCATTCTCGCCTTTAATGACCTCGACATGACGAAGTGCAAAGCCAGAAAGCAAAAAGTAAAAATAATTAAAAAATAAGGATACGTATATGGTAGACAAAAGCTGCTGCATAGCGTTACTATGAGTCAAATTTTGTTGAAACAGAAGAACAGATAATTTAATCCTGATGTTTATTTACTATTTTATGCACGCAGTTCACTTCTGTAAGTCCAGCTATATGATTTCCAGAACCCTTTCATCCTTTTTTGACCCGTAAGTGCAGCTGCATCGGAACGTTAGCAGGAAAAAAACAGAAAATGATGGATTCCAAGAATTACAGAAGAGAAAAAATGAGAGGAAGAATCATAAACTACGTAAAATCAGAAAGAAGCACAATCATCGATAAGTTAATTTCACTAACTTTGTTTCTCCCTCGCCAAAAATTATGTCACACCTACTGCCACACTGAAAACACTTGCGTACAGAATCTCTGTAAAGAGTCCAGTGTTTCTTCTATAGAGTGAAACATTCCTTGGAAGGAATAATGTAATGCCCACCTCCGTAGTCGAATGTTCCTTTATAGCATCAATTATTTAAAACGAAGACCTATGGTCACAGATTGTATCTATTGAAGCTAAGTCTCATAAAATTGGCAGTAGGGAATAAATATCATTCTTGGATAAATCTATTTTAACACCAGAGAAAATCAACCAACGCAATAAACAAAAAAATATACAGAAAAAAATTACTTCCACAAGGTTATTTACGGTAAGTGACATTATCCGATTCATCATAACATTGGATTGAGGTCGGGTTTTCATTGCTGTCTGTTGTGACGTTTAATTAATGCAAAAAGTCGGCAAATAATTTTATTTGATCAAGGAGCGTCTATGAACACTGAAGAGATTAACTCAGTCATATAAACATACTCTTTGACAGTTAGGCGGAATCACATGTCCACGCCGCATGACGGTTTCGGCGGCCAATCAATGGAAGAACACTCTGGTTTTTCTGAACAAAAAGTTACTTAAATAATTATTTTCCACGTTATCTGCATTACAAAGCGATCATAGTAATATCTTTTATGTTTACGTTTCATCTTATTGCCATGGAGTGACCGCTGAACTGGAGCTAAGCAGTTTCCTGTACTAATTAGGCCACTAATTATGTAAAGTGGTTCACCGTTACTCCAGAGTGAGGATTCGGGCTGCAAAGCCATACGAGTAGCTGTGATTTGTGTGAATTAAGGTTTAATAGCCCGTATCTGAAATGTATCCATCCATCCAGGGTATGGTATCATTGTTCCATGATAAAGCTATTTGTATTCCTGTGCGGAGGTAATATAATCTGTAATTGCGTAGAAAGGCGGGAACTATATTTTCGCTCTGTAACAAGTCATACTTATAACATCACGATCTTTTTGCGTTGGCAGCTACAGTGATCTAATTCACTGTATACAGTTCTTGTAATTAGTTTCATAATTATTTCTGCTGTAAACTTGGTAACGGGAAAGAGAAATAGCTCTGGGAAAGCCATAAAGTTAAGGAGCTTTTGAAATACGAAGTACATTTCTTGGTTATAGTTCAAACTAAATTTCGTTACTTTGTAAATTCAGATATCTTATGAAATTACAGGACGGTTAATTGACTATGAAGATTGCTTTGTAAATTATCAACAGGAGATATATCCTTTTGCCAAAATATTGATACAATTTCTCAATTCCTTTGATGTAAAGGATTTCGGCTCCGCTACAAATAACAACTAAATGAATTCATACAACTGTACTTGCGGTTACGTCAGACTTCAGTCTTCGTGTTCTACCAATATTATCTTGAAATATTAATTTTATTTCAACGTAGCACATTATAGCATCACGCATTTTAATAAACTTTCTAAGGGACTAATGTGAAATTTGCAATGAATCCGATCGACTTCATTAGCGTCCTCACACAGATCGCGGACAATCGTGCAGAATGGAACGTGCAAGAACAGGATCCAGTGAGTCAATGAATCTTAGTGACAACGGTGTAGATTCCACAAACAACACAGCATTGTTGATATTATATAATTAATATAGTAAATATGGTAATTTTGGAGTCTTTGAAGTCACGAGGCGAGTGAAGATTGTGTTAGAGGTGCATCAAGCATATATCGACGGTAAAAACTGGTAGAGGCATTAGAAAGTTCACATGGAAACGAAGAAATTACCATGACGACAAGCTGTAATTACTTATCAAACGAAAGGCTGAAAAAAGTTATTGACACATTGAAGGAACTAAAATTTTGTAAATGATGGAACACATAAGTTCGAATTAAAGAATTTAAGATTGAAAAAGGTGAAATGTGGAAGTACGTGTGTAGGTAAATTTCCAACGGGGCATAGAATCAATTGAAATAAAATAAAAATTTAAAAACTGATATTAATTGTATCACAATAATGGCTCAATAGCTGAACAAAAACAGATTCTATGATTTCTGTAGACCCTCATGATTTACGGTATTATAAAAATAAATTATGTAGTGGGTTTGTGTTACTGAAGAATATTAGGACGTTAAGAAGAATAATTGTAAATATCAGGCATGAAAATAAATTAGCGAAGAGTTAAATTAAAAAACTGCATGGTGTAGAAGTAAACTTCTTCCAACACAAATCTTTCATATAAAAATGAAATAATTTACATACTGTAGAAATGTTACAATAAGATAAGGCTCAATAACAAATAGCTACGGAAATTCGGGATTTATTGTTCCTTCCATTACTTACAAACGACGCTGCATGTTCTTAGAATTACCTCGAAAGCATTTAGTAATGAAGCACGTCAAAGACGTTTACCACAAATATAAATACTACGCACAGAACTCAATTTCTGCTAAAAATAACCGTTAAGAACATAAACACACAAAAATGCGGAAAGCATTTTGTTGATCACGAAAACAACAATCAGTATAAACAAATTCTTAATTTTAAGGAAATATTAAATATCGATTATCCCATGGGTCTCTTCCATGGATCATGACTGGCCGAATAACACATAGTTTAACACGTTCTTGGCCCAAATAGTTGTTTATTTCCGTTATTATACTTTTGTTAATGGATCTCCTGTTGCTATGTATGATAACATTTTTACGAAAGTTGCTTCATCCTGATCAGGCTTTTGAAACAGTGTCAAAGTTACATATTACATTGATAGTTTATACAACAACAGTACATTAGTGATGAGATTATGCATACGAATCAGCAATGAGTTTAGTTTATACAACAACAGTACATTAGTGTTTTGCTTAGGTTTCTTGCGGTTACTTAGATATCTCTTATAGTGAAGAAGAGAGTGTCTGAAAGTAAACAAAAATTCTAGGTCCGGTGCATAATGAAATAATACTAAACAACAGAATTACTTCGCTCTCAGATATTTTAGACCTAACACGTTCTTCTGAGACTCTTGATAGGACATGCATTGAATAAAATTTAATCGGATAAAAGTAAGGAGTAACATTAATGCCTTAAGTCATTTCCTCTTTGATTTTACAATTTTTATGTTCACCAGTAATTCTGGATCTCGTATTGAAGAATAAATATTTGATTCCTTGTTAAAAAAAATTTGAGAAATGTATGGCCAACAACGTCCTTGAAATTTTTCAAAATGTTTCATTAATTAATTGAATTTTATAAAAGTTTTGATGAAAGTCGAGACAAAGTCCTACGTGTTTTTACTATAATTATAAATATTAGCCACTTAAGTCCATGGCATTCCAAGTTCTACACTCTCTATTGTTTCCCAAATTCTGAAATACAAAGGCTGCTTCTTACACTTTGTATAATATAATTTTCTTTGCAGTTGTAAAACGTGCTGCTAAATCCGCTAGTGGATTAAATGTTTGATTCTGTACAATTCGTATGCTTTGGTAGTAGTTTGTGAAGTATTGTAGTAGAAAATAACCCGCACTTTTAATTAACGCTCTAAAACTGCAAATAAAGGATTGGTAAAAGAAAAAAACTTTGAAGAAATAGAATATTAGGTTTATTGATAATGTTCGCCAAAACTAGTACATGAAAATTATGATAACCTTCTTTAAAAAGATCTATCACTATCCCGTAAACCTACTCGATGAATTAAAGCTCCTAGTACATCAAGTTCCTCTCTCATACCAATCCATCATCCGTTTAGCGAAAGTTGCCACTGAAGATGTTGATATGTATCGTCAACACTGTTACGCGCTGTCTACCCAAGAATCTGGTTGATTAATCCTCATGCGCTGTCTGTTGTGGGGTTAAGGAAGTGGCAAATGTTATCTCTTGTAACCATTGCGTTTTTTTAATTTTATTTACACCCAAGATAGGCTGCATTTGCTGACCCATAAGCAACACATTACCGCAAGAGGAGTCCGTCTTGGATTTTGCCAAACCATTCAGCTATTGTATCTCAGATGATAGCTCACGTTACACATAAGATTAATAGCAAAACGGAACTCCAATGCTAATGCAAACAGCTTGAAATGAACCAAACTAATCCACACTAAATATGTTTACTAGATACATTTTGCAGTCAGTTTTTACTCTAACTATTACAGTGTTAGCTTTTTCGGTAAACCAGTACACTTAACACTATTAAAAGACGATAATAAAAATACAGCTTGTTTTTGGTAATCGTATCAGAGGGACGTTATACACCACCATAATATCCTGGTGTGACTCACTTACACACACTCTTGCCGCCTTAGTACGTCTGCCACATAGGCAGTTTTACCAATCGTTAACATTAAAATTGTATGCAACACACTTAAACTATTTAGTCTCTAATTTAGAAAATACTCACCGTGGAACCTCGTTACAAAATATTAGATACATACAATACAAAGATATAACGATATATACCGTTATACACTGAGTGTGAAATTCCACAGATAAAGTTTTACTGTGATAATAGACGTAAGTGGCTTTAGGGTATGCTCTGCAACTGTATGGACGTGACGACTATCGTCAGCTATTCAGAATGGTTGAAGTAATGTGTGTGTAGAAACACATCCTCTCTCAAAACTCGTTGCCCTAAACTTGTTGATTGCAAATAATCAATAATAATGAAGAATGTACAGTACTTAAAAAGAGAATGCCTGTCTGCGTTGGCGGATGAAAAAATAAATTTTTTAAGACCTATTTCTCTTATAAAAAAATTACAATACGTTAAATTGTCTATGTAGTATACAGTATTACTGCTTTTGTTTTTATAAAATGTTTGCAAGATCCACAAAATCATACACACAGAAAAAAGGCAAACAATAACAATACAAATTTCACCGGAGAACCAAAATATGAAGATGAATTCAATTCAGCAATGGAAAATTTACACTATAATTATAATTTTTCTTGAACAAATACTAAAATTTATGCGCTAACGGTACATTACAAAAGTATTTTTTTTTTTTGAGCCAGCAGATAGTTGCAACCTTTCTGGCGACATAGACTCACTAGTACACTACTATTCCCTATTCCGGGGGCGAAGAAAAACACATATGTATTTTGGTGAGATACACCCTGGCTTCTATAGCATATGTATCCTTGTCGAATTTCCCATAACACAAATAGAGAGTCCAGACTTCATGGCATCTCCACAGACTAAACATACTACTTTTTTATGAGTTTTGGGACATTTAGTGGTCCATATTATAAACAAAAAAATAATAATGTCAATCTGTTGGAATATATGTGAAGCCTAAAAATAGAGATGTGGTTACTGAGGAAATCATCAAGGTAGAAAGAAACATTCCGAGAAATTTTGGAAGCCGAAATTATCCAAGGAATTGTTTTTTAGTTTTTTTGAGACTGCGATCAACAAAGAATATTGTGTGACCATTAATTTAATTTCATATAAAGTTATAATTGTATGTTATTTATGATATGTATTGACTACTAAATTATTTGAAAATCTAGTCTACAAACTGCGATTTTCAAATAACTTAAGCTGAGGTTAAACAAGCAATATATTCGAACATTGATTACTAATAATGTTAGATGACATCGTCATAGAACAAATGTCTCCTAATATTCCCGCTATCAAGCTCCATATTCCTGCGGAGCAGAATGCAACGCGGGACTGCGTACCTTGCGGGCTGAACAGTACATTTTGTGTTGGTATCGCTGTGCTGCCTACCACCCAGGCGAGCCCAGGCTGCAGATGAATATTCATGAGGACCGACCAACGTGTAACTGAATGTGGGAGCGTTCTGTATCAAGAAGATAGGGAAAGTATGGAACACCCGTAGACAAAATGTTGAGATAGGACTGCAGGCAATAGTAGTTGTGAACAACTGTATCAAATTAGAAACCATGTTATATAATATTCGTTAGATACATAAGAAGGTCATTGGCTCGTTGTTAGTAGAAAAGGTTTAATTTCTGCTATCCGAAACAAAAATTATAAAAATATTTAATGGATTCTCTATTTTATTCTGTATAACAGACGTGATGAATTCACACGGTTAACACTGTAAAAAAAGAATAAAAAAACCTTTACACGACAACGTGTCTGACACGAAATCTGTTAGTATTTAATACAGGACGACGAGGTGAATGCACTGAGCTTCATTATTAACTGATATATGTTCATCATCTTAACAATAAATAGTGTGATAAAGAATTCTTTTAAACATTTTCTGTAACCAAGATTTTTTCGTGAATAAGGTCATATAATAATGAATTTCGGAAATTTAACATTTTCAATAGTGGTCTAAAAACCACAGAGTATGCATACATTAACATAACTTGAAGGAATCGGAAGATTATTCAAGCTGATATCAAAAAGTTATGAAAAAGGAGAAATTCCAACTGATTTTAATAAAAATATCATCTTCACACTTCCAAAGAAAGCTCAAGCCGACAAATGTGAGAATTATCGCACCATTAGTCTAACATCACATGCTTCAAAATTATTGACCAGAATAATATACAAAAGGATGGAAAGGGTAGTAGAAGAGATAGTAGGTAAAGATCAGTTTGTGTTTAGGAAAAATAACGGTACAAGGGAAGCAAATCTGTCTTTAAGATTAATACTTGAAGGGCGGATCAAGAAAAACAATGGTACTTTTATGGCATTTGTTGATTTAGAAAAAGCTTTTGATAATGTTAGGTGGGACAAGATGTTCAAAATTTTAAAGAAGTCAGGTCTAAAGTATCGAGATAGAAGAATACTCTATAAACTATATAAGAATCAGGTGGCTATAATAAAAGTAGAGAATCATGAGAGACATGCATCAGTTAAAAAGGGTGTGAGACAAGGTTGTAGTCTATCCCCGTTAATATTCAACTTGTATGTAGAAGAAGCAATGAAGAAAGTCAAATAAAAATTTCCATGTGGCATAAGTTATCAGGGAGAAAAAATCAGTATGCTACGTTTTGCTGACGACATTGTCTTGTTAGCAGAGAGGGCTGAGGAAATTGAGAAGTTACTGAATGGCATGAACAAAATACTGAAGGAAGAGTTTGGACTGAATATAAATCAAAGCAAGACAAAAGTGATGAAATGTAGCAGATATGATACCAATACTAGTGGATTAAATATAAAAATAGGATCAGATGCAATAGGAGAATTAAGAGAATTCTGTTACTTGGGAAGTAAAATTACAACCGACGGCCGAAGCAGGAATGATGTTAAAAGCAGAATAGCACTAGCAAAAAGAGCCTTCAGGAAAAAGAGAAACCTTTTAGTTTCAAAAATTCATCTAGGAATTAGAAAGAACTTTTTAAAATTCTTTGTGTGGAGCATGGACTTTAGGAATACCGGAAATAAAGAAAATCGAAGCATTTGAAATGTGGTGCTACAGAAGAATGCTGAAAATTAAGTGGACAGACAAAGTAAGAAATGAACGAGTTTTGGAAATGATGGGTGAGAAAAGAAGTTTGTGGAAGAACCTTACAGAAAGAAGAGACAGGCTGGTAGGACATATCTTGAGACATGCAGGATTGGTTAATTTGTTAGTGGAGGAAGGGATGGAGGATTGCATGAAACCAGTCGAAAGACTGACGACAGCAAAAAAAAAAAAAAAAAAAGACTTTTGTACCATTAGAGCTGCAAGATATATAACAACTCTTTGGTTCACTAGAAATATCTGAACTTGATGTCCAGGAAATTAGGAAAGGAATGTTTGACAACTAAAAAGTAATGAATCATAAACAGTTTTGCATTATAGTTTATCAATAAATAACTAACCGCAAACAATGATTAATCTATATGAAACAAATTTTCGTGCCAAGAAGCTGTTATTGAAGTGTGACATTATACAATTACAATCTCACATTAGATCCATGTTAGTACAAAATCGTATGGTGATAACAGACGTGTTTTTGGTGTGACAGTGGTGGACTGATCCACGTCGCTAGAGGCCTAAGCATAACAATGGAGCACCGCAAAAATATAGTATTATACGATTCCACAAGTTCCTTCAATCTGTTTCACAAATAATTTTTGAATCATTCCTTTCGTTACAGTGTCATTTTACCCGGAATCGTCCATGTCTCTGACGTGATGATTAGCGTGCTAACTTATGTTCAAACGCGTCACGCTGAAAATTGAACACAGCATTGATGAAACTATATGGATTATTGTGTATCATGGTGAACAAATCTTTCCATAACGCAATTTAGAGGGGAAAATTTTCTAAATGCAACCAGTGATGGTGTTGGACGCCTTGCGCAATCGTACTAACAACCAACACCAATTTACAGAGGTTGGACTTGCATCATGCCTTCAGAGTAGCAACAGTACCAAATTTTAGGAGTACAGTTTGCAAACAGATGTTGCCAGCAGCATTCTGCATCACGCTATTGACAGAAATTCTTCAATTATCTGCTTATTTATCATTAGTCGCCTGTTGAATAAATCTTGGATGTGATTATCCGGCAAATGGTTACTTGAAGTTAGACCTGTTGGAGTGTGGATTCGCATACAGGCTTCCTGGCAGGCAATAACCCGAAACAGGTGTCAAAGCTGTTTCAGTTTTCTGCCAGTGCGCCACGACATACAGCAAGGCGAATTCACTAGGGATAAGGATGCCTTCATACGTTATATGACCTGACCTGCGAAATTGGATCCTACAATCTGGTCTAAATTGCATAAAACTATTTATTCCTCTGTAAAATAGTGTTTGAAACATCCTGTAATGATCATTTGTTTTTATTTAAAGCGTTAAAACTGAATAAATTGTACGTTTAATGTAGAAAAGAAAAGGAACAAACTCCTGTTCTTATTCAATATTTGCGTAAGAAACAGTTATTTTTTATTTTATTTTTTTGCTTATGACTTTATACCTCATTGACGTCGAAGTCATCAGAGGTGGATAAGGGGTGGGGACAAGGAACGGGAACGAATTCGGTCATGGCCTTGTAAAGGAATCATCCAGATATTCTTTTAGGAAACTATGGAAAACCAAAATCTGGTTGTCTGGACTGGAATTTGAAGCCACGTCCTCCCGAATGTGAGGCCAGCCGATAACCACTCACCTACCACGCTCGGTGTGTAAGGAGGAGACATCGCTGAAGAAAATTACTGAACATATGGTAGCAAAATTAAGAACAGTGCACAGAGAATGATTTTTTTTAATGTAAATGTTTTTTATTGTTTGTTTCTGGCTTTACGTCTCTTTGACGTTGGGGTCATTACAGCTGGAAATGTATGGGGGCAACGAACGGAAAGGAATTCTGCCATGGAATTTTGAAGAAACGATCCAGGTATTCACCCGTAGTAATTTAGGAAAACACAAATCTGGACTGCCGGTCGCGGATTCGAACCCGCGTCCTCCCGAATACGAGGCCATAACATTACCCTTCACCCACCACGCTCGGTAATCTAAATGGAAGAGAAACTAAGCTTAAGTTAGTCCCGGTGAGGACAGTTGTAGAGGAAACGTGGTCAGGATATATGAGACAGTGACGAAAGGCATAAAGCTAAAGGTTCGGCACACTGAAAAGTCACTTATTTCAAACGCTATAGTAGATAACAGTCTGTCAGAGGACTTGGCCAGAAAAAAGTTCCCCACGTTTAGTGCCGTATTTTTGAAAGCAGGCCGAATGGAAATGAAAGGAGCAGGAAGTTGTAAAAAATATTCCTCTTACTGAAGCCCTTCCAACATATTTTGCTGACAGATTTATGACTTTATCTGAGAATGAGCCCTTTAACATACCTTAGAGGAAATATAGTGGATGCTGACAAGTTCTTTATGTCCAAAGAAAGTTAAGGTTGTTCCAGCTTCAGGCAAATTGATAGGATCTGTTTTTTTATATATATATTTGTTTTCGGATCACAGAGATATATTATGATAATGTTGTCAAACAGGCCTTAGCAAATATCGAGGAAAACAGCTACGGCAATTTGCCTAAAAGGTGCTCTCAGTTACTAACTTCCCATTAACACCGCTGTCATTCATAAGTATGGTTTTCATTTAGTGTATCAAGCATCATTTTCCATTGATCTGGCCCCTCAGACTTATAACTATTTCGAAACCGAAAAGGAGTAATTGACGTCATATATATTGTAGTCTTAATTTTTGCTGCCATTGAGAAATTCTTTTATGCATCTAGCGTTAAAGTGTTCGAATGTGTGCGGGTGAAATTAATGCAGCTCGAAGGGTATTACCCTGAAAAATTGTGCACAACGTTTCTTTTACTTCATTTCCCTGAGTGTCATGCCGCCTATTACCTGAGGTCTGTTGGATGTAAGTGTTACGTAATTTTCATTACACTGGCGTAATTCTTTTACCTTCATGTATTTATGGAAAACAGTATTTTCTTATTCAATTAACATGTTTTTAAGAAGCATTAGTTTTAAACTTCGTCTTTAAGAGACTGCAGATACAACGTAATTAGTTGTTATGATTTTACATTTACTGAGAAAAATAAGAAAGCGTCTATAATGGATAAAAAATTATAGATTATTTCTTTTAAATGCGGGGTAGCTTGTAAGTAAAACCTTGGTTTACGAATAAAATGTCATTCAGCACCCGCAGCGTGCTTCTGAATAATCAAAGTTTAAAAGCAAGACTGCGTGAAACATGTTATATTAAACAAACTTGAGAATACTGTTCCAAAGAAACACAGAAATATGACGTCTTAGGAACAGGGAAAACAGTCTGTCATTAAAAAAGTTTTTTTCTTTTTCAATATTCTTAGTCCAGCCTTTCCGTTTTTTATATCCATCTTTTTCTGTCTTCCTTCAGTGTGACACGAAAATGCCAAAAAAAGTAGACGGTCGACTTAGGGTATACATACGGGTTGAAAAAATATATTAATATATATTCCTTCGATTAATATAAAGGAAAACGTAATCAGGAAGTTTTTCTATAAAGCATCCACTTTCGTCCACACATTACTTCGCACTGAGCGTTTTTAAATTCCTACTTGATAAACATTTCTTGGATGTTTACCAGTGAATTAATGAAGTCATGTACTACTTTGTCATGGAGAAAATTTCTTTCATAAGAAGTCCTTTCCGTTGGTCCAAACAAATGATAATTACCTGGTTCATATTTAGAATTCAGGAAGGCAGAATCAGTACTGTTCAATGTAGTTCTACTAATTTCTCTTGTATAGCACGAGCTGGTTGGAGACAAGCGTTCACGTGCAGAAAAAAGGCTCTGAGAACTGGAACTTTGAGTCTTTTGAACCGATAGGCCTTTCTATAGCTTTGTACAGCTTTGACAGCTCGTCACCAAAACAAAAACTAAAGTCTTGAATTTTTCTGTCTGTGATATGTTACTGATTCTGGAACGACGTTGGAGAGTCAGATTAGAAAGTATTGCCTGCCCTTGAAGGCAAATCACATGTCTCTTGTACACTTAACACCTCGAAATTATATCATCGCCGAAATGTTTAAGTAATCTATGTAATCTATCTTCATGTTGTACAGTGAACGCTTGAGTCTCCTGTTCATTCATAAGGTTAATAAGTAAACAGGCTACCATAATAATAAATGTGTAGTATTTGAGGTGCAAGCCTTGGCACCAATTACATGCTATTGTCATGTTATTGAGCGTGTGCAGGTGTGACACTAACAACACCTCCAGCACGTTGGACAACAGGTGGTGTCCTGACAGCCTGTCCCTCCAGTTTGTCTTCGTCATAGCTGCAGAACTCGGTGTATCATATGAGCAGCGGCTGCACCCGTGACACCAGTGGTCGTAAATCACGAGGTTATCGGGACATTTTGACACTGACGCGAGTTTGCAGCAGGCTTCTGCGTATCTAAGATGGAAATGTCACCTTACTGCGATTTCATCAAAAATCTTCGTTTACTTTCCATCCTGTGACAGAGGCAGTCACTTCCAGAAAGCATTCTTTCAAACTTTATACATAAGGGAGATAGTATCACCAATTCATCTTGTGCCTGGTACGCGACGAAAAAGTTATCAACTTTTGGAACGTGCCTTCCCCTTTCAGATAACGGGCAAGAAAATAAAGAAACATAATAAACGAATAATTTCCGCAATCTTGGAATTTCTCTCCTTATTTCGCGAGGGTCTTGCCCCTTTTCACCTTATAAGAACGAAGCTTTTATAATGCTGTTCTCGAATAAAATTTTCTTATTGAACTATCCCAATAAATATGATAAAAAAAAAACACGACTTTCGGATACCAAATTCTCTGTCATCACTTATGCAACGCATGTTGGATGCGATGCGACATCCCATTTCTGATAGGACGTTGATTACGTTAACCGGATACCTGATTTGCTGCTGGTTGGATCTGTTAGGAGCGCGTCTATTCGAAACATTTACCAACACACCTTATCCTCATAAATTTGTCACTGTCTCGTTTTTTCAGTTCGAAGCTTCACTCAGTTTATCTCTGTTCACTAGGTCAATTGTTTTTTTTTTTTTGTTTAAGGCTTTACGTCGTGTCAAGGTCATTTGTAGCGGGAAATGACTGGAGCAAGGAACGGGAAGGAATTCGGCAATGGTCTTAAATTAAACTTTCCGGGATTTTCCTGTATGATCTGGGAAAACAGTGAAAAGCCAAAATCTGGATGGCGGGACGGAGATTCGATCCCATGTCCTCCTGAATGCGAAGCCATAACGTTACCGAGGTCATCTGAGACTGTAATTTTAACATGCTCTGCTTTATTTCTTACTAAAAGTGACTGTACTGTGCCTGAAGGAATGCGACCCGTCTTTAGCGAATTGTTGTAGGGAAAGGGAAACAAAGTTTTTTCCAAGGAATTTTCCAAGAATATTGAGGAGCGAGATAGGTCTGTAAGTTTGGAGGAACAACTGATTCTTATTTGTCTTGCGCACTGTGTAACAAGAGTAGGGGAAGCAGGACCTAATGAGTTGTAGATTTGGGTGGAGTATGTCTGGTATTTTTTAGGACACCAATAGTTGCTTTGATGTCGTTGGGAATAGAGGATTTTTTATTCTATCAGTTAACTAGAGAAGGTTTCCCATGACAGAAAAAGTTCCCTATAATTTGCCTCAAAAATCGATGGGCTTCTCTAAACACTGTCTTCATTAATATCACTACACTCGTCATAAATGAACTGCTTTTTCCCTCGCGGTGTGTATTCATCACCATTTTCCTCGTGTAGTGGCTATAACGACTGGGTGGTTCCTTCCTTGCTTTTATTAATGTCCAGAAAACATCGGGGTTTTATTGTGCTCGGCGATGAATCTTGTCCCAGCATTCTGTTCCGTGCTGCTCTCCATGGTATCCGATTTCATGGGTGACTCTATTTGTTATTCTACAGTCCTTAGGTTCTCGATATTTTTGCCAACGTATCCAATAATAATTTTTAAATATTATTAGATGCGAATCGCGGGGAGGCAATCTTTTTTCCCAGGATTGTGTGAAATTTTTATATTCTTGTCAAATTCTTTAATTTCGTTAACGAGTTGGTCTAATTTTTCAATCGACTTGACGCTTAAATTCCACTTCTTTCTGTCCTGTAATGTGGTGGATTGGTATTTTTGCAAGGGAACAATTATAGAGAACATTTTACCCTCTGATCGCCTCACGACTGCATAACACATAAAATCGCTGCTTTTTGGTCAGAATTGAGGTAAGTATGCAAAGAGAAAGCAACAGACCAGGGAATGTGCTTGAACACAAAAATGTCAATGATATCTGACCTGCACATTTGTTCAATATCAACAGCCATGACTTCCGCGTGCTTGAGTGCAGGTAAATCAGTTGGTCCATGTGTTACGCGTTGTTTTTTTTTATGATTACTGCCGTCCCTCTCCTTCGCTTATTATGGCTGTCGGTCATGTGCAGCTTATAGTTTCTCACCTGAAATCACTGATCCGTTCGCACTTGAGTTTCGCTGAATAAGGTGAGGCTTGTGTTACGTTCATCCAAAAATATTTCCAGCGTATGCCACCGACATTCCACGTCATGATTTTTCAGTTAATTTTTTTCTACTTATGAAATTCATAAAGGAGTTAACTACCACGACAATTTTGGCTTCCGTGTCAGCAGATTCTTTAAGTTCTGAAGTTATGTGTTAAATTATTTATTCAAAAACTTCTCCATTTGTTAAGGAATTTGCTGAGATCTGAGAGGGGGCAAGATTTTAGTGAATTTTGCTAGAAAGAGTTTGTGGTTATTCTTTCCACATGTGGAGCAGGAGAATTGTTATTATTATTTGAATGACGTTCCTAGGTATTTGCAGCTGATAGTAGTAGCACGGAACAGTTTGTTTTATTTCTAAGAGGAAACTGAACCTCTTCGCACTCGATCTAAACAGTTGATTTGTTTAGTGCTGATTGACTTTTTATTTTTACCTTATTTCCGTTTATTTTTTATTTCCTCCCTGACATTTAGAGACTTCAGACAAAGGGTGTGAGGAATTCGGAATGAGAATCAATAGGACCAAAACTAAATGTATGATGGTGGGAAAGAGTAGTAAAGAAATGATGATAACGCTGCACGGAGAAATAATTGAACATGTGGAGTCCTTTAAAAATCTCGGGAATATTGTGAGTGGTGATATGAGCTGCAAGAAGGAGGTAGAAACTAGAATAGCAATGGCAAAGGAAGCTTTCAATAGAAAGAAAAATTTACTATGCAGAAGGCTGGACAATGAGGAAAAAATTAGCTAAATGTTTTGTATGGAGGGTAGGACTGTATTGGGTAGACACATGGACGCTACGCATAGAAGGTCTAAAGAGGTTGGAAGCTTTTGAAATGTGGTTATGGAGGAGGATGGAGAAAATAAGTTGGCAGGACAAAGTAAGGAATGAGGAAGTGCTGAAACGAACAGGAGAGAAAAGGTCACTCACAAAAACAATAAGAAACAGAAAAAAGAACTGGATTGGGCATGTGCTGAGGAACTAATGTTTGTTTAAGACTGCTCTGGAGGGGACTGTAAACGGAGAGAAGAGAAGAGGTCGGCGAAGGATGAAAATGATGGATGATATAATGATAAACGGGAGATATATAGAAACTAAAAGAATGGTGGAACAGAGGGAGGCGTGGAGGGCTGTCACTGTGCGTGGACCTGCTGTATAGCAGAGAACCCTTGATGATGATGACATTGGTTAGTTATAGTCCTTTCTTTAATATGTAAAGATATGTATGCCATTTTCTGCATCTGATATTGGCACATTTTGGGGGCCCTGCTTCTTTCTCCAAATTTTCGTTCCTAAATTTAACAAATCGAGGTACTATTATTCTTGAACTCATGCCCGAAATTTTGGATTGGTCCACTGAGTTCAACGTAAGACTCTACCCTCTCTTTGAGACGGGAGACAGGGTGCTAATGACCTAGATGTCGACGCTCCCTAAAGCCCAAATAACAAAAACAGCAACCACGAGACGGGAGAATGTTCCTAATATTATAGATATTTTAACCCCGCCCTTTACACTGGCGTTTAGTTGGCACAATGAGGTTTTAGGGCCTATTGCAACCGTACACTCAGCGTCCGTTCAAACAGTGGGCCGGTGACCGTCTTTCGGTGCGAACTAATCGAACACGAACATCCGATGACAATTTTTTGTTTGTACGTGCGTGCAGCGGTGATCTTCGATACACTGTCGAGGAGTGATCAGTTCAACGCAACGTACAGCTCAGCTGTGGTTATGATGTATTAAATAGGTCTCAAAACCATATTAAATGAATATTTGTTAAGTTTCATAGCAACAGTTATTTTACTGGATCCGACTATTTTGGTGTCCTGGTTAGAGTTTTCATTTATTTATCCTTTTTTCCTAGCTTTCTGTCTTAGAGAGAAAATGTTGCTCTCTTTGACTTTATAAATTTCCGATTGAGGTACTGTTTTTGTTATTTACGCTATGATTGTTTTCTTTTGCATTAGGTTTGTGTGTGCACGATTGATAATGGTGTTTTGTGACTATTCTTCTGTTCCAGTTTCTTACGTGAGGTGAAGAGTTTTTTTTTTGTTAAAGGATTCGGTTGTCCCGGTTGGTTATTCCTAGCATGGATTTCTATGATTCTGATACTTCGGACGATTATTTAGAATCATGCGGAGGCACTGTATAAGATTTGTAGACACGAGATTATGATGTAACAACATGGCTCCACAAAATTAGAATATATTACACTATCAACCATACTTTTAAAATATACCATAAGGATATCATAAGGACATCAAAATATATTGGGTGGTATTCGTTAAGATATGAGACAACTTCACTGAAGGAACAATTCTTACTTATAAATCCAAAAGTGTACATTAGACTGCGAGAAAGTTTATAATGCAAAGCAATGTCTAAAACTGCTAACATTTACAAGGAGATGGATCGTCTAATACCAAGTTAACAATAAAAGGAAAAACTGTGGCCTCAGAGGAGTCTAAAACAATTTATATTTTCTTGCTATAAAAGGCATAGATGAAATAGGCTTTGCTAAAAATAAAAGTAGTATTTATGATTAACACAAAGTTTAAAACCCAATGGCACCCATATTGAACAGCTGCAAGCGACACATTTCCAATCTAATAAACGTAATTTACAACTACAGGGTTATTTTTACAAACGAATGCTGTTTTCTTGCTTCTAATGTAACAAACAGCGAAGAAATACAACAACCAGCTTTTACGGAAAACCCGGAGAATGGCTCTCCAAAACATTCGGCGAGATCTTCTGAAAGATTTGAGGAAAGAATTATTAGCAAAGGAACTGCAATTTCCGGAGTATTCGTTCCAGTGACCACAGATTGTGAGCTGTAAGTACTTTCCCCGGTAATTATGCAGAACAGAACAATGTTCTAGAGAAAAAAATGTTTTATAAGGAATTTTAGGCATATTTTTTACACAACGCACATGATCCTCTAAATGAAATTTTCTAATTTCTTACTGAAAACTATAGGTATAATTCGGGCAAAGTTAATCCCAGTTTTTTTTATATTTTACGCCAGGAGAAGCCTTTTTACTTATGGCTTTACGCCTCATCGACGTGGAGGTTATTAGGGGCGGGATGGGATTGGGGACAAGTAACGGGAAGGAATTCGGCCATGCCCTTTTGAATGAAGCTTACCGGCATTCATCTAGAGTGATTTGGGGAAACCATGGATACCCCAAATCTGGATTCCCAGACGGGGATTCGAACCGGATTCCTCCCGAATGTGAGGCCAGAACTTTGACCGTTCACCCACCACGCTCGATCGTCAATAGAAAACCAGGATAATTGACAAAATGTAGAAATTTCAGACCTATATCTCCAGGACGTTACTACGGGATTGTCAAACTATTCGGAACCGCATATGAAATTAAACTTATAATAAGAATCGCGGAACGAAGTTAATATTATCTTGATTTATTAGTTTGGTAACAGTTTCTAAAATGAAATTTATTAATTTAAGAGGAGCGTAACGTGTATCTTCTAAATCCTATGTCTTGGAACAGATATATAGGGTGTTTCAAACTGTATTTTATAACTTTGAAATATAATATAGATACTCGTATGTAAGCTGTGTTCTAAATGCTTTTTTGATAATGAATCACATTCGCAGAGGTGATAGGATAGAGCTAATGTGGTATATCAATCTGAAATGAGGTACCTCGGTGAGGAAATAGCCGAGTTACAGGTTATGTGCCAAAATTTATTTTTGGATGCCTATGAAAGCGGATAAGAGAGCTTACGAATCATTGTTTGTAATATTATAAGCTGCGAATACGTTTACAATAGTTATTCAAAATGGCGTTTTACGACTTCGATACAAGTATGAAAACATAGCACTGAGTTCTGTCGCACGCGGTTCACCAACATTGGCGTGGTTTTGACGATGATACAGGCAGCGAGAAATCTTGATTCTTGGCTGTCCGGGTGGCGCCGCGTCATGTTTCTTGAAACCGACGTTTCGACCCTCATTCTGGGGTCTTCTTCCAGGGCAGAACTGCGTCTTCGGTCAGCGAGTGGTCTTATTTTATAGCCGAGGCCCGCGTCCGTCTAGATGGTTCGATTTGTCCGGCCAATCAGAGGTCCGAGCCGTCACGTGGTTCGTTGGCCTGGCGGGGCGCGGCGCGGTCTGGTGGGAGGTGACACGTGACATGCTCTCTCCGCAACAGCGAGAGCCAGGCGTCGTGCATTTCAGCCCGTTGTCTTAACCGCCTGGCTCTCGCTGTTGCGGAGAGAGCATGTCACATGTCACCTCAAACCAGACCGCACCGCGCCGCGCCAGGCCAACGAACCACGTGACGGCTCGGACCTTTGATTGGCCGGGCAAATCGAACCATCTAGACGGACGCGGGCCTCGGCTATAAAATAAGATCACTCGCTGACCGAAGACGCAGTTCTGCCATGGAAGAAGACCCCTGAATGAGGGTCGAAACGTCGTTTTCAAGAAACATGACGCGGCGCCACCCGGACAGCCAAGAATCAACTGACTCTGGCCGCGGAAGCCTACGATTACAGCGAGAAATCTTGTTAGCAGATCCTCTTCAGTGCCTGCAGACGTTTCTTATTCCAGCTTTTCACATGAACCCACACCGAGCGTGGTGGGGTCGCGGTAAACTTCTGGCCTCGCATTCGGGAGGACGCGTGTTAGAATCCCCGTCCGGGCATCCAGATTTATATATCCATGGTTTCCCCAAATCACTCTAGGCGAATTCCAGGATGCTTCCTTAAAAATGCATTGGCCGAATTCCTTTCTGTTCCATCCCACCCGTCTATAACTACCACGATGTCAACGAGGCGAAAAGCCATAAGCAAAGATAAAACACATACAAATATCAAAGTGAGAGACATGAAGTGTGGAGTTGCCGTGAAACAAAAGCTCATTTTCCTATGCACTTTTCAGGCAACATCGTGTGAAATATTAGTTTGGGTTCCATTATGCTGAATCCATCTCAACTTGTAAACACAGACTGCAGCCTAAGGATAGACTATATCAGATACTACACATCAGACAATCTTCATTTTCAGTTTTGAACTCGCATTGTTGGAGCGCAGTTTTCTTTCTGATATACCCAAATTGGTCTGGTTGCTTACCCTTGTGTTATATCCCCTCCATCCGGAAACCGGTTTTGGTTTATAACTTGCGACTGCGATATTTCTAGACCAAAGTTCCTTATCTCATGTTAAGACATTCTCCCATCTGCGTTATCCCTGAAACTTTGTATCATCGTTGCAGAGACATCTTGCAAGTGTTACATTTTGATTTTACTTGGAAAATTTTCGAGACAAAATTCGGACCGTGCAAGCATTCGCCAACAACATTACCAAAAATCACCTCAAACCATAATTAGGGTGGGCTGTAGATAAGACTGTCACATTTTTTATTCGAACAATAATAGTACATTTGTTTTTGGATGGCAAAAATAGAGTAATCTGTATAGAAAATAGTACTTTTTTTGAAAGCTTATTTATCATTGCTTTCTGACACATTGTTCTTAATAGTTCCACAACATCTGTACAGTCTAAATTAAACTATATGATGAGCAAGTACTTTATTAAGTTAGGCGAAGGATTTTTCTTTCATTCCTCCAGTTTACATTCATAACAGAAAAATTATTTCAATGAATGCAGAAGTGGCAGGTACAGATATAAAAGAAAATGTAGAAGACATTGTCATGCACACGACGTATTCGGTCGGATGGGGCCGAGTGACAGAAAAATCCCAAAATGTTGACCAGATATTATTTCTGTACTTAAAAAGTCAACCGGCAAGGTAAAAATGTGTGTTATCTGAAAAAGAAAACGTATCTCACTGTTGTAGATTATACAACATGTCCACGTGAAATAGAGTACAATAGTCTGTAATAGAGTACAGGTGGCAACACTAGATGTAAGTTATGACTAAGGTTCAAACCATTTGTGTCTCCCAAAATGCAGTATGGTGAAATTGAAGTTTAGTGCATTCTGTATATAGTGTTGAAGGACCCGGAATAA
Source organism: Vandiemenella viatica (assembly GCA_031002005.1). Lineage (NCBI taxonomy): Eukaryota > Metazoa > Arthropoda > Insecta > Orthoptera > Morabidae > Vandiemenella > Vandiemenella viatica. The sequence continues at coordinate 150,682,218 of CM061919.1, read as the reverse complement.
GATAACGTTCAAGCCTTACTTCGACCAAGCAAGCACCAGCTATTCAAGTGCTACTTGTGCAACCGACATGTTTATTGACAATCTCATCCTGTACATCTTTAGAAAAACATCCAACTCGTAGCGCAGTTTTTTACAAGTGATCCACTTTTTTAAAGGGTGGGTAGCAGCCAACAAGAGGAAAAACTAATTATAAAAGCCAGCAGGAAGGAGAGCGCTTTGGGAGTGACAGCGGACAGACACTCAAGTAATTTTCGTCTCGAGAGGCGCCACCCGTTTTCTGGGAAGCGCAGATTACGCGACGAGCAAAACCAGTTCTCCCTTTTTTCACCGTCGCAGAGTGTATTAATCCGTGGCAGGGAGGTGATGCGTCGTAGACACGGCGCCTCTGCAACGACGGATTTTCGCGGCGGAGCTGGGAGGGCGCCAAATACCTTTTGGAGCCGCTGCGGGCAGAGCTGCTTTTTTTCAGACATGGGATTGGCTTATCTCGCCGATTTATTGCGGTCCAATATTCTCTCCACCGGGGACCCACACATTCTGGGACGTGAAAGGCAAAGAGCGAAGTGTGATTATCATAGGAACTGCTGCATTCTGCTGCCAGCCAGGCGTAAGAACTGGTCATCTCATATGCGTTGTGGATCACACTTTACATTGACCTTTTCTTCCTATCTTTCCTTTGTTGCTATAGTATATAGGAAACTAACTTCTCTAGCTTTGGATCTTACCCCTCCCCCTTCTTCCCATTTCAATACGCATATTTGATCTTAGTGATTCGCTTCACTCATAATTTTTCCATAAAGCTATTGATTTAATTAAAAAAATTAATGTACGACGTAAAGAATTAGTCAACAACAGAGCATGTAGCTAAACAAATAAAATAAACTCACTTGTTGGAGTTTTACTGTTTGAATTAAAGGTGATGTGAAGGTTTATTAGAGAACTTGTAGCTTAGCAATGTGTGTGGTTTTACCATAAGTTGTGCAGTTGACGAGGCAGATAGCTACTTCAAAAGAGTTGTTCTCCCTTTCTACATCTACATATATACTCTGCAATTCACAAAATTGTGGGTGGCAGAGGGTGCTCAGCACCAAAGCTAATCTCTTTGCTGTGCATTCCAATCCCTAATGGTACGAGGGAAAAAAGAATTCATATAAGAATCAGTCCGGCACCTTATTTCTCTAATTTTATTTTTCCTGTCCTTCCGACTCAAATAGGTTGGTGGAAGAAGTATTTCACTACACTCAAAAGTGAAAGTGGGAGTACGCATGTTTTTCAATAAGTTTAAACGAAACGTGTGTCGTCTATCTACCAGAGACTCCCAACCTAATATACTGATCAGTTCTGTGACGCTTTCATAAGGACTGTAGCAAGCGGTCACGAATCGAGCGGCTCTTCTCTGTACTTTCTCTATACTTTCGATCAATCCCTTACGAAACGGGTCCCAAATGGCACAACAATAATCCAAATGTGGACGCACAAGAGATTTGTACGCTATCTCCTTTGTTTGTTCATTACAATTTTTTAAGATTCGTCCTATGAATCGCAGCCTAGAATTTGCTCTACCTACTAACGAATTAATGTGTATGTCCCATTTCATGTTCCTTTGTACTGTTACTCCCAAACATTTCATAGAATCGACCATATCAATAACTGAACTGTTTACCTCGTATTTCTGAACAATCGGATTCTTTTTGTTAGTTATGCTCATTGTCTTGCACTTTTTTACAATTTAGAGTAAGTTTCCACTCAGCGCACCAAGCCAAAATAACATTCAGATCGCGCTGAATTTCTAAGCAATCGGCCAAATTTCTTACTTCCCTATAAATAACCGCATCATCAGCAAACAATCTAAAAAGGCTTTTCACTTTGTCTCCCAGATCGTTTATAAAAACTAAGAAAAGAAATGGTCCTATTGCACTTCTTTGAGGTACACCCGATGTAACATCTAGATTAGAAGAACTTTCGCCTTCAACAACATACTGTGACCAACCAGTTAGAAAATCAACTCCCGGTATCTATTATTCAGAGTGAGAACGTAGCTAAAATTTTTTGACAAAATCTGTTGCCATTGATGCGTGAAGCCACCTTCAAGCAAACGTAGAAATTTGTAAAAATTTGTCAACCTTACGCCATGAAATGGATTTTTGTAAAGTAAATTAGATATTTTTCTAGAAGTACATAAGTAACTCTGGTTTAGTCTATATAGGTATCTTTTGTAAACAAAGACAAATGTGGAGAAAGATACCAAATACTGAAGCTCACTGAAGTAAGTCTTTAAGATTATCACTTACGTAACGAATTTCATACTATACTCTGTTCACCCCTAACTGGCGGCTCAAGGTCATCTTCCCCTTGCACCGCTTCTCACCTCACCACCCATCCGTTGCAGACTGCTGTGTCCACAGATTGGGCTTCAGACGCAGGGTTGTCAAACAGCTATTTTGTAGATACAACACAGATCAATTTAAATTTTGTCCCCTGTATATAACAGTCAAGAAATGGCTATCAGTAATGAGCTTAGTGAATACTTACACGCTACCCTATGATCATCCCAGGTATTGTTACGGCTCCATGCAATGCCCAACTTATGTACAACGGATCAAGCCGTAAACGGAATCACTAAGAACAATGCTGCCAAATGTGAGTAAATACTTGGAATCTCAAGGAAATCCTAAAGCGTATTCTATACCTAACTCTTTACACACTTTCCGTCGCTTAAGCATTATCATCTTTCGTTTTATACGATACAAAAAGAGTCGTTACTGGCAAATATTCAGTGCCAGAAATAGCGCAACACAATTCTAAACCAGTAAAACAATGAATAAAGTAGGAAGTGCGTTTTGTTACAACTCCGACATACTTTTTAATTGCTGACTAATCGTTAGATGAATATCATTTCAAGTTTATAAAAAGCTAGGGAACTAGCGATACAATTAGAGTGTTAGGACTAACATTGTAAGGAAAGAATAGGTAAAAGTAAAACTGGGAGATTTTTATGTCATTTGATGAAACAAAGTATAACAGAATCAGGTACAGATATGGTGATGGAAAATTAACTCGTAATGTATATTAGAACCAGCTTCCTACTTAAAAAATATAAAATCAGTAGGAGCAGGTATCAGTTAAAAAATGTTTTGATATGTTGTCTATACCTACCAATATGCAACTTGTAAGCAGTGTTAGCAAACGGGGAAATGAAAGACAAATCTGTGACATGAGTGGTCAATCAGGAACAATCACCAATCCGTCGTTTGCTGAAAGCAGCAAATAATGATGATGTTGAGAATGTCTGATTCGCATGAACAAAATAGTGGGAGAACAATGCGAACTGAACATAAAGTGGGTAAAATATATAATAGTCAAATAGTAATATATAATAGTAAAATATATAATATTCAAAGTGTGCATGTAATGCGGTAGCTTAGGAAGTACAACGGCTGAAGCAGGAATATTTTTAAAAGTAGAATAGCACTAGGAAACTGGTACTTCTTCCGAAAGAGAACTTTTTTAGTTTAAAACATTTACCGAGGCCTTGGGAAGTCTCAAAACTGTATTTATCGTTCACAGAACAAAACGGATAGGTAATTTGTTAGTTGGATGTAATAGTTGAATAATAACATTGTTGAGGCAGACGAAGATTTGAATATATCAAGCACATAATTAAGGACGAATGATGTAATGATTATACTGAGAGGAAGAGATTAGGCAGTCAACCTGGTCCCTAACTCTCACTAGCGGGCGTTCCAGCTTCCATGGTCGACGGTAGGCGTTTTGTCCTACACTGAAGCACTTTCGTTTATTTTAAAATTTATTTGACTTAAAAAAATTAATGATGTTAATTTACAACGTCAGGAGCTAATAAAACTCTTATAGGTTGCCAAAGTATTGTGTCATTATTTGACCAATTCGTTATAATCTATTGTACAGAGAATTTCAACAATTTCCCGAATTATCATCTACAAAAGAAAATTGCAATGGAATTAATATTGATAAATTCAGTAGTGATCTCAACGACATTTAATAGGACATGGAAAAATGATTTGAAGATATTCTGAAATTGAAGATGACTGACCGAATGAAAAATCCTTTTACTGCAACTATTTAAGAGGCTGATACAATTTGCCAAGAGGAAATTGTATATGATGAAGAAAGTGAACATAAATTTGATAGTGGTGGATATGAAAACCTGTGACAAAAATGCCTGTATTATATCTAGAAAAGTGGAAAATTATAACCTGCTATATGTACCTTACCCTATCGTAATCAGGCTTTGATGCTGTTATTCATATTATGACCAAAGAAAGAAACCGTCTGAATATTTCCAAAGAGTTTCCTTACAAAAATTCAGCCAGTATTTAGTTTCGGACCATCAGTCTCAGGAATCTCGTTAATAATTTAAGTAATTAAATGTAATTTCACCAGACTTCATGCTTCTATGTATGCAGAGTTAAACAAACATATAGATTTAACTACAGTCAGTAGTTTTATAAAGATTTATTCTGCCACACTTAGCGAAAGTCAGACTGAAAATATTTGGTATATAATTATTATTACGCGCGTTAATTTGCTGTAACTATGCTGTATAAATTTTATAAAATAAGATTAGTTCCCTACTTATAAGTCACCATTACTGAGGAACTGGATGCTGGTTCGGAAATTTTAGTACTGAGAGAGATATAAAAATGGGCGGTAGTTAAAGAGGTTGCCTACCCTTGCATTAAACTATTAGGGAGATTGATGACAAGAAAAAGGCAATTTTTTTGGAAAGAGATTAACAGTTTTGTATGCTTGAGTTATATGTTGTAGCAATTACAGCATATTGCCTAATTCACACACACACACACACACAAGTAATCACCTTTAGCTTACTTTTGCACCAATAAACGTATTCCATTAAGTAATTCCTTTTAACTAATAGGACCGTACCTGAATTCCTTTAGCGAAGAATTGGTCTGCGTATTTAATCTAAACTTATTTCAACAACTATGCATTTTAAATGAAGTTTCCTCTCTAGCATGCCTCGGTTGCTTTGCACGGTCAATATAACAGTGGCTCGATGGCCATATTGCTCATAGGAATACCTTGACACAGCGGAGAATTGCTCACCAGATACGCAGATAGGCGAAGGTTTTTCAGATATGGAGGACAAGCAATTGTAAGATACAAAAACCCGAATTCCAGGTTGTTGAAGAATTGCATCAGAAAAGCATTCATACCATCAGAGAGATTGAAGATCAAAGAAAACATTGGCTTCACTAAACTGATACTGCGAGCCAATTTATGAATTCTTCCCATCCTTACATAGCTATCCGTGAAGTTCTCTCTGTATTTAATCTTCCCTTATTAAGGAGACACTTTTCTATGATGATATGTTCCGTCATCATTACTGTCGTCTTTAACCTAACTGGGCGCATGTTGTCGGAAGTGCGACGTGGACATTTGGCAATGAATTCCGAATTCAGTGTTTGCATAGAAATGCCTGCTACCGAGACTACTGCAAACTCCAAAGACAATCGTCTGTCGGATATTGTCGGAACATCTATTCCACTTAATGTCAGGTCCTAGTACTGATTAGTTTTACAAAACTCTCCGGCGACTCTGAGCAATTTCAAAAGCAATACCAATGTTCGATTTTTGTGTACGTGATGGGTTGTAGAGATCTCGATGCATAAATTATTTTGACCTCTCGTATTTCAATCAGGTAAAGTCGAAAGACAATGTTTTCAATTATTGTCAGATTATATGTCTTTCCATCATCTAATCAGACGAATTATCGTATTTGTACCCTAAGAATGAGGTATATTTTTCGTTTAACACTTAATTCACCTTCCGTATTTCATATTTTTGTTGGTTTTATGAATAGCTTCATCTCGACACAACAGTTCCGGTCAACTAACTCTCCTACGTGCTTCACACATTCTAATCTTTCTTTCGTTCTTCGATTTTTCCTTCAACTAACGTATTAACCAATTCGACATGTGACTCAACATACTGTCTTTTCTTTATATCGGCTGTGAATTTCTTTACCCATTTTGCAGTTCAATAGCCCCTACATATCCTACTTTACCTGTTCTCTTAATTTTCAACTTCCTTCTATAACACTGTTTCTAATTATTCATTTGTCTTTGTTTTTTATATTCCTGAAAACCAGAGTTAAATTACTTAAAGTGCTTTGTACCATACATACAGCTTAAGAACTTTAGACTCTTAGATCAACTTTTAACGGTTTATATTTTTCTAGGAGACTTTTTTCCGTTTTTTCACGTAATTCATGCTTCTGCTGTCATTTGTAATTTTACTTCATAAGCAACCCGATTCTCTTGCTTCTTCCGTTACATTTGAGCCTATTTTTATATTTAGTCATTTCTTATTGTTGTCACTTCTGTTACACTTTTTTGCCTTGTTACATGTGTAGTAAAAATTAGTCTCCGATACTAATTGTGCTGTAGTATTCCTTATTACCACCGCAATGGTAATTTATAAACAATACGTTTTCAGATCCTTTCTTCATCTCTATTACGCTTTTTTTTTTTTAAAGTTTATCCTCAGTCACCAAGAAGAATATTGGTAACTCCCCCAGTTTTAAATTCAAGAAAAACCCTTACATAAACAAAATATTACATAACATGTTTGGATAAGCGGTGCAAGGCCTATAGAGATAATACGCTTACTATTTTCTTCTCTTGGAATAGATCCTTCATAATCACGCCGTAGAACCACAGGGTCATAGAAAGTTTAGCTTCAGCAGAAAAAAATTAGCACGAAATGTGAAATCGTTATATCGGTTCTTGCTTACAAGATTTAAATCACTTGAAATAATGCTTATTTGATAAATTACAGCACGGTATATTTAGCATATATACCAGTAAGTAGCTTACGTTGTAAATTGTTACTGTGATACCAACATAAAACTTTATCACTTTAACGAGTGCCTTGTGCAACGTAATATTTTGTAAATGGAGATGTGACAGTCCTTAGATGAAATCAATCATCCACCGTGGCGGGCGTACCTAATACAATTTTAGACTGCTTTCAAGAATAATCCATGAAAATACTAGAAATGTGCCCATTTAATCCTCGGAATGTATACGTTCAAGGAGTTAAACAAACATACAGGACATACAAGAAGTGACAATCGCACCCATCCCTAGGCATAGACGGTATTTAATGACGTTAAACTCAGTCAGAAAATAAATTTCAATATAAATTTGTGGGCAGTCACAAATAATATATTACACATAAGAAAAAACAGAGACTCCATAGAACATAAGAAAAACCAACAGAAAAATCAACTGAGTTACGGCATTACAGTTTCGATAATAAACGGCGTTTACAGCGATTTAATTTAACTAAAATATTTGCCATGAGGTTTTCGACATAAATTGTTATAAATTTGTAATGAAGTTAAAAAAAATACTTTGCAACGTCACCGAAACCATTGTCCAACGAACTCGCGGAGAGGAAAATTATACTGTGGACGGTATTTCCATAAACTTTCTGACTGACCAACGATCTGCGATTTCATTCATTCAGCCACAGCTGGATAGAATCTTCCAAAAGAAAGAGTGGTCCATTAAGATTACATAGCAAAGTTATGGAAATACAAAATGACATATTTAACTTCTTCAGATACCTTAGTTATTAATTATCATTTAGGCAGTAATACGGATTAGCGAAAAAATTGTATTTTTTATGTTTAGTTTCAGAATATTTATATGTCAAGTGCAGTAAGGAAGTCACAAATGTGAATTTATCGTTTTGCTATAGTAGTTCTCACACTTGGTCTTCTTCTAAAATGCACTCAGCAACGAAAGTTTTCTTAGACACAAGTAACAGAGATCGTTTTTGTTCGCAGAATCATCGACGCCATCAGTGTATGATAAGGACAACCCCGGATCAAAGATAGAAAGAGGTAAGTGACTACAGCAAGGTGATGCAGTTCAGTAAGTACCTACACCATCATGCAAAATTGTCTTGCGTTCCCATACAGTGTTCAATTCTTTTTAATCATTTTACGTATAACGTACGGAATCAATAGAGAGTGGTAGTGAATTTCAAAATGTGTTTTCAGGTAAATTAAACTGTTCCTATCATGTTAAAGACCATACTATCATAAAAAAACATAAGGTTTTGTAATTTCTTCAGTTTTAAATAATTTTTTCAAGTTTTTTCATTCAATCTGACTGCAGATTTTCCTACAAAATGTTTTACTAGTTTCTACCAGTTTCTGTTTATTTTCGATTGTAAATTATGATACACTTAAATTCTCCTATAATCATTTGTTATTTGTCCCTCCCATCATAAACACTTCATAAAACCGTCTGCTTGAAAGTGAAGCTGAAAAAAATAAAATAACTTTGACAACTAACGCTATTCTTCGATATTAAAGCTAAGGATATTTGATATACACTACCTTCCCATTCATAGCAAAGGTTATCGTTGACTTTCAAGAGGCAAACAGTTACACTTTATATTCGCATCATATAGAGTAACGGCTCGAATACGTAAAGAGAAGATAAATAAAATTTTCACAATATCGATTTCGGTGAGATGGAACGCAGTTTTGGCGGATGACAGCTCTTTATTCCGTATCTAGAGAACGAAGGTGACATAAATACGCCCCGTGGAAATATCGTATCACCCCTCCGTTCAGAGTGGATAGTCAAATTTTCCTTAAAAATTGAAAAAAAAAAATCAGCTTCGATACTTCTCTATTTTACAACAGTTCTAAGACTTAAGATAGTGTTCCTTAATAGTTACTTTTAGACATGCAGTAAAATCTTTTAAAAAGCTGTAATTTGTACATCATGCAAGCATTTAACCACACTTTTTATTCTTAATAACACTGCAAGAATTTTTTTGTGTAGCGAATAGTGTGAATAATAAATATTTCTTTAGAAGTCTATAATAAGGTCTGCCAAGTGTGGAAAACTTATCAGATGGTAGATAAGAAGCAATAAAATAAAATTTGCTTCACGAATCATATGTCAGCTATTTTCATTCTTTCCATATATATTGCGCTGTCCCTCTATTCTTATATAATTTCCTGTAATTTTCTGCAATGAATCAACAATTCTTGTCTTGCAGATTCATAAATGCAGTTGCTTAACGCAACGAAGATGAAACACTTATTGCCTTATTAAAAACAAAACAAAAACAATTTGTTTCATAGTCAACTTGTTAATATACGAACTCGATCAAAGTCTATTGTTTTTTTTTTTTTTTTTTTTTTTTTTTTTTTTTAAAGTGGCATTCGGCATTTTAGCCATTCAGCCAGCAACTGTGTTGTCTTTTTTTTTCTTCTTTGTTTCTCAATTGTGTCTGTACATTATTCTTGTGTTATTGAGTATTACAAATGACAGGACAACACAGGACAAACTCAACACTTAATTAAAACCACCCATGCCCTGGGCCGGACTCGAACCGGCGGCCCCTGCAACGTGACGCCAGCTCGCTAGCCCAGCGCTACCGGGGTCGGCGTTCGATCAAAGTCTATAACACTTTATGCCAAAAAAGTTGATTACTTGGGATCATAACATTCAGTTGTTGGTTAGATGTTACTTACTGCAAAGTTATGCAAACCGAATCAGTTTTTGTCAATAGAAATTCACACGATGGATACAGATGTTTTTTCGGTGGATCACTTTTACTGAGCGTGATGTGCGAGCGGTCACGCTCTGACCCCGGGGTCGGGAGGATGCGGGTTCGAATCTCCGTCCACGCATCTAGATTTGGGTTTCCATAGTTTCCCCAAATAACTTCAGGCGAATGCCGGGATACTTCCTTTAAAAGGCCATGGTTGTACTCCATCCCGTTCCTTGCCCCCTCCCCCAAATCTTTTCTCGCCTCTAATGACCTAGACGTCAACGATCCGTTAAGCTAGAAACAAAGCAAAAAAAACAACAAAAAACTAATAAACAAAAAACAAATAAACAATAAACAAATAAACAAATAAACAAAAAACAAAAAAAAAAAAATTTCGGCTGCAAGTAATAATGTATATCTCAGGTAAACTACACTGCCCTATCAGACGTTCGAGACGAAAGGAATGCTGGGGTATCATGACTGATGCAGGTCAAAGAACATTTTAGATCAGATTGCAGCAAAACACACGACATTCGCGGTACAGAAGAAGCATGTGAGGCACATTTCTTAGGAGTTCCGACTGAGTCATACTGCTAGTGCTCGCCATTACAGAACAGGGGTCAAAGGGATCAGAGACGCGCTGGGAGGTCAAAGCAAGGGAACGTTAGTGATTGAACCCAGCGGCGTCCAGTGGCTCGTTCTTGCTGCAAGCAATGTCACCTATCTCAACTAGACCCTCCTGTTTTTGCAGACTGACTGCCAGTTCTTGCTGTACCACACTGCACATATAGTTTGCAGAACTCAAACCAGCCTTTTTTACGCAGACTAATGCAGGAATACTTCGCTATGTTTCTCGCTAGGTGAATTCAACCGAGTCTGTTGGGTGAGCGATTAACTTCTTGACTTGTCGCTCAAGAGGATGCTGTTTCGATTCCCGGTCCAACCATCTTCATTTCAGTTTTCGATGCTTTACCCAAATCACTCCAGGCAAATGTCAGGATGGATTGTTCAAAAAGCCAGGGTCGAATGCTTACCACATCTCGTCCCCAAATCTCTAAGCAAGAGAGAAAAAATGGAGGCAAGTGTACCCAGCCAGTAGCTCAGAGCCATTAAATGGAATACCATGAGGAGTTCATGCAGGTGCTAATCCTATATCGAGCAGCCTTCATCTTATAACGTCGCTACATAACCTACACCAAGCAAGACATTCTCATTAAATATCCTCTATTGAAATGCAGGGAAGGTGGCGTAAAGGCGTTTGTTCCCAAATAGATAATCACTAGGATTCGGATCTTTGTGAAAGGTTATATTTTTTCTATCATCTTTTCGAGCTGCAATGCTGACTTAAACACTGATTGAACGTTTCTGATTATATTGTATTTTATATAGCATATAAATGCATATTCAGGCCATATTCCTAGTTTTGGTCATTTAACGATAATATTTTTGACCATGCGGTTATATTTTGAGGAAAAATTTGGTAATTTCCAGAATTTCCTAGACGTTATAGATGAGAAGAAATTAAGATAATTATTCACAGAACTGTACTCCTATTATACATTGGAGGAAAAAACAGAACTAATTGTCACTGAACTGCTCAGAATTTATGATTGAAGAATTAAAGTTATGAATTATTATAATTTGTCACTTTCTAAGCTTTAATCTTGACAATGAAGCGGAAGCATTCTTGTGTCGAGCAGCGTCAATCAATGTCTCATTGTCACCAATATTTTTGAAAATAATCTTCAGTGTTAAATCTGCAGTAGATCAGTGAGTACCACCATGCCAAAAACAAAATTTTCTGCCTAATGTGTGTAAGTTACGAAGTTACGTAAAGGAATTTGGAGAGGATTATTTTAGTGCAGAGGAAAGAGTTCTTTCCTGTAAATTATGTGAAATTAAAGTGACTTCAAAATAGCTATTTAAAATTGAATTTCCCAATGGAGCAGTAAATGCACGGAAACCAACTATGCTGTCTACACGCTAGCAACACTACTAGAAAAAATAAATGTACAATTGAGCATGTTTTGATGTATAGAAAATTTAAATTTTTGGTCATATTTTGTTATTTTTAGGTCATATTTACGCATTTTTAAGGTCGTATTTGCATGCATATTTCTCTATTTAGTGGTCATAAGATCCGAATCCTAACCAAAACATCATGTTCTTAATTTTACAGCTATAATTTCGTATTAGAAACAGCCTTCTATAAGTGTTTCATCAACGCCAGCTTTTCGGTAAATATAAACGAATAAGCGTATTCTCAAACCTAAAATATGTCTTCCTGTTCCAGGTTAACGTATGCACCACAAAAATTCTTGTTCATCTCTCACCGACACAAATGTTTGGGTTTATTTTTGCGTTTGAATTTGAGCTAATCATACTGATATTACAAATGCGAATGTGTGCATGTTTGTTACTAAATCACGCCCAACGGACTCAGCGGATTTGAAATAAATTTGGTTCGGAGATAGAATACAGTATGGATTTTAAAATATTGTAGTTTATATCCCGTAAAAAAAAAAAAAAATTTCTGCTAGGAATTGTTAGGCGGCTACTTGAGCTGCTACGTTCCAGATTCGGCTGGAGTAATTATGATGAAATTTGGTATACGTTTTTCTCATGGAAGGACAAAAAATACTAACGGGCTAAATTAATCGCAAGCAGCCCGGGTAATGCCATGTACCCTGCTAGTGATAAGACAACTTTTATATATTTTTACATAAAACTCGGACGTAGTTCATCTATACATTACGTAGCCATAATATCAGTGTATCTGGCAAAAGAGAAGCTTGCTTGTCACTACGTAATGATAATCACTCCGAAGCTAATAATAGAATGCACTGGTCAAGAGACACGTATGCGTATAACGGAAAGATTCATACGAATAAATAATTTACATGGAATAAGATAGTTGGTTTTAATTTAGTGAGAGAATAATCTCTGGTTTGCCTAACAGTGCGTAACTTTAGAGGTGCTAATAATACATAATAGTAAATAGCTATATCTTACTAACAACACAGGTTAAAAAACAAACATATTAAAGTAATCCATGAATAATCATCAATATTATTATAATAATATTATAATTCATTGAACAATAACGTTTTTTTCCTATACCAAACACAAATAATCAAAGGGAAACTTGTTTTATCGCAAGAAATAATTTATAAATCTGAAATACTAGTACTATTAGCTTAAACATTAATAATTTAGTAATTTGTAGGATTTTTTCGTCCAAATTTTTAACTATTTATTTGTTTGTAACAATCCTGTGTGTAGAATGTACAAAGAAATTTTCATCTTTTGCGTTTGATAATCAAACAATCCGGTGTATGTTACATTTGTTTCTAATTCAATATCTAAATACTTTGGCACGAAACTGGAGCTAAGAACGTAACTAACAAAAATCTGTTATTTCAAATTGAATTCTGTATGAAATATTTCGATATAAATTAATTCCTGACAATTATCTGTATTAGGATCAAGTAGATTGGATACATTCTGTTACTCTTCATGGCTTACCTTAGTAATAATAAAGAAGTTGTAGAACTTATCAGTTTTCTTTCTACGAAATTATCAGTTCTCCATTCATTTCCATTAATTTTTTGAATAGTACTTTATAGCTTGGTTATAGTGTAAGTAGAAATAGATGTATACACGGAGAAAATCTTCGATTGGTGTTTCGAAATACCACTGCTCTTTACCGATGTTCTCCAGTGCGCCTTGTTTCAAAATTCGCGTACTTCGTTTCGACTGAGAAACACGATGGAACAAGCAAACAACATTTTTCAGAATTACAGCCTCTACGGAATTCCGGCTTAATACGGCAATTTCCAAGTAATTATTTCGTGAATAGCCAGCCTGCCGCTGTGTGTACTGCGATACAGGAATCCTCTTAATCGTGTGCGGGAGAGAGTGAGGAAAGTGGGGTACCAAACAGAAGGACAGATAACATGGACACGAGGAGGAAGGGTTTGAGTGCAAAAAAGTGAGATATGTGGTGCTGCAGGTCTGTAATTCATTCTCAGTCCCTCTCTACTCTTGGAGGCTTAACGGGGTACAGCACTGTGAGAAATGCTGCGGCCACATGTGTGGTAGCCGCGTTATACCAGCTGGGATTTTGCCAATAAAGGGAAGGCCGCCTTTTGCATGCACTCTATAAATTAAATGAAAAATTAAACCGGTGGTGTACGTGGCGGATAATCTGAACGGATTATACGCGACTTTAGTACATATCGTGAAATACTGTAACTGCCGGAAATCCATCGCTATGATTTTAACGACCATATGCGACCAAATATTTCGGAAATATTCCCCGTACCTCACATTAAAGAAAAAAAACCACAACTTTGTGAAGTGGCGTCCACACAAGAAATGATGAATTTACTTCTTGGTTCTCCGGGTGGATCCACGTCGATTTATTAAAACCTAACGTTTCTGCCATCGTGCTGTGACCTTCTTCAGAGGACTGCTTTGTTAGTTTCCGCTATCGCCTTATGTAGTAGCGGGAAGCGAGCGCGCGCGCGCTAATCGGCCGCGGTGACGTCACTGCGCCCAGTGTAGGCGGTAGGGTGGGGTCGTTCGTCTTGGGTTTTCCAGAGGGGGTATGACCAAATATGGTCAAGTTGTAAACCACTGTCGGCATTCATGTAATTCGGCCATGTTTGTATTTCTAATGCTTCTCTTACAAACCTAGGCCACCATATGCTCTCAATGGCTATATCGCTAGTCTCATCAAATAAAATTGAGTGGCCACTTTCGCCTTTATGTAGAACTACAGCGCACTTGCTTGCGTCGTTATTTTTCAAACGACTGATGTGCTCATTGATCCTCTCCTTAACGGTGCGTCCTGTTTCCCCAATGTAAATCTTGCCGCAACTACAAGGAATTTCATATACCCCTGCAAATGTTCCCTCTTGTCTTTCACGCTGGTCAGGCTGCTGGAAAGTTTCCTAGGGCCTGCTTATTCTTTTTAAGCAGCCGACCAATCTTATTCGTCACTCCTTGGCTGTATGGCAGGACGGCCACAGCCTTGTTCTCCGCCGATGATGCTGCAGTGCGAGACAGAGTGGAGCGATCAAGGCATGCCAAGGCTTTATTACAAGCAGCAATGCTATAGCCATTGGCTAGAAAAGTCTACTTTAAATTTCTCTTTTCAGCGGCCATACTCGTTTCGTCACATACCACTGAAGCGCGGAGAGTTAATGTTTTTAAAATTACACTTTTGATCGCTGGATGATGGTAACAGTCAGCATGTAGGTACCGATTAGTGTGCGTTGGTTTTTGGTATACTCGGTGGCCCAAGGAGCCATCATCATTTCTTGTAACTAATACATCCAGGAACGGGAGGTGATTGACAATTTCAATCTGCATAGTAAAGTTGACCATATCATGGGCTCTGTTTAAATGATCGAAGAAGACATGGATCGACTCTATTACATGGGACCAGATGACAAATGTGTCATCCACAAATTTCAGCCATAGTGACGGCTTTAAGGGGGCGTTATGGATAGCTTCACCTTCGAAAGCTCCCATGAGCTTTCAGTACAAGAACCACTTCTACCAACAGAAGGAAGGAGCTGCCATGGGAAGCCCACTGCCCCAGTAGTCGCCGACTTATTCATTGATCCTTCCTTCAAAATTCTATGGGCGAATTCCTTACCGTTCCTTGTCCCCAGTCCTTTCCCGCCTCTAATGATCTCGACGTCGACGAGGCGGAAAGCCATAACTATAAAAAAAATATCAATACAAAGAGTGGTGTGTTCATCTTTGATGCTGTGACCGAGCGTGTTGGTGTAACGGTCAGCGTTCTGGCCTCGCATTCGAATCCCCTTAACGGACACAAGACTTCTCAGATGTGATTTCAAACTGTTCCCAACCGTCAAAACACAAGCTGTTGTCTGGATGATTACACGTTTTGTGACTTACATAACAATGGAGCAGAATCACACACTCGAAAAATTTAAAAATACCCTCAGAATCAACAGATGGAGATTGAAAACTGGAAACTACATTGATAAAAATTATGGCCCATATTTGTATGCTCTCGTATAATATTACAGCACTACAAATATGGAGCACCATGTACTGTGTGATGAAATATGATGGAGACCCAGTAAAATATAAAACTGCCTCGGAAATCGCGGCTTTATAATGTATGTAAGCTTAGTGAAGATATCTGGTTTAGAGTGTAATAGAAACTCTTTGGCAGTAAGAAAGTACCTGTAGACATGAATTTCACATTTGTGTTCTTGTAAAATAGTAAAAATAAAGATTTTACTAAAAAAAATCCCGGTCCGGGCATCCAGATTTGGGTTTTCCATGGTTTCTCAAATCACTCCAGGCAAATGCCGGGATGCTTCCTTCAAAAGGCCATGCCCGAATTCCTTCCCATTACTTGCCCCCCATCCTTTCCCGTCGCTAAAGACCTCGCTGTTACGAGACGTTAAGCAGTTAAAAAAGATGATGCTATGTGGTCTTTGGTGCCTATTTTTCAGGTTATGAAAGGAAATGTTTATCTTTAATGTAATGCCATCTTTGTCATCTTTCGATTCAATTTGCTCATACCACAATTTCCATGTTAGTTCTTAAACTGTGAAAACCTCAACCAAATTGGTTGGGTAATTATTGCTTGATACGTGTACAAGCAAATCCCACGGATATAACCTATTACAGATTCATGTATGTAGTGATTAAAGGAAAAAGTATAAACTGCATCGAGCATTTAAACTCTAGTGCTGATTTTTATAATTACTTTTTACCAGCACTATGTTGAAAATGTAACTGTTGCATGAAAATCATCTTGAAATGTATCCAGTTTTCAGCTCCTATGGCATCATATCAGCAGTTTTGAGTGTGAGGTCTGCCATTGTTCAGTATAAATCGTAAAGGCAAACATACGTTTTTAGATTTACTCGAAATTCATCTCGTATAATGACAAACTGGGAAAATAAAAATAAGAGTTTGCTGCCCGAACTTATATCTTGTTCTCGTTATTATGTCATAGAGTTTTAATTTTATAACTTAGTTGAACATTTTATATTTGTGATAAAATTATGTAGCCACGAATTTTTTTATACATATGAATGAGTTTTACATCCATCGTTCATCAGATTTATGATCGTCTTTTTAGCCTTTTCCCAGTTATCAGTAAAATTTATTATTAATTTTGTGTAAATCCACGAAACTGGCGACTGGTCTTTATGGCATTCCGACTTAACGAAAATTCAAAAGAAATCAGTTTATTACTGGTTCTCATTATAATTTTATTATGTTGCATGCTTTGGTGACGACTTATAAATGCGTCGAACTCTCCTACTAGGAAGTATCACAGCAATAATTTGTTGTTGTAAGACAAACCAGTGTTCTTTTCTTTTCATTCTTCATATATCTCTCTATTTCAAATCCACATAAATTGCAGTCTTTCAATTTATTATTAAAATAATTTGCCAGGCCGTCAAAAATGACGGTTTGAATGAAATGGTCTGGCAATTAATTTTCCTTGTTGTTGCTTACTATAATAGAATTGTTATTAAGTAGCACTCATAACATTCATTTTTTAAGTAAGTAATGTTTCACATACTTCGACTCCATCTTGTTCCATTGGACAATCTTCTTCACAGTTAACAGGAAGTTATAGGCGAAAAACACAACATTCATTATTGTTTTGTTGAAATTTTAAGTTAAAGAGAAATGACATTGAACCACTACAAAAACATAACTAGGCATCTTCTATTTTTAGCTTGGTAATAGCAAAATATATTGGCAGACAGTAAATTATATACATCATTCTAATCTAAATAACTAATCAGTATCATGACACGATGAACAAACTGCCCATTTATTAATATTGATTACCATGTCTTTACAACTTGACACTAACCAGGTAACTAGACTGTAGGACTGTAGAACTGTTGATAATGAACTCCATGAAAATAGGCCATCATCTATATTAAGGAACCGTTCTCGAACTAGCTGCGGAGACTCGCACTTTCACACGTCGGTAAAACCTCTGATCACTCTAATCAGTTTTGTTACACAGATAAAAATCTTCAGTGGTACACTATCATAATATATATTACTAGCAGATACCCGCGACTTCGTAGGCGTGGATTAAGAATTTCTTTACCAGAATTGAATATAGAAAGTTGTTGGTAACGAAGGATTGGTCCCAAACAATACCGAGTCGGCATAATATGACAGGAAAGCCATCACTATATCATTCTACCATCGAACCTGTCTCTTGAAGAGAATCAATTTCCAACATTTTTAAAAACAGAAAAACAAACGACGGTGAGGGGATGTGTGTGTGTGTGTGGGGGGGGGGGGGGGGGGGGGAGGTTGTTAACTAAAGGCAGCTTTATTTCAGCATGGTCTTTTCTTCTTTCTTCAGCATGAGCATCCGATTCTTGGGTTCTAATAACTTTAGCTGCTTGTGCTCTGCTAGAGCTACAACATAGGCCAACATAGGCCAGTTTACGCCCGAAAGGCATGTCAAAACAGAAGGCAAAATAAATTGATTCCAGAAACATTTAAGCAGACACAAAGTAACAGGACAGAGAAAATCGACATCTATACTAAATACTACGTTTTTTTTTTTTTTTTCCTACACGAAATTTACTAACAAATTATACACTAACATAATGCGCGAGAAGCACAGCTTGAGCAACCGACGTAACATTACAAACTAACACACACATCCATCACTCTGTCACCATTCGATAATACTCAAAATTTCGTGACTACAATTGTTAATCATACCGAAAAAAAAAAAAAAAAAAAAAATGTCCCATGCCCTCCCTACAGATTTGCTTGTCAAATTCCGTCAATATCGGTAGAGGCATTTAGTCGTTAAAAAGTAACAAAAGACAGAGACTTGCTTCCGCATTTATAGTATTATTACTGCATACCACACACACTGACTGCAAATCACCCCTGAGGGATCAATATAACATAAAAAAGTGTACACCTACAGCATTGCAAGACTACCTACGATTTGTCTCGCATTACACCCCTAACTTTGTTATATCTACAGTTTAACATTCAATTCAAATAACTGACGGCCCAGGCGTGACTCTTACGATCAAAAACAATTTTTAAAAATCTTTACCTCCACGGATATTTGAACCGGAGACCACGACCCTAACATAAGTAAGCAAGTGCTTTAGGCACTCAGCTACCTGGTCGCTACACGGAAAAATGGTATAGAGACCTCCACATTCATCACGTCTGTCTATCGCCATTCAGTTACTTTTCGAAATTATAAGACAACATGTATTATTTATACAGATAATTTTTCAACCAAATGTAGAGAGTATTTTTCTCCTTGTTTCAAAGGATACGTGTGCAATGCTTCATCGAGATCGGATGAAAACTGTGGATTTGTATGAAGAACAAACAAACAAACAAACATACATACATACATTCATCTTTATATACATAGATTTCTAAAAATTGTTTTCTTGTGACGAGTCTTCCTTCTTGCTTCATACTAAACCAAGATAGATAAAAGAGATATCATAATAAAGAAGCACAGAGTTGATCAGTTCCAATCCTGACAAACAGGCACTAATCCAAGATCCCATTAGGCAGCCTCTTGGAATCAACCTACCCAGGGAAACCTAACGGAATTTAACCGTGTGAGAACAGGCCGCGTTAGAAGCAACTACTGGATACAAAAGTGGGTAATAATAGAAAATACTTCTTGTGACAGCGGAAATCATCAGCAAACCATTCACCACATCGCCATGTAATACCCACTTAAGAGATTCAGTGGCACAATGCATCAGATTCACGCAGCAACCACAGAAGTAATCGAATGGCTGTAATAATATATCATTAGTCTGTAGTAACAATCATGTTTGGTTCTATGTATTGTGATTCAATGTAGTTACTGTCTTTGTATCCTTTTGCCATATGAAATAAATAAATAATAAAGATTAAGTTCTTCACTTTTGTAACGTCATTAATTAAGAAATCGCGGGTGATTATCGCATTACTACTAGATAGCAGCACTGTGTACTGCGGGTAATGATTGCATTACTACTAGATAGCAGCACTGTGTATTGCGGGAGATGATCACATTACCGCTAGATATTTCACTTGACAAATAAATAATTGATGTCGTAAAATGAAATGGTTCAGAGCCAAACTGCTTGGCGTCACTGGGGCGGTAAGAAGTGATTACATTACCACTAGATAGAAAACATGGATAAACTATGTGTGAGGGCATTTTCGCATATTTTTCTTATTACATTTTATTTTGTGTTTTAAATTATCATGAGTTGGTTTCATACGTACGTCGCGTTTCGAAAAGTGTTTTTTAATGATTTCGTATGACGTAGTTAGTGTTTTGTTAAACAGCTATTTCAGTTTATGAATGACCAGTTGCTACAAATGAGCCGCTCTTGTTTTATCCTACCACAGATTACCGACCTCGCAGTTCATTGTTTATCATGAAAAATATATGCGCTAATCATAGCTATCAGGCTTTGCGGTGAACTGTCAGCGTTATGTGAAAATTGTTGTAAAATCCCAACAAGTGTCACTTCAGTTTTGTGAACCATTGTGGAAATTCTGCCAATTTTTTTTACGCTCCAGACGAGCGGACTAACGCTAGAACGAGTAAATTTGTGGTCCAGCAACACGCGATGTATTCACGCGCGCACCGCTACTGTGCGAGAAACAGAGGGCGGTGCGTCGTGTTTGAGGTGGACCTGCGGTCGGTTTAAACTCTGCGCCCGATAATTAACCTCTCTATTTATTGTACTGTGCCACAGCCGGGGTCAGTGAACTCGCAAATTATACTGTGTACCTCGCGACTGCAAGGCAGAGAATACTTCTCCGCTTGGGTATACTCATATGAAAACTACTTGTTGTTGTCAAATAATTTCTTTGGCCAGTGGCATTACACGAGACCGGAAACTGTAATCAACAAACCTCTGCAAAACACGCACTATACACCATGAAAAACGTTACCTGTAACTCTGAAGGCAATATAGAACGGTCGGTGGTTACGGAACAGCAAGAAACATTTAAATCGAAACGCGTGAAAAAACGTAATATGTATACTAGATGAAGGAAAGGGAAACAAGAAAACGTCTGTAGGCAATAGAACCGTGTGTGTTTATGTGAGCGGTCTGTAGCTCACTGGAAAAGTCTCTATCGGACGTTGGAAATAGTTAAAATAACAGTTTTTTTGAGGAGTCAAACCCGTAGTTTGGTTATAACAAGAGTTGCTGTTTATGTGTGTTACATACGTAACAATGAGTCCTTTGTCTGGAATCTACGTAAAGCTGCTGATCTGTCAATACATCGACACAGAGTTGGATTGCGCAGAAAGCTGATTCTCTCATGAATGATGTGTTAGCGACATAGATACTTTTAATACTTTCTGTTTTGTCAAAACGTTATGCGTTTAATAACACAATGTAACAAAAAAAAAAACTTTTTGCTTGTTTAAGTAAATTTTATGCTTGTTTTGGATGTATCATGTCACAAATAAACTACACTGAACATTCCTACTTATATATAATCATTTATTTGCTTTTTATGCCCAATAATATAAAATTAATTGGTTAAAATTATATTAGCTAAGAACACTTTATATATGAAAGGAATGAACGGTTCAACTTGTAGTGGGTGCCTTGGTGGGCAAACTACGTTACAATTATCTTTCATACCTTTATGATTAATAATAGTGGATTTTTAATTTTAATTTTTATGAAGGAGTGAAAATTTATTAATTTTGCAAGAATCTCGACGTTAGTTGGAATTTAGGAAAAATTGTCACAAGATGACATTTATTTTCTTATCACTGGCGATTACAAGTCTGAGCGAATTTACCGTTAACATTAACACAAATTCGCAAAATCATAAAAGCAACGCTCAGAGGTACAATTAGCCGTCATGAGCAAGCAAACAATTGTATATTTACTTTTAAATATATCTCAGAATCAAAATGCAAGAAATAATGACAACTGGAAACAATGAAAAATACAAGTTATGACGACCTCAGACAAAGGCATCATAATACTGTTACTTTACAGTTAAAAAGACAATCATGGGCGCCACGAATGAACAATATATCATTCGAAAATAATTAGTTCTGGCAAATTATGCCGCTAGCTCAGGGGTTTTTACAATTACAAAGTGAGAACATGGATCTATCCTCTCAAAGTCGTTTACGGGGTCTGTTTCACGGAATGCACAATCAGATGGCTTGGTCGTAATAAATTACCATTGTAGTTCAGCGTCTGGTGTCTGCGGTGACTGGAGTGGACCCACGATATGTGAGACTATCTCACAAGGCAACTACAAGCATCTCTGGTCTGACAATGCGCGTCATCGCATTACCGGCTGTGTTGCTGTGATAAGCTTGCTCCAGCGAGGCAAGCTGGCAGCCAGAAATCGTACAACGGCAGTTGGCGAGAGAAGCCAAGTTTCCAAGTCCACCTCAGACTAGACTCGCATAGCATGGACTCGATGATCGAATTGAAGCTCGTCGCTCTTCTCTCCCACGAGGAAACTTCTCGCTCCGCCCCTTTGTAGTCTCGAAGCTCACATATAACAGAAATTCCCAGGATTTTAAGTTATACGCTCATTTGGATTGGATCTTCAGGTCGGCACCTAATGTCACGTGATATCCCCGATATGTGACTTGCCCAGAGTATCTAACAGAGGTCGGACAAATTCGGCTAAGTTCGCCGGGGTGAGAGCCCATTCGGGTGTCGGGCGGCAGGCTTTTCCCGCCAGGTGAGTGACCCATCCCCAGGGAGCAGAGTGTGGTCCGGCAAACCCCAAATCCGCGAAGTCCTGTCGCCATGGCTCGGGAAGACCAAGATTAGCTTCAAGCCTACATAGCTCAATAATTCTTTAATATTCGCTTTACCTAGATACACTGTATGTTCACCATTTCATTACAGTCCTCACTTGGAATCTTGCGTACTTTATAAAATTACAACAAAAATCTATTTAGGTGGACGCCCAAGATTTATGTAAATTACTCTAACATTATGACATATATAATAAAAATGCACCTTGTAACGTGGCGACAGCGCGTCATGTTACAAACTGTATGTAACATGTTTCAGACTGACGGAATTGATGAATAATGGCGTCTTCCCGTTGCCGTAAGCATAGTCCAGACTGTTATTGTTATGTGTGCGGCATCTTCCTGGGCTCGAAAGCAGTAAAGCATAGAAAAAAGGATGCTAACAACTTCTGCTTAGCATACAGGTCTTATTTTGGTATGCCTGTGGGAGACCAAGACAAGAACTGGGCACCACATGTTGTATGTGGATGTTGCAGATCCACTCTTGAGGCCTGGTATAGAGGAGAAAAAAGAAAAATGAAATTTGGTGTACCTAGAATTTGGTGTGAACCAGTAGATCACCTCTCCAACTGCTGTTTCTGTGTTACTGACTTGTCTCACCATAAGAGGTGTAAAAAAAAATGTTTTTGCATATCCAGACTTGCCATCATCTCTTAGGCCCATTCCACACGGTGAGGAGCTTCCCATTCCTCCTCCACCGCCAGTACTGATAGAGTGTGAAGACAGTAGTGAATCAAATACCGACATCGACCACGAAGAAGACTTCTCAGAGGATGAGGATGCTACACCTCACTACCCCACACAATATGCGTTAAATGACTTGATCAGGGATCTAGGACTTACAAAATCCAAAACAGAAATTCTAAAGCAGTGGAACCTAGTGAGTAAGAGTTGCAAGATATCCAGCCAGAGGAAACACCATGAAACTTTCTCACGATACTTCACTCTGACAGACAAGTTGTGCTATTTCCACAATGTGCTAGGCCTTTAATTCCAATCGCTCATTCGACTCACCTAAGGGAAGAATACTCAAGCGTTCAACATCTCCTTCAGGTGGTAAAATATGCTGAACATCGGTGGGAAGTAATTGGTGATTTCAAAATGATTGCATTTCTGATGAAACTACAAGGAGGAAACTCAAAGAATCCCTGCTTTCTCTGTCTTTGGGATAGGCAGACATTTTTAGACTGTTGAGTGGCCATTGAGGTAGGGGTTTCTAGTTGGCCAGAAAAATGTCAAGTGGGAACCCCTTGTCGAGCAGGAAAAGATACTAATGCTTCCCCTCCATATTAAGCTTGGAATCGTCAAGCAATTTGTAAAGGCCTTAGATACAACATCAGATACAATGAAGTACCTCCAGAATGTGTTCCCCAAACTATCGGAAGGTAAGATAAAGGGTGGAATTTTTGTGGGCCCCAGAGTGAAAAAATTACTTCGTGATGACACATTCATCAGCAAGCTTCTATCAGTTCAAAGAAAGGCCTGGAAGAGCTTGGAGAATGTTGTGCATGGTTTCCTAGGTAATCACAGAATGGACAATTACAGTGACGTGGTTGAGGGTCTTTTGAAGAACTACAAAGCAATGGGGTGCAGAATGTCTCTTAAGCTGCATATTCTCCACTCGCATCTAGATGTTTTCAAGTCTCATATGGGTGCATATTCAGAAGAACTGGGTGAAAGGTTCCATCAGGACTTGCAATTGTTTTAAAGAAGGTACCAGGGACAGTATAATGAGCGAATGCTTGGTGATTATATCTGGGGACTGATCAGAGAGATTGATGAAACGTATAAGAGGAAATGTAGGAAGACAACACATTTTTAAGCACACTGTACATGACATGAAAACATTTTCATGTACATCATAACTTTTGTAATATATATTTACTGCATTTACGTTTTTTTTTTTTTTCAAACGTTGTATTTAAGAATTTCTTTTGTTTTGTTTCATTGGTATATGTAAACGAGCAATCATTTTTCTAAATAAATGCATTTTCCTAAAATTAAGAAAATCGATGGCATTTCCCTAAAGACAATTTCCCAAAGGCAAGTGTTTTGAAACACACTGCATCAGAAACAATTAACTTCAACAAAATTTTGTTACATGGTGTGATTGAAGTCAATGGCATTTAAATAATCATTATAAGAAATTGAAACCAATCTCTCATAGTCCCTGTAATTCCAAGCGTTAATACGAACCTGTTTATTAGTACTAGTATGTATTTTAGCAAAGGAACCAAACACATGATATCTGTAAAAACACAGAGTAGACCTACTCCTCGTGTCATACACAAAACACTTTCGTTAATTAGGGTGGCACCATGTCTGAGTCAGATCAGGATTCACAGTGCTGGAAATATCGCCATGCGTTCCTACCTAGCGATTCCTTCATTGCGTTTCATACACAAACTACACGGATACAGGTGTTACATGCTACTGGTATTTCCCTTGGTTTTGAAAATACGGACTACCACAGCTCTTAAGGAAGCTACAATCAAAGGAAAGGTATTTTACATTCCAATCACAGAGAGATAACGAAATAAAACGATTTGTTGCCATCTACTGATCCGATTAACAATTTTTGGACTGATTTATCAGAGTTGATGGTACTCTCAACTTGAAAAACTTTTGCATCAAGTGTTTTTAATAAAAGAAATTGTTATTTGCATAATAAACCTCGTCCTACTATCTATTACGGAACAATTAAGATAAGAATGAGTAATTGAATTTATGAATTTCGATATAAATTAGTTGAATGATTGGATTGAAACATAGTAAAGAATGGTCGGTAAAAGCGTTTAAAGGATTATTACCGGACTTACCAACTAAATACCAAGAAAATCTAATTTCATATAAACGAATTGAACAACGAAATCTAAACATACTAAGTAGGAACTCACAATGTACTGCAATTAAAAGTGAACGTAAGCGATTTTTTGAGTTTACAGTTCAATAGTTCTGTAAGGTACCAATTATCCTGGGAAATGATCTGCCAATTGTGAGCTAGCCACTCTGTTAGTAATTAGTGTTAGAACGGTCCAAATTCTTCTCTATCAACACATGCAAGCAGTTAGCTCGGCTAAACCAATTGTGAGCTATTTTGACATAGTCTGGAAATTAAAAACTCACTGTTCTTTTATAACATTTATGTTACATTGAAACACGCTTCCGATTCATTTTACAAGTTATGGGGGCGTCCTTTAATTACGTGATGTAAGTTTTTGATACCTTTTTTTTAAGCTCTCATGCTCCCTCCTCCCCATAAAGTCGATATCCGCGTCATTTTTAGACCATTTTTTTTTTAGTTCCATTGTCCTTCAAGAATTTCGGAGCCTCACGTGGCATTGCCATCGACCCTCCCCCCTCCCCCTTGGTGAGATTTAGCCGGACTCTCCCCCCCCCATTTCACCTCACGTAATTAATGGACGCCCTCTCTTTCAGTTTGTGTGCAGAGAACCTATGCTAGCGGTACACACACACTGACCAGCGCTCTACCACAACGTCAAAGAATTTTACTTAAATATAAAACTACGGTCTGTGGAAACCCAACAATATTACTTATCATATCACAAACATTAATACAGTGATTCAGGATACTTAGAATTAATAATTGCTACGTAATTCAATAACAATAATAATAGTATGAGATATAAGTTTTTCTCGGCGTATCTTCGATATAAATTCTTCTCGGGTTTGCCGCCGAATTACATTTTCTATTGTCAAGCTTTCGGCGACTTTCACTGCCGCCATCATCAGGACTGTCCTTCAGACACAACAGTCCTGATGATGGCGGCAGTGAAAGTCGCCGAAAGCTTGACAATAGAAAATGTAATTCGGCGGCAAACCCGAGAAGAATTTATATTTAATAATAATAGTAATTTCATAACGAAAAATTATTGGGATCAATGATAAATTTACAGTTCTCAGAGACTTTAACGTCGTTTTCCTAGCTACAATCTCACTTAGCGGTTTCTGAAGTCGAATTGGCACATACTGCCTCGAATAAGTCTTGCGTCAGTCTCGGTATCAGCTAACGTGTAAGTCATTCCTCAGTGTCACTGAAGTCGATGACTTACGAATCTCGGTGATCTCAGCGTCCACTTTTTATTTTTATTTTGGTCACCTCCATAGGTCATCGTCTCGATCCATATCTAATCAATGATGCTGGACTGTTCCTCAGACCTGTCAGTATCAGAGTGGTCGCCCAGGTTTCCATTCTATTGAACCGTACCCTGCCGAATGTCGCCAGGCTTGTTAGCGTGATACTCCATGACATTTTTTCCGTATGCCCGTAACAAACAGCATGACAAAAATGATCCCAATGTGGCGAAATTACTCTGCTGAAGTGGAATTGTGTTGTCAGAATAAAAAAATGTGACATCTATTTTACTAGTTACTGGCGAAAATCTTTGAAGGAAGTCAACGAAATTGTCTCAGGTACCCATTTGAAGATAATATGTAATATAAAACTTCAATCAAAATAGTCATTTAGAAGGAAATTTGAGTGCATTTTACATGTGACTGAGCAACTGACTTGAACTCAAAATGCATTGAGTAATTTATAGTGATGAAAAGTCTTTTGTTGTTACAAGAAAGCAGAACTTTCTCTGGAACTTTAAGCAAAGAGAAAGTTCCCATAACTGATGACTAAACCCTGGTATCTTGGATATTAATCCCGTTTCAAACAACAAAGCTGTTCAATTTGTTACCGAACATGGTGGGTGAGTGGTATAAACATTCTGGTCTTGAATTCAGGAGGACGCGGGTACAAGTATCCAGATTTTGCTTTCCATAATTTCCCAAATCACTCCAGTTGATTGCCGGTATGCTTCCTTCAATGCCAAAGCCGAATTCCTTCCCGTTCCTTGCCACTGATACTTCCCCGCCTAGGAAGACCTCATTATTCTATACGAACGAGTATCACCAACACGCTGTTCAGTTCTTTCCTAATAACTGGATAGTTCAGTTCTTTCCTAATAATTGATACATCTCTTAAGGAAAGAAGAGTTTCTTCACAAATTAATGCTCAGAGGCCTGTTCACAAGATTTAGAAATTTAATTTTTCTCACACATTGGAGCAAGGTCCAGGAACTAGCGCCAAGGGAGCGCGATTCAGTTTTAATAAGCATTTTGAAACTTTCTTCAATTTTCTTCTCAACCTCAGGGATCTTCAGTCTTTGGTAATCTCATAGTGAGGGAGTGAGTGTAACCAATGAACACCGGGTTTTTATATTGCTGTAGCGTGACGGAAAATTGCAAAAGAAATTTAATATTTTCCTCACTATTCAAATGTTTTACCTTCTCTGCGGGGCTCCTTGCGAGTATTTGTTTCTTTTAGAATGTGAAATAAATCCTATTTGCGTAATAGGCGAAGGCAACGACGCAGTTGAACTTCAGCTCATAAGATCTGATGCAGAAACGCTTCGAACAAATTGAGGCGACGGGAAAGAAATTTCATTTCGATTCTCACTAGTGTGAAATGATTCAGGATTTAAACCCTTCAATTTTTCTTGCTCAGGTTTGCTGTCTCTACCGAATAACAACTTAGTTCATCTGTGATTTACTCTCTCGATGATTTATTTTCAGAAGATATTACATTCCATCAGTTCTGGAAGTGTCTATGAAGAACTTTAGATGACTCTCCAATAATTATCTCCGGTATTTTGATATTAATTGTATTGCAGTTCAAGTTCATGATGAATCATTAAAATTAGGAAAATCCACTAACGCTTGCTACTTTTGGTAATACAAACAATTCTGCCCCTGCAAAAATCAGAGAGCAATAAATGAAACAACAGCACTGAGCACTAAAGATATTTAACTTTATCTTTTTATTAAACTCCATTTATTAAGCCACAAAAAGAAATATTTGGTCATTGTTAATGTTCGACATTTTCCTTAAACGAAAAAACAGACGAAATACAACGGAGAAATATTTCTGAAATATGTTTATGTTTAAGTATTCCCTTGCGTATATTTTCAAGAGCATCAAAAACAAACATCCAGGGAATTAATGGATTTTGGGGGGGGGAGGGGAGGGGGAAGAAAACATAATTCTTTGCAATCATGCGTCCGCTCGAATACCGTAACCTCATCTTCAGTGGTGGTTTTGTATACTGTCCGTTCTGTGAAGATTTCGTTACATTCGGTGCCCCATCAGGTGTATATTTCATGCCTGGTGTATAATCAATCAACCCCTTTCGGTTTTGAACACGTCCTAAACAGATCCTTCTGTAAACTTGAATATAAATGCTAACTGCTGCCCCACTTGCCAGAAAGTGTAGGAAACCACCGTTTTCACGGAAAATGATAAATGAAAACAATCAAGACATTCTGTAACTACGCTGTTATTAAAGTGACACTTCTTCATGCGCAGTAGTGACTTGAAAGATCGTCGCGAAAATTGGTGTCACTTTTCGTATAACAAATGTAATGTAACCCGGTGACCACAGATATTATACAACAAAGACAGTTAATCTGTAAATTATTTATTTATAGTTATATTCTGTATTCATGAAAACTTGTTATTATCTGACATATCGGTGTATTTAACACATATCAGTTTTCGTAAAATATGAAATCGTGATGAGTAAATAGAGATCAAGATCCTTGAACGATATTTATTACTATGATATTTTGAATTGTATACACCAGCGGTCGGCCCGTGTCCGTCTTATAAAAATCATATTGAAAGCCCATATTATAATAATAAAATATAAATGCATAAAAGAGTTAACGCGATCTAACAGCGCAGCGAATGACCTACGCGAACAGAGCAGGACAAGTGTGAGCGGGGACGATTCCCCCACTCTCTCCTTTTTTTGTAACTGCTTTACGTCTCTCAACAGCGAGGTCTTTAGAGACAGAAAAGGATGGGGGCAAGTAATGGGAAGGAATTCGACCATGGCCTTTTTAAGGAAGCATCCCGGCATTTGCCTGGAGTGATTTGGGAAACCATGGAAAACCCAAATCTGGATGCCAGGACGGGGATTCGAACCGCCGTCCTCCCGAATGCGAGGCCAGAACGCTATCCGTTACACCACCACGCTTGGTCCACTCTCTCCTACGATTCGAACAATAGGTCAGCGTTGAGAATAATCTTCTCTCGCTCGCCCGCTGTCCGTCCGCGCTTGCTGTGTCATTGAGTGGAACAAGTTATTTCATGTGTGCCCACCGCCGCCGCGGCCCTGTACCTGCAATTTAGTTATTGTTCTGTGACCTACGAGTACCTACTACTTTGTTTATAGTTCAGTGTATGTGATATATTGATAGTTCACACAATTCCATATCGAAATTGACATGTTTTCAACACGGCTTTTATTCTTACAGCGTGAATTTGACATTGTTTTTTATAAGTTTTACTGATGGCTACAAAAAAGAGGAAGTTAACTGAAGAAAATAGTTTGTTTAACGATGCATTGACAGATTTATACTTTTTTATTAATTGCAATGGAAAGCCGCTATGCTTAATATGAAAAAAAACCCTTGGTATACAAAAAGAATATAACGTCAAACGCCACTATGATACCAAGCATAAAGCAAAATTTGCATGCCTAGTTGGTGATTCCCGGAAAAACAAATTCAACTCACTCAAATCTTCATTCAAGAACCAAAAACGTGTTTTTAAGGTGCAAATTAAAAGTAACGAGTCAAATATACGTGCGAGTTTAAGGATGGCGGAAATACTTGCCAAGTCTGGGCGACCATTTACCCACAGCGAATTAGTAAAACAATGTGCCTTAGCTGTGGCTGGAGAAGTATGCCCTGATGAAAAAAAGAAATTTTAAAATATAAGCTTATCTGCCAGAACTTGTATCCTCACAGTACAGTATGGTAAAGCATGGTAAATCACTTAATTGTTTCTGATATACAAAGTAATGATGTGTCAGATATTGCCCCAGCTTCTAATATTTGTTCGTGGAATTGGTAAGTACTTCAACGTGTGTGAGGAACTGTTACAGTTATGTAGTTTGAAGGGAACGACTAAGGGGGAAGATTTGTTTTGCCACTTAGAACAGGCAATGACGTCAATGAAATTAGTGTGGGAAAAATTGGTAATACTAACAACTGATGGAGGTAGAAACATGAGTGGGCAAAACAAGGGCCTGGTGGGTAGAATTAAAACAAAATTGGCAGAGATAGGATGTGAAATCCTGTTATCTTTTCATTGTATTATCCACCAAGAAGCGATATGTTCCAAAGTCATTTCATGGAGAAAAGTAATGGACATCGTGATATCCACTGCAAACTATATCAGAAATAATGGGTTGACACATCGTCAATTCCGAGAGTTTCTATTGGAAATGGAAGCAGATCATGAAGATGTCCTTTATTATTCAGAAGTAAGTAGAGGTGCACTACTGAAAAGATTTTTCGATCTCGGAAAAGAAATCAACACTTTTATGAATCAGAAAGGTAAATCTGTTCCAGAGCTAACAGACCCTCAATGGTTAATAGATCTTGGATTTTTAACAGATTTAACTCATGAATTAAATACACTGAATGTCAAGCTTCAATGGAAAAACAAACTATTATCTGATACGCATATAGACGTAAAGGCGTTCCAAACTAAAAACCGGCTCTTCATAAAATATATTGATGAAAAAAATTAGATCACTTCCCGACTTGTCTAAAGGCTGTCGAAGAAGCTGGCATTGATTTTAATTGGGATGGTGAGAAAATGAAAGATATTTTAATGGAGTTACAAGGTCAACTCAGTGACAGATTTGGTGATTTCGAGAAGGTTTCGAACAAAAACTGAAGTTATTTGCTTACCCTTTATCATGCTATGTTGAGGATGTACCCAGTAATTTACAAATGAAAGTGATTAAACTTCAATCCAATGAGAGCCAAAAAACGCCTTTTATGAGATGAATGATTTGGTCAAATTTTATGGTAGCTTGCCGTCTGATTTTGTCGAATTGAAAAAGTTTGCTCAGCAGTTTATTTTAATTTTTGGAAGCACTTATTTATGCGAGCAAACTTTATAAATCGTCAATTATCGAAAAAATAAATACGCTTCTCGTCTCGCAAATGATCATTTGAGAGATATATTACGTATTTTAACTTCTAACATGAAAGCTGACACACAAAAAATAGCGCCAGTCAAATGCAACCTCAAACGTCACACGAAATTTAGTATGTAAGATCAACTTTTCCTAGATTGTATCCTCATTGTATTAATAAAATTTGTAAAGTGAATTTTCGCATTTTTGCTGTGTATGCGTTGTTTTGCTACCTTGTGGCCCTTGCCTGCTAAAAGATTGCCGACTGCTGGTACACACGATTAAATTTCGTGCACATACTTGACCTAGGGTAACCGAGCGTGGTGGTGTAACGGATAGCGTTCTGGACTTGCTTTCGGGAGGACGGCGGTTCGAATCCTCGTCCGGGCATCCAGATTTGGGTTTTCCGTGGTTTCCCAAATCACTCCAGGCAAATGCCGGGATGCTTTCTTAAAAAGGCCATGGTCGAATTCCTTCCCATTCCTTGCCCCCATCCTTTCCCGTCTCTAAAGACCTCGCAGTTAACAAAAAAATTGTCCTAGGGTATATTACCTTGCGAAGGTTGCTGACGTAATGCAGCTATCAGGAACCTTATGGTTCACAAAGCCCCTCGTCTCATCTATCCGCCACACGCTACAAAGGAACCAAAGCTGAATAGGCTTGGCAATAACATGTCCCCACAATACGGGACGCAGGCACCGAAGTTCATAGCTGGCCTCACAAAATTATTAATATCTCTATTACTGTTCCATTACTACGTAGCGTACAGTTGGAGCAGTGTAATTACAGTAACGGTATTTATCATTAAATGTAATTAAGGCTAGTAGCAAGAGGAGTCTACTATTGTTCATGGAATTTACTATTGATATTTGCTTCTTGCAGTCATATTTCAATGCGTAGGCGAGCTTGATTTCTGCGGAAATGCTAAGGAACCTTTAGATGAAAGATGAACCTAAGCTACACTTCGAAATTGACTTTCAGAACGTAATCTGAACTGAAATGCATCTCGTACTAAGAAAATTTGAATAAAATTTATAGTAAGTAGTCAAGTATTCTCCTGAAATTCGGAAACAATTTTCTGTAATAGAATATCTACCTTTGCAATGTAAATATAGTGTACATGTACAAATGTCGAGTTTAATTTATAGCAATCAGTGGCATTCTTATCTGATAATGATTAAAGGAGAGAACATTCATATCTAACCAAAACAAATGTTTCTACTCGATATTTCAGAACACTGTCCACAGTAAATTCTTACTATTTCTTTATTCACCACCAAGAATGTTGGGTGAGCGGTTACCGCTATTGCCTCGCATGCGTGAGGACGCCGGTTCGAATCCTCGTCCGGGCATCCAGATTTGGATTTTCCATGGTTTTCCCAAATCTCTTCAGGCGAATGCCGGAATGCTTCCTTCAAAACGCCATGGCTGAATTCCTTCTTGGTCCTTGTCCCCAGTCTCATCCGGCATCTAATGACCTCGGCGTCGCCGAGGTGCAAAGCGATAAGTAAAAATAAAAAAAATCCACATTTTGCTGTCAATTTCAGGATTATTAATTAACTCAGCGTTTCTTGTGGCTTTTGTGTTTGGTTCAGATATAAAATATATACTCAACATTTTATTCCCGTCCAATTTGCAACGAAATCATGATCTTCTACCTCCAACAAGGCTCCTTTATATAATTGATTTCACAATAATTCGCAGGAGAGACAAAACTAAAAATTTTCCTGGAGCTGCCGAAATTATTTTTCACAGTCGTACGTGAATTAATCAGCTAACCTAAGCAAGCAATCATGCTCGCAAATAAATTGTAGCACAAACAAGAGGGATCATTTGAAGATTTCTTTTTTCGTGCCAGAATCAACTTCAAAATTTTCTTAAAATTTTTCCCGATGGAACAAATAGAACGGAACTTAGTAAGCGACAACATTTTACGTTGTATATCAGAAACAATTAAGTGATTTACCATGCTTTACCACACTGTACTGTGCGGTGCAACAACCGACTTCGCTCACTCGGCCAGCGAACACTTGATAATGCTCCCAGCTGTTGCGGGGCAAAGATACTCGAATAAAAAATTCTTATAGACTATAATCTAAGATACCCCAATCACAATACTAACTACTAATCTGCGAAAACCGTTAAATTATATAGAACAGGATACAGTCATTCATACAAATATTTAAGATACCTAGAGTTCATAAAAAGTAAAATAATAGCATAACAAAAATAATTGTAATAATATTAATAACGAAAAATGATTGGAAGAGTTTGTGGTAATGTTTATATGACATAGACAATACTTGTTAAGTTTTGAGCAAAATAATCAACAAATTTTGAGTTTTCTTTATATTATACTGAAACAAATTTATTTACAATAATCTAAATTTTTAAATTCATTACATATTGAAGGTACTCATAATAAATTTGATTCTAACTCAACGATAGCAGTAGCAGCCCACGACGTTTGAGATCCCTGAAAATGTGCTGTCTTAATTAGCACGTGGAAGATATGTGTTTGAGCATTAGTGTACGGAACCCTGCACGCGCGGGACTGGATTTTCACTCTTGTTTCTAATGTGTAATTAACAGCTACCGCTGTTTTATACCTCGTTGTTGGCTCCATTTCCATAAAATTTCTACCACGGTATTTATTGAGATAATGCGAATTTATCGCCTGGATATAAAACGTTGCAGATAATCCGGAAATGGAGGAGCTTTACTCTCTTGTTTTTCCAAATCCGCTGCTGGATTAAGATTTAACAAAATCCGGATAATCCGCATTTATAAAATCTGCCCAATCTGAACTTCATTCAGAGAGGCATTCTTTCGCTAAGAAGAAGAAACTATATGACTTAATTACCTCAGTTGAAACTATTTCCACCACCATTGTTTGCTTCTGTTTACTCTTTATTAACAACTCTTTCATTTCCAAAGTACTGTGTACAGATCACATTTGTATATTCAAAATAATATTAATTTTTATTTCCCAGCATTCGCCTGCAGTGATTTGGGGAAACCATGGAAAACCCAAATCTGGATGCCCGGACGGGGATTCGAACCCGCGTCCTCGCGAATGCGAGGCCAGAACTAGAAATTATCTTCCTCTATCCTTCGATAGACCGATTTCCTGAAGTTATTTCGGTACAAAACTACATGAAATGGCATCGGCACACAATTTCGGTTGTAGGTAAAGCTAATTTAAGATTGAGTCTGGTGTGTCGAATTTTTTTGAACTTGTATCAGAGAGACTGGAATAAAGTATCGAATTATATGCTTAAAAAGTCACTTCAAATACTGGTAGAATTTAAAGTCATAATTAGTCTAGTACAGAACTAGGTACGAAGGTAAATTGTCAGAGGAACATATTCTTCATCGCAACTACTAAAAAATATGAAAAAAAAATTGAAAAGAGTAGCAAATACGAGTAGCAATACGTAAATCTTGCACTGAACATCATCCAGAATAACGTTTTATTCTATATGATATGTTTGCCAAGGTAGTGACTAATAGTATCAGCCTCATGCCACAGAAGTTAAAAAATTTGGCACTGTCTTAATATGAGAACTAGTCTTGTTTGTGAGACAGAAAACGCAATTTACGCCTGAATTTTGTCGCCATATATAAGTCATCCATTTATACTTCACGAACGACGTATTCTTTCCTCTTTCATGCTGTTAAGAATTGTAGTGAAAAAGTTAAGATTCTATACAAAGCTCCTCGGCAACCCCCAGTTTCTCAGTTACAGAAACAGGTTGATGAGTTGGGTCTGCAATCCTGGAGGATGCGGGTTTTAATACCCAACCAGTCATACACATTTAGGTCTCCGTGGTTTCTCAAAATCACTCCAAGTGAATACTGGGATGATTATTTCAAAAATCCATGTTCGATTTTTTTTTCCCATTTCTTGCTCCTATGTACTCCCGGCTTTAATAATATCGAGTCCCAACCAACAAATAAAACATTAACAGTGTACTACATATGTACGATTAAAAGTCATACTGATCAAAATCACACATTTCACAGAAAAATATGAATGGTGACTCTTACAAGCTTAACACTGAGTGTGGTGATTGAGTGGTTAACACTCTGGCCTCGCATTCTGGAGGATGCCGGCTCGAATCCCCGTCCGGGCATCCAGATTTGGGTATTCCATGGTTTCTCCAAATCATTCCAGGTGAATGTCGCGATGATTCCTTCAAAAAGGCCATGACCGAATTCCTTTCGGTTCCTTGTTCCCAGTCCAATCCCGCCTCTAATGACCTTGACGGTGACTAGGCGTAAAGCCATAAGTAAAAAAAGAAAATACAAGCTTAACATTCCGACTACACCTGCCCCTAGTTGAATTCGTGACCTTATTCTGGACGCAAGTTGAGAACATAATCTTGCAGATAGTTTCAAATATTGAGTAAGTATCATGAGGTAATAAAATTGTACAGTAAAGAGTCCGTCAGAATGTCACGAACGCATTCATAATTAGTAAGATGATGCTTCTTCTTTACATTCACTACGGATTGGTAGGAAAACATTTTTAAACCTAGAATATGACTATGAATGACCTAAAACACTGCATACCCAGCTGCAGGGATCGATGAAGAAATCCTCGCGACTGTTCTCTACTACTATCCTCTGAGCAAAAAAAAAAAAAAACGGGTCCTGGAGAATCTCCTCCAAATACCTTGAAACTGTTACGTTCGACAAGGAATGTTTCTGGGCTAGTGAAGATATTTA
Source organism: Vandiemenella viatica (assembly GCA_031002005.1). Lineage (NCBI taxonomy): Eukaryota > Metazoa > Arthropoda > Insecta > Orthoptera > Morabidae > Vandiemenella > Vandiemenella viatica. The sequence goes on along the minus strand of CM061919.1, from coordinate 150,646,065 downwards.
AATGATTGAGATCAAGGAATGAAATTTTATAGAAAATGCAGAATACTATGCCAGCCTAATAGTAAAATTCTGCGACGCCATTAAGGAGAATAGCAGGGGAAAACTTTGAAGATGTGTGTGACTCGTTTGCAATGTCTGCTGTGTGAAGGACATCATTAAAGAATGCGGCTTCACCGAACTCTACCGTCCATCGTACTCATCTTTCTCTCAGAACTGAAGTCTGATCCTCGTGGATAAAAATGAACAGCACGGAAGAATTCTAAGTAACTATTATGGAATATTTAGCGAGCAAACACAAAAAGTAGTGTTATGGTTGAATAAATATCTTGATTTGCCCTGATGGAAAATTTGTTGCAGTAAAAAAATTTTTAAACACTACTATTCATATTTCATTTATCTGAAGATTGATCTTGCTTTGGTAGTTTATTACGTAGGTGCGTATTACGAACATATAAGCCTCGGATATCTGATTAGTAAACTATTTTCTTAGTTACGATGTATGACCAACATAGTTCATATATGAGACTCCAGTTAATTGATTTTAGACTTATTTGGTGATTTATTTTTCTGCTCACAGATTAAATTTTAATCTACATTAGACAGTGATCGCTTAATAGAACTCAGTTTGTTGTCGCTTGCACTGATCATCTTAGAAGATCGAGGTAATTTTTATTATATTTGCAGAAAAAGTCAATACCAGAAAACAGCTTTAAAACGGCGTCATTTGTCGATTTAACACAATAATATTGTTTCCCATGTTTTCAGCTTACGATGCATGACAAGTTTCTCTTAAAAATGGGCAAAAATCCATAAATCAAAAAATTAATGACCCTTCTTAAAATAAACTATTAATTAGATTAAATAACGTGTACCAAAATATTTCTTTTTTGCTTTCAGTTTTGTCAACAACTTTGTTCCATCGCAATTAAAGTTTTCGCAAAAATTTGTTGAACATGTATGAAGGCAATTGCATATGAAGTCTTGTCCCTCCTCGTCATCTGAAAATTTCTTTCCATCCTTATTTCGTTATTACTTGAGGGGCCCAAACAAATAACACGGTGGCAAATCTGGACTTTATTGATTCAAACGCGCTCCAATAGCTTCTGAGAAATTGCAGCCTGCAAAACATACTGATTTGAATTCAAATCTCTTTTCATCCACCATAAAGTAATTTTGGTTAACCGTAATTTTTTTCCAACGATTTTCTCCACTATTACATATCTAACTGCAGTTCCTACACTATTTTCACGAACCGCCTTTGGTGAGTCTTTATGCACAAGTTACTTAATCAGCAATTTGTCTACGTCGTGATGATCGTTCTGGGATGAAGTGCGTAGTTCAATTAGAACTACTGGCTGATCTTTGCCGAAGAATTTACGTCACATGTACACACGAGACTTGGGAAGTATATCATTGCGCGAAATTTCTACCAATTTTGCACCATCATCAATCAGAAACGTAATAATTATGCATTCACATTAAGCACATGAACCAACTGTTCACCCATCGTTGTAATAATTAAAGAAATACTGTAAAAACAAGCTTGCAGCATTAATTGAACCAAAGCACTTGCACCGACTACTTGCTATTATCGATTTAACGATCGTTATAGTATTTCGCACATATATAAAATTCTTGTTTATGTTTAATGATCCCTCCAGTTAATACATTTCATTATATGTATATGTAACGGGCTTGTACTTGTTTCCTCAGGCACCAATAAAACATTATTAAACAGATTTTGTTGGTGTTTCCACAGTTTTAGAATATAATTTACTGCCTTAAAATTAGATGTATGATTTATCACTCTACGTCATCTGACAGTAGGATCGAATATCAAAATCTTTCCTGAATTCAAACATCTTTACTTATTATCTGGAATAATTTGAAAACAACTAAACTGACTTTGGTGGGGTTCTCACTGCTCAAACCATAGACTATGACTTAAAATCTGATGTTTATTCCAGCAACATGCGTATCCTGGCACCATCTCACAAAATTAAAATTTTTGTCAACAATTAACTTTTTTTACATATAACCTGGAATAACTTAAATCCATTTCATAGGTTTTCAGCGTGAAAAGTTAAGATCCAGCTTAAAATCTGAGACTTTTACTAACAAAGAAATGAACTAGATGCTATACTGACACCCATATGTCGTTCCTTTTCACCGAACCTTGTAGCTCAGTGGTAAGTTTCTGGTATGACATTCGGGAGGACGCGGGTTCAAATCCCCGCACTGCCATCCAGATTTAGGCTTCCCGAAATAACTCCAACCGAATGCTGGAATGATTTCTTCAAACGTTCATGGCAGATTTCGTTTCTGATCCTAGCCCTCAATTGATTCCCACCTCGGAGTCGGTTTTCACACACGACGTTTTAGACGTACAGTACTGTTAAAAGACGTACGGTATTTTACAGTAGCATTGTTGCTTTCAAACCGAATGATTGTTTTCCGTCGATTGATTCAGTTCAGGTATTAACGTCATTAAGATCACAGTGTGTTGCAATGAATAAACTGAAAATTATTGCGTTTTGGTTAATTTATCGTCGTAGAAGTAAATTGAAACGTTATCGCTCCCTTTGTGTACATCCCATCAGTCAAAGAAGAAATAAAGCATGTTTATTTTACATGTTTTTTGAAGACATTAGAAATGAAGAAATTAAAAAAAAACATGGTTTTACATGGCAGTCGCTTTTTTGACGAATTACATTACATGCTTTACGTATTAAATTTATTACCAATTTAAAGTTGTCGATTTTAACATTTTTGGTAGTTTGCAAACAATATGTGTTACTTACTAATTAATTAAGGCTCTGGCCTCGCATTCGGGAGGACACCAGGTTCGAATCCCCGTCCGGGCATCCAGACTTGGGTTTTCCATGGTTTCCCCAAAACACTCCAGTGTAATCGACCGTTTTAGTGAGCCTGGTCGATTGATTGACAGGACGACTTGGGCAAAGGCAACTCTTTCTACTATTCACTTACTTGGCTGGATCTGTAGTCCTCCGGCTGATTGCGTCCCTCGGCTGCAACTCTAGGTCCTGCATAGGCTAACCAAGTTATTGATCAGGCAAAGTCTTCAAATGCTGTTACTCATTTATTGTGCCAATGCCATCGGATAGTTACACTTATTAAATGGTTCCCCTCAACAATGGATCCAAGACGCTTAGTTCCAACAAAATGTAGAACCAGACTCACAAATTAACTTTGCCATCAAGGAGCGGACCCAGCTGGATTCTCGACGTCGTTCCCTAATCCGACATAGTGTCTGCGTTGGTATAATTCCAGACTGCCGACCTCAAGGCATCTTCCTGCATCGCTTTTATAGCATTAGCCACACACCGGTACACGTGATTCCTGTCTTTGCATCGAAGGTTCTTGAATGTTGGCGCGTGACTTGAGTCGGTGACCTCGCGAATGTTCTAGAAGGATGCTAACCCACTTTCCATTTGGTCACGCTTACTTCGTTCGATGCCCTTTTTCTTGCGCGTCTCCGATGTGCAATTCCACTGACAAACACTGTCAGAATTTCAGCTTCGCTGTGCTTCCACAGCCGCCGTTTGCAATCGTACTTTTATTGATTATTTATTTATTCCTTTTCCTTATTAAAATCCCCATTACACCAGGTGAATGCCGGGATGCTGCCTTCAAAAAGGTCATGACCGAATTCCTTCCTAATGACCTTAGCCGTCGACGAGGCGTAAAGCCACAAGTAAAAAAAAAAAAAAACTTACTAATTAATGCTTAGTAAAATATAATGTTCCAAAATGTTTTCGTTATAATGGAGGCTTACGTTGTAAATGTATTACGAAATTAAATGTTTTGGTTTTAATGTTAATGTAAAATCGAAAACTATGTGTGTTGCTTACTAATAAGTAGTAAATACAATAAAACATCGCAAAAGTTTTGTATGTAATATTTTTATATGTCATTTTTGTTCTATCTGATTATTATTAGTAAAAAACACTAATCAATTGGAGAAATCAACATTTCACTGTCAACATTCGAGCCATACTTTTACGTCAGCTATCCTGTGAGTATGACAACCTGCCACTGACTAAATACAACGGTATTTATGCCATACGTTCAAAACCGTTGTGAGCGAAAGGGACCTAATGACCTAGATCTCGACGAAGCCTAAGGCTATAAGAAAAACATTCTTTCCATGAGTTTCCTGTATTCAGATGACCGTAATGTAACAAAGAAATCGTGTTACTGAATACTAATACTACACGAGGAAACTTTAGATTAATGATACTATTTTAATAATCAATAACAAAATGACTGAGAGCTACTCACGTAGACGTATACGAATTCACGGGAAAAAGTTAGTATTTTTTGCAAAAATTTCTGTTGGAGTCATGCGTAAGAGGTAGCTGCCCCTAGACAAATATGCTGTACAGCAGCACACCCAATGTATAACCCACGCTGTCACTAGGAGCTGACGCAAATCGCGCGTGCTGAAGGTTCGCTGTGAATGCATCCTCGATCTGAGACCATTTGCCGAGTCCTGCGCGCTCTGCGGTTTCCGTTTCCGGTGCGGCGGCCTCACCCGCTGTAATTACAAGTCCACGCAGTGTGTGTGTGTGCCTGGCGAGCAGTTAGCGGGTGACGCAGCAATTACGACGGAACGCCGCGCGAGACAAAGCGCAGACCCGACCTCGGACTCCGATTGTCTGGGCGACTAATCAAGCGGATTCTCTCAGCAGCAAGACTACCGGTTTCGAAAATCACTACCTTTATTCTGTTAATAGACCGAATGACCATTCTGATTAGAAGCTGCATTGTCCGCCATAAAATATCGCAAGTCCACATTCCTTTAGTGACGTGATAATAGACGGTGGCCGAACGGTAAAAATGCCGTTGTATTAAATCAGTGATCTAGCTTAATAAATTCAGTCTTTCAGACGCAACTATCAGGGTCTTCGGTGGTTTAATTAATAAAGTAATTAATTAAATAGTCCACCATAAGACTCATTTTAAGATTTTGTTTATTTTCAAAACAACGTCAGCGATATTGTTCACATGCAAAGATACAATATCCAGAGATACTACTGACGTAATCTTTGACAGTTCCAAAGTGAATCTGTATAAAACTAACTGTAAACTAAACTCTGTCCTTCTGCTGATTTCTTTATATAGGCTCTATCGAATTTCTGGAATTCTTCAAAAGCTTCAAAAGCTTCCGCGAGATATTTCTTGAACATTAACAATTACTCAAACAATTAAACATATTAAAAACAATCAGAATCAATACATAATCACTTAACATCATTACAAATTGGTCAGAAATGGAAATTAAAGGTACTTAAACACAAAATTATTTACAGAAATCATTTTAAACTGTAGAAAATTGTCCTGTAGACATCGTAACTTGCATTAATACTTGGAATTACACATTTTTAAGCAATTCTCTTGCACAATTCGATTCTTAAGCATATTAAATGGCCTTTAAATAATTTCCTTTCATAAAACAAAGTCGATATACACTGAGTTACAAGAAATTTGCAAAACAAACATACCAGACCATATTCAAGCAAACTTTAGCTCACTACAAATACTTCATTAATTACAATTCTTTTTAAGTTCAGGTATGAGGGCTGTTACACAACGAATCTAACATAGCATTACCGCTGACGTACATACAAGTATGGTTTAAATGTTGATGATGGAATGCTTGTTCCTCTGGTTGATAAGTGTTTACGTTTCTTTATTAATAATAATTAATCGTATAAAACAAATACGAGAGATGAAAATATGACATTTAAAACTTTTGCAACTTTTTATTTTTAGTTACAATTCATTAGAAACCAAAACATGTTGTTTTCAAAATAACATAAACATTAAAAACGATAAATTTAAATCCGTAGTAGATTTATGATGAAAAGCCTGTAGTGTATGAAAACATTTAGGAAATTATTTTCATTATTCCTAAGCTCAAAAAAAAAAAAAAAAAAAAAAAAAAAAAAAAAAAAAAAAAAAAAAAAAAAAGTAAAATAAAACTGCCCCCTTTCTTCTTCGAACTGATAGGATGCAACCAAAAAAAAGAGGCGATTACATATTTTCGGCCTATTCATTGCAACACACTGAGATCTTAATAACGTCAAGAACTGAAATGAGTTCTATAGACGGCAAACATTCGTTGTGTTTGAAAGCAAGAATGTTAAGGTAAAAAATATAGTTGCGATATTGTGTAAAGGCGCCTTAGGATCTTTGAATTGACGTCATCAGCAATGTGTAACAATAAAATTCAAATTTCCTGATACAAAGTATACAACTGAAGGTTTCTGAAGCAAGAACCACTGCCTTTTTTTGTGCATACATCCGATCACATACCAAAAAAATTAGGTAATTCATTAATTTTTCTGCCACTTGCGCCTCCGATTTTAGAAAGTAAAATCGTGTTGTTGTGTGACTAAATGACAAAGTTTCAAGTGCCGAATATTATGTCTCTTATCTTGACTTAAGCTGCAGTTAAACGTGAAATCAGATACATTGAGAGTACTTATCGAGCTTATCATACATAGATCAAGCTTCAACAGAGATTAATGTCAGGTCCAATTCTCGCAAGAATTCCGGCCATACCAGGATTAGGATCCAGGAACTTCAAGACAGCCAGTATAACAACGGGCTACGAATTTTAGTATCTCAAATCGCAGCTACTATGAAATATTAGAATACAACTTACAGAGGACATCATTGTCTATTTTCCTGGTTTGAGTGCTGAATGTGGTTAAACATAAAATTATAACCACTTCCTTGATTAACTGACACTCAGTTTCTGCACGTTATAGACCACAGACTCCCAGCCTATTCTGATTTACCACACAATTTAAAATAATAATAATAAAATTACTAACCACCCTCTTTTCAGAAAAAAAAACAGATCGACTTTCTTTCTTATAATAAATAATTAAACGCACACTGTTCCAACTTTGGTGTCTCATAACCCACTTTTTGCAACAGTGATTCGATTATTCCCCTCTTAGGTGAAGTGTAAAATATTATATATTGAAAAACAAGGACAGATTTCCAAATTACTTTATTAAGAAACATTAAAGATATTATCCACAGTTTTATTAACTAACAGATATTATGAAGAATGTTATTAATTTGAGGGCAGAGTGCGATGTAATGAAACTCATTATTCGATATTTGGTGCATTATTTGCCATCGGCAATTTTAAATCGCTACGTTCCACTATTTACAATCTGTTTCATTTCTTGGTTAATAGATTGTTGAATGCTAAATTCTCTTCTGGACACATATCATCATGGGAATGAAATTAAAAACTTTTTTGATGCAGCCCTTAAAGTCAGGTATAACACAGGAAGTTTGCCTTAGAACAGAAAAACCCCCTAAGATCTCTTCACCGCCCTGTGGTTGGCGGTATCACCATTCGAGGGAACCACTGTTGTGGACAGAGGGTTTCATAATTCATATTGAATGCGCGGAAGGGAGACATATGATGTTCCTGGTCTGAATAAGCAGGGTGGTCATTACAGGAGAGGATATCTTCAATGTCCTCCAAGAATACAATAATAAAATCGTGTTTTGTGCGGTTCAGACCACGTTGTGCGAACTACCAATTATCGTAGAAATGGACAGCCAAGAGAGAGTTATTTAGATGAGAAAGGCCCAATTCTCGTTTCTCAACACATGCAAGCCCTTAGCTCGGATAGTTTTAGTTAGGATTTTCATAGAACCGGGAAGAAATTGAGAGGTATTACGACAACGTCTGGAAGTGAAAAACTAACTGTTCTTGTAGAAATAATTCTGAATTTAATACTTAAAACAATTTTTAAAACCCTTATGTTCCATTCAAACAAGTTAAAAGTACATTTCACATACTGTTTTATATTGTACGAAGAATATAAACTCGTGACATACAACCTTCTCCAAGCGGTGTAAAACACACACTGCTCCGCTCGCTGTCATGCTAAAATGTAGGCACCAAATCAACAAACGCAGCCCGTCCAGCTGTGTCGGCAGCGTCAAAGATTGTTACACTACTTAGATAACAACACTATGCTATGTTACTAAACAAACTACAGTCTGTGGAAACCAACAATACAAATCAAGTTACAAATGATAATACAGGTATTCAGGATAATTATAATTAATAAATTAAATATAATTAACTATTATCATTAATAATTGTACTAAATTAATAAAAAATGATTGGGAGTTAGTAATAATGTCACTGTTGTCGCCCCGTGTCGTCCCTTACTTATTTACCAGCGAACTTATCCTGGGGCATCATTCAGAACGTTGACATCGCCTCAATGAGGATTTCAATCCTTACGCTCTTTTTTTGGAGAACAGAACCTTTTATCGTCTTCCAATGTCAATCATTGCCTGTTATAAATTATTGGTTCCTCTACATCTAATACCTCAATAACACACAATTTCGTTCGTTGCAAACTTTCTCGTAAAAACTGCCACAATATTACAGTCACATTTAATAAAAGAATTTGAATTCAGTACGGGTAAACAGTATTTAGGGAAAAAATTGAGATCCATATGAATATTTTACTTCATTGGTTCTGGAAGTAACGTTTAAATTGAGGGAAGAAGTATTAATCAATGTTTTAATAACGTTAGAAGTAATTTAGTTGGACAGAGAAAGTTTGAAAACAAATCATGATGAAATTAAATTTCCTACTTTAAAAATCTCTGAAAACTAATCATAAAAATTATGGCTGTAGAAAATTTGGGATAAAAGTAATTTAAAAAATATTATGCTGGTCAAACAGTTCATAAGAAACATATTACTTCAGTTTTATAAGCGACACACCCAAAATTCTCGAACCAACCGCTTTTAAAGAGCATTGAATCAAATATAAATTTCATTAAAATCTATATAGATAGAGAGAAGCGATGCTGAAAGTTGATTAAGTGGTCCCCATTCGAAAATTTGCGTGACTGTTACACAAAACGTTGTATATTCTGCTGTATAAGAGAAACGTAATGAAAGCTTATCCGTATATAAAACAAGCGCACTTCATTTTCTGGATGGCAGGATCAAGAGGAGGCGATCAGCGTTGTTTTTCTTGCCACTGGCCTCTGGCTGCCCTCATTGGCTCAGTCAGACGGTCGCACACTGTTATTGGCCTCTCTCCGTCTCTCTCTTTCTTTATATATCGGCCACTGTGCGATCATCAGGAAATTGAAGTCGACGGCAGCCAGTACAATAGGAACGAATCGCGTAACTCGATACGCCGAACGGAGACGAAAGCTGTTTAAACGTTGGACGAAACCCTCAACAATTTTTCTCCCTAACAACAGTTGGAAAAAATACCAAAGAGGGAAATAATACGACAGTGTTAGACAATTCTACTTTTATTCAATCATGATTATAATAAATATTAACAGTATATCTCTGACATGTAATTTCCTGAGAAACGAAACACTTTTAAAATCGGTATACCTAATAATGAAAATTTGTTGCTTTAAGAAAAAAAAGTGTCTTATTAATTTTTTGCATTATGGATTTGTACCAAATAATCTTCCCGACAAGTTGTAAAGAAGTAGCATTTAACAAGTCAAGGAAATATTGATACGCACGTGACTAAAAACACGCGTTTCACCTTTTGTTTCTTGGCCATGTTCTTTGGTTTGTTAACCGCAATTTCTCCATATTTTCAATTCAAATTCAGTTCAAATTAATAATACAGAAACAGATAGAACAGTGAAAAAAATATGTAAAAAAAGGGAAGACAGTTCAGTGTTTAAATAATTATAGTAATGGCTTAAATTCAAAAGACTCTTATTAGTTAACAGGATATAATAATAGTCATGAAATTTACGTTTTTGAATGGTAATGCATAATTTTATCCCAGCATTTAAAACATCTTTATCTATCAGTTACTGAACAAGTTAACATCATTTTCTCCTAGTTACTAAGGCACATTGAGAGTTAAAAACAAATAAATTTGAAATAATCGTTCTTTTTAATTAGAAAATGCGTTATTTCCCCTAACTTTATACTACACATCAAATTAATGGTGATTAATTGTCAGGTCCTTGTGGAAGCACGATAATTAAGCCAGCCATGTTGACAATTTATTCGTATAGTATTTAATGTACTAACTATAGTCTGAAGATTTTCTCCGTTATTTTACGAAGATGCGAGGAAACAATAAACTATAAACGTAAGAATGCTTCTTTTCGATAGCAGTGTTAGTCCAATACGAGCACAGAACGCCATACATCTTCTCAGATAGAGTCGAAGAAACCTAATTAAATGTTTTGCCCGTCCGTGCAGTTTTGGTGAGACCGACAAAATTGCAATTTAAATTTTCGGCCATCTACATACGTTTTTATTTTATTATCCTTTGTCAGCTGACCATAAAAGAATACATCTTCACGACAGGCTGTAAAACAAAGTGCTTTAAAACGAGATTTAAGGTTTTTATTTGGATACATTTTTGTCTTCGCAAATTTTTATGATCTCTTCTCTGATAGTCGTAAAAATTGGAGAGAAGGGCCGTTTAAATACGTCAGCTCCGTAATTCATTTAATCGTTTGTAGCATGTTGTAGGCAGTTGTCATGATTCGTAAAGAGTTCGGACGAAGTTTTCAGAACACATTCACATTACACTGAATATGAGGTACTGTACTGTACATTCACAAATTGTATTAACTATCATAATGCTAAACCAACAAGTTAAAAGATTTTATTGTTTTCAGACATCCATCAAATAAAATCTCTAACCAATCGTAGCCTATACACCAGGTTCCACAAAGTCACATCACTAAAATTTATCCAACTGAACTAATACCCAGTTTGTGTATTTAAAGAGCACTATGCGAATACAACGAAACTTTTACTTATTTATTTCCTCTAACACTTTTCACTTAGTTTTCTTAAGCATCTACAGTGGTATATCTACAGGTTCACTTTGAATACTTTGAATCTAGATATTGTGGGTTCGATTTATAATTGTAGTTGATCAGTTTGTATACATAATTAGTGCATATCAAATGCAATTAAACTTTAATATCCCAGCCAATTGTTTATGAATTCCTGTCATTAAACCTTAGTTGTCCTATAAAATTATTGGAATGTCGAACGGATAAACCACTTAAGGTCCTCCAGAAAACGTACTAAATGTCGTAAGGAGACGAAATAAATAATGAAAAAAATTGGTTGCTATGTGGTCTAATTCGTAACGTACACAGATTGATCAAAGGCAATTGGGTAATGTCGCTCATTTTTTCCAATTGTAAAACTAACATAATCGTTATAATGTCTTTTGTCAAACGAAGCTCCCAAAAAAATTTCTTTCTAACTTCGTAGCTGAACCATGTCTTCCTCTTATCAAATTTCTCTTCTACTGTCTCGGCTCCAACCAAACACTGAACGCGATTGCCTGTATAAACATGACTAGCAAATCTGAAATACTCTTCATTAATCTATATCAATAATGCAGTAGATTCTGAGCTCGCATAGTAGAACAGGAAAACGTGATCCTCAAAATTTTTGAAACAGAACAATATCTTTTCCTACTAAGTGTAATTGTATCTTAAAACAATTAAATTTCAGTAACGGGGAGTCAGAAAATCGTGACTTCACTTTAAGGAATCAGTTCATTGACATAAAATTACCAGCTGCAGGTTTTGAATGTATTATTTTTACAACTTTCTGAGTAATTAAGTATTGTTTCAAACAATATTCATAATGATTGGAGTATATACTAACAACGTTCAAACCTAATTTATTTTAAGATTCCCGGTGTTTCGTCGCAAAGCAATATTTCCATAGGTTGGCAGTCTCCCATTGCATTTCCGCAAAGAACGATTACTTTTGTACTACGAGTCGTGAAATAAATCTTCTTTTTTTTCCCTTACTGCTTCACGGTTCGTCTACACCGAGATCATTAGAGGTGGGGAATACAGTCTATCCAGCTCAAATTGGAGATAATTAACGTCAAAATACATAGTTACTAATCTATTGGAAGTTATATTCCTACCATCTAATAGAATTCAAATAAAATTTTAGTGAATCTTCTGTGATGAACGTCTGATGTACGAGTTTACTAAAACAAGAGTTACTTATAATCGTAAAATATTTCCTCAAAGTAAAATATTCCCTTATTATAAACTATAAACCATTACTTTTCAACATTCATTCGACGTAAGCCAAAAGCTTGAGGGTTTCGTTGCACGGCACTGTAAATACTATTGAGGAGTATAGCGTTCTGCCTCCAGATAGCGTCCAGAGAAATTCGGTTTTGACGGCCCTTTTAGTCCGCATTGAGCATCGTTCATGCATTCAAGTCAACGTTCTGGGCATAAATCGGGAACTGCTGCGGTGCTGAGCCGGCCGGAGTTATATGCTCTTAGCCAAGCATGATAAGCTCTTCAGCAGTATGGAGCAGATAGTATGGCGAATACTTAGAGAGATCACACAACATCAAAAGCAGGTTGTTGTATTTCACTTAGCAGTTTTGCCATTTTTTTGCTATCTGTGTGGACGTTTTATGCATGACTGCATTTTAGAATAAGAAATGTATGCTGTCGGGAGGGGGGGGGGTGATTTCCCCCATTAAATTCAAATAGTTTTTCCAAGCGTGGTGTGTGAGCGAAAACGCTCTGGCCTCGCAATCGGGAGGACGCAGGTTCTAATCCCCTTCCGGCCATCCATATTTCTGTTTCCCGTGGTTTCTCCAAATCACTCCATTTGAATAACCATATGGTTCCTTTAAAAGCCTGAGGCCGAATTCCTTTCCAAATTCTAATGACCTCGGCGTCGATGGGGCGTAAAGCCATAAGCAAAAACAAAACAAAAAGTTTTAACACACTGAACGTCAACAAAAATTACATTTGTTTAAACGGAGAAGTATATATCTAAATTTATATTGAAAGATAGGCATAGAAAGTTCTTTGCAGAATATAAATTTCATGTATTTTTGTACTTCAAGTTTTTTAAATCATTTCGGCCTCTGTGCTGGACGCCTTGGAAACCTTACGTTATAATATTGCTTTCAAGCATATTCCTGTTTATTTTCATCGTTTATTTGTACAAATATTGTACAAAATCACCAGAAATAGACGAGATATATGGTTTTCATAAATTGTAAGTTTTTATGTTTAAATAACTTCTGACAGTTGTAACTGAAAATGAAGATCACTTGTGACTACATGATGCCTGCTAAGACACTATGGTGGAAGGAAACTCTCTTCAATAAAACATATATCGAACCAGTATTCGTACAACTGATGCAAAGCGACAATAGTCACGTGTTTTCCTGATGTAATTACGTTTATGATTTTTCGCTGCGTCTTTTCCTTATGTTTACGATGATTCTATCCTCTTCTGTCTGCTGAATATGCAGTAAAAGGCTGATTATATATCCTTCGTAGTTTTCAGGAGTTTGTAGCAGAGAGTGTATATACTACACTAGAACGAGTTTTTCTTTTATTGCAAAGTGAACGTGCTTTTTTTAGGAATCCCATTTATCTATAAGCGTACTTTAAACATCTGACTTGGTCCATGGCCGCCATAACAGCAGAGATTTAGGGTCAACTATGTATTGGAGCTTTCGACCGTAGTGTACTGAAGTCAAAAACAGGGCTCGATAATAATTTAGACGACTTTTAAACTTTGGAAACAGATCTTACCGATGTTAATCATACAGAACGAAATACTGGAAACAGTTTTTTAAAACATTATAAGCACTTTCCACACTATCCTGTGTTTTGTTGGTCTCAGATCAACCGTTAAACTACAGGTATAGTTTGTAAATCAGAATGACCACACCTGCCTATGATAAGACCGTACCTGGATACCACTTTCTTACCTTCGGGATCTACAATTTTACGTTGAAATAAAACGATTACTGTCGAAATTTTTTAAAAAAATATCGTCTAAAATAGCTCTATGCAATCTATTTAATCGAGAAGTTGATGAGACTACAAATTAAATTGAAGCGTTAATAATCTATGTAAAAGAAAGGCAATACTTGAAGAATGATTGGAGCTGTTTCATGCCTTACGGAACATTATCTAAAAAAGATTGGATATTGCCTCCTCCTTGTTTATTTTTATTATTCTTTTATGATCACATAGGTTTATAGTCAAACCATCACACTGGTCAACAAAAAACAATTTCTGATGTCTGGAATATTTTAACGAATTTTTAGGTAATTTTTTCTGATGAATTCTAAAATAACTTCTGTTTCTCTATCAGACCAAGTTTGTTTACTGTACTTATCTCAATTTGGCTCCATTACATTGTAATACGTATTTCCAACAATGTACGTGTACTGATATTAGTGAGATTTAGGGGAATCAAACAAATGTGTTTCTTTAGCAAATTTATTTTATTGATATAAGAGGTAAAGAATATTAAGTGATGAATTGTGCATGATCCATTAAAAAAAAACGCAAAAATAAATTCAAAATTGAAGATGCAAAGATTTCGCGAGAAAATTAAAGTAATAATTTTCCACTTCTTTTGGTGCCAGAAATGTTGAGCAACAACTTCTCCTTTTAAACACCGGCAATAATCCGCCATCATTACAGCATCCTTTGCTGCCGGGTTTCCTTGTCCTGACAAAATCGTTCACCTCGTTCGTTGCTTACATCTCCGAGATTTTCAGGGATGCAAAAAAGATGACAAAAAAAATCATTTTGATCCTCATGTTCATGCCAATATAACGAAAGTTGAAATCATGTTACCTTTTTTTTACTTATGGTTTTACGCCTCGCCGACATCGAGGTCATTAGAGGCGGGATGGGACTAGGGACAAGGAATGGGTAGGAATTCGGCCATGGCCTTTTAGAAGGAAGTATCCCGGCATTTTCCTGGAGTGATTTGGGGAAAAAAGTCTTTGTAGTTTTCATTTTGTGTTTCCCCAAGGAAATTTATTACCACTTCTACAAAGGCTCACCGAGCTAATGCACCATTCCCGTGCATAGCTTTCACGAAATGTGTGTCCTTAATGATCCTTCGGATCATTAGCCCATCCAAATCCCTAATTTAAGATTTTTAAATGTATTTTCTGGAAACACACTGCAGATACAGTATACTTGAATCACTCACCATGTTTATCCAAAGCTTTGACAAATTGTTTTATCAATCCAAGTTTGATGTGCAAAGGTTGGAAGATGATTTTTTTTCACACAGCTGAAGTTTCTTCTAATATATTGGCAGCTCCACAAGGCGCCGTATCTATTCGAGTGACGAGTCTTCTTAACATAGTGTTTGTCACAGTCTCTAAAATCCCACATACAAACGAAGTTTGGGTATTTGGTATAACCTGATTGCTGTTTCCGCCAATTGCAATTCTGGCGTGTGGAGAGGTTATCATAAATTAAAATTAGAACAAGGATAAATCAATGCAGTAGATGTACATACATACATAATACCCTTAAAAACATAAAGACTGTTAGTGAGTGAGCTTCGGATTGTGACGGTTTAAATACGGCATCTTGCGGTAAATCACTACGAAAAATAAATTCCAGAGATGCACCTAAATTAAACACGATTCTCATCGAACACGACGCTCGTCATTTTTGTATCTTAGATTGAAAAGTAACATATGGAATGTCACCCATATGCACATACTTATAAACATAATTGACTTTGACTAACGCTCTCTCTCTCTATATATATATATAACCTACATTTGCCTACTATAAATTTTATCTTTAAATTCTTTCAACGTTATTGGTAAATTATTCATTATGTCTCTTGGTAACTCATTCCAATCCCTGATACCGTTACCTAAAAATGAGAATCTTCCCACACCCTCGTGCCTAAAATCGAGTGCCAGCTTGGGTCATGGTCATGTTTTCCCTTCCATGCACTACATTTCATACCAACTTCAATATCTTTCCATGCCTTATCGTCAGTATACGCCCTGTACACTCCCATGGCCCTCCTCATCCTCCTCCTGTCTTGCAATGAATCCCATTCCAGCTCCTTTATCATATCCGTCACTGATTATATATTTGGAATTAGGAGACCAATTTCATACAGAAATGTGTTTCTTTCCTAAGCACTAAAACCGTTGTTGCCCAGTGTTATTTAAGTCTCTTTTAAGGAACTGTTCGAGCCTTGCTGTCCTGCCAGTATTTCTTCATGCGTTCTTAATGACGCGCTTTATCTTGTGTTGAAAAGGTTCGTGTCGTGAATTTCTTTCTTGTGAGTGTAAAGCGTTAATAGATACTCAGTGCCTGATCGGTTGATTTAATCTGTGATCCGAGTCTATGAAACAAGTAGCATAATACGCCCATCTTCTGCAGAGCCTGGAGATAAGGTAATCGGATTAAAATGTGCCCCCTTCGCGTTTAACCTCCTTGGCACTACAGTCCCCGGAGCGAGGCGATTACGCGGGAGTGCCAGTACTTGCACTTCTCTTTGCAGTTTTGCCGGAAGACGTTCGCCGGAACGTCGCGTTTATTTCCGTCTGCTCCGCGCAGCAGAGCGTAACATTACCACAGTCAGGTTTAACGTCCGCTTAACCGGCTACACGCACCGCGAGAGTCGTAATCTCGAATATCCGATTTATACGGAATGGAAAACGAGCTGTATGAATAATATAGCGCAAAATGGTTTCCGAGCTGGCTAGTGTGGTATCAAAGAAGACCAAATCCCCGTCGTGCAGTCGGTCAAAGGACAAGCAACGTCCGGTGGTCATCCTGTCGGCTTAGCTCCACCAGCCACATACAACGTGAATAGATCAAACACAAACGGGAGCAAGTTGTGCAGCATAATGTTATTTTGTGCTGAATGTGTAAAGGGTTTGCTTATTAATGTGAAGTCACAGTAACGTGTGTAATCCGCCTTGTAATTGAAACTGTTTAAGCATAGCATCCTGCTGTTTTGACTCATGGTATAAAAATTATCACCTCCCATGTTTTGCCTCCACAATGGTTACAAAAACTGCGCTGATGGGGAAAGGGTTTTTCGTTCTGAATTTTTGAATAAATTACCAAGTAAAATGATAAATAATTTATCACAAAAGCTGAAAGAACTTAAAATTACTTAAATGGGTGGGGAATTATACCCAAAGTATTTAAGATAAAATTAACAATAATAAGCTCAATAATAAAATGATTAAAAAGATGCGAAAATTTTCACCAAAGCATGCTTTCCATCACAATTCAGCTCATGAGTTTTGTCACACTTGAATTTTACTTTAATATTGTGTTAGAGATAAAAATCTTAAAATCATGATAAAATATCGGTATTAGTTATCAATACTAATAAAAGGTTAATCTTTGTCATTGCGTTCCTAACGACGTAATGTCACATTCCCGGCCTTCGCTGTCGACCTAACAACGGCCAAAGATGTTCTACTAAATGGAGGTTATGATCGTTACGAAAAAACAATTTTATTTAGTTAAGCAACTCTAAAGAAATGAAAGACAATTATGGGTGAAGCTTTGATTTAGTTTTAATATCCTTTGCTTTCACTGATTCCATCAAGAAATGATTTGTCAGAACGCTCAGTTCAACACGTTATTTTTACAGCTTGGAAAGTAGTACATGGAAAAGTAAGACAAATACTGGATTCACTTAAGGGAAAAAATCTAAAACCTTTATCATTGAGCATAGAAATAAAGCAGTGTTACTTCAGCAGTCACTCAATTATGTTTCGAAAATAATTTCGTTAAACGTCACTTTTTATAATTATTTTTAATATTGCATCCTTAAAAAATTCAGATTTCGAATATTATAGTTGAAGTTCTGAGAAATATGATCACCTTAATCGTCATTACGTTTATGAGTTGCTAACGTTATTTAAAAGCAAACCTTGGACGATTATAGTTCAATCCAACTGTTTTTATTATTAGTATTATTATTACTCCACGATTCACTAAAAGTGTGTGGCGGAGGGTGCATTGCACCTATCCAAAATGGTGATAGTTTGGAAGGGAAATATGGGATATGGCAGGAGGCGTCCATGGGCTATTGTGAGGAACAACAGAAATTTCATTTGATTATAATGAACCTATTAACTACCGTTTAGCAAAGGAAGAGGGTTGATGGGCGAAAAATTGAAATTTTTTCACTTAACTACCGACTGAGCAACGGCAACAACTACGTTTATCTTAAAAATCTTAATAAAAAGAATGCCGTTGTTGTAATTGCGACTTCTCCACATCGATCATGACCATTTTAATCTCCTATCTTCTGTATCTGACAATTTACGTAATTGTTGACATGTGCAGCAATGAAAACATAATTCTGGATTTCCAAAAGATATTGAGAGGGTTTAGCGAAAGTTGTCATACTTAGTTATGATATAGATCAACGCTCGAGAGACCAAAAATAAATCCTAGATGCAATTTCAATGAATGAAAATGTCAAACTTATAATGTAATATTTTTCATTGCTAGTCCAACATAACAGCTTAGAATAACCGAGACTGGCGGGTGCGATGAAAGTATATAACTCTATCTCCTGGATGACGCCGGTTCAAGCATTCGTTTAAGTTTTTTATAAAATTGACTCCATGCAAATGCAGCGTTGGTACTGTACCTACAAAAACGGTGTCCTCAATCCTCTCCAGCCTCTAATGACCTCGACGTCGACGAGCCACAAAGCCGGAAGCCATATAAAATACTACTAGTAAGTTAATAAATATTTTTATTTTCGCCTCTGTAGTCGCAAACTTAATAGAAGAGGATAATGTAACGACGAAGCAACCTAATAATTGAAATCTGCACAAGCCTTACCTGCTATGCCCCTTTAAATCGGAAGCAGAAAATAATTTTTAATTAATACGACAGTTCATGTATTTAAATCATTCTTTCGGGGGGAAAATCCTCGTGCAAAGCTTGTATTTGATCAGAATGCGTTAGTAGCTACCGGCGACGTAGCCGTTGACGTAGGCAAAGCGTACGGAAAATGTCAAAGGTCTCCATCACCCGTGACGTCATCGAATAGCACGCGTCAGAAAACAGCAGTCAGAGAGGTTTCTTTGATACACTCTGTTACACAGAGCAGTGTTATTCCAATAACGCTTCGTTTGGAGGATACAATGTACGTGTTACTCACTGACGCATGCCGTATCAAACTCTTTGTGATTAATTTATCGCTGCCTTTCAAGCTCCCACCAGCTACGTGAAGGATCTTTGACAGTCTTCCACCTGTGTTCACGCCTCTTTGTTCTGTGAATAAATATTTAACTTTTTTTAAATTAGCCACAAAGAGGATCATCAACATGATCCTTTGTGTTGCCGACAGATAATTTTCACTTCAGCTGATATGTCGTTTGAACAACACTTCATTGACAGATATAAAGTAAAATACATTTAGCGGATACCCACCACCAGAGGTGACATTCGAAAAGTCGATATACAAAATAAATATGAAAGGGAAGTTGTTTTCGACAGTACGGAATTGTTACATGTCTGGACATTTGAGATTAAAACGACTATCATAAGCCTCTTGCATGCAGTGTGTTTTTGAAATGGCAGTGTCGATTTCAGATCTCATTAACGACAAAGATCATTTGGTGATATGATTCTTCGACGCCAAAAAACCGGTCTTGGTGGGCGAGTGATAACGTTCCGGCCTCGCGGGCTCGAATCACTGGGTCTCCCACGGTATTCCGAAATCACTTCAGGCGAATACCTGGCTGGTTCCATCAAAAGACTATGTCCGAATTCCTTCCCGTTCATTGCCCCCAGTCCTTTCCCGCCTCCAATTACCTCGACGTTGACGAGGCGTAAAATCAGAAGTAAAAAAAAACAAAAAAAAAACGACTTTGCTGAAACGTGTTTCTCGGTTATACATTTACATGGAAGAAGATTAAAACACATTTACCATTCCAAAATTTGAAGAGAACAGATCACCAATTATTATGTTTCATGGATGAAGAGTTTCTCGTTGCCTTTCAACGTCTTCCGAAATCACTTCAAGTGAATGCCATGATGGTTTCTTCAGAAGGCCATTGCTAAATTCCATTGCGCTTATGAAGACTTAAATCCAAAAGTGTTTTATTGAAGACAGGAATAGAGTTTTCCCGTATCCACCGCACTAACCTCGTACTAGTCAAATTGTTTTATCTGCAATGTGAAGATTTTTATTATAGTTAAATCGCAAAGCATTGCATCTGTCCTGATATATGAAACTTATTTCTTCCAATGTTGTACTTGATTACTAAGCCCCGGATTCTTAGGTTCGAACCTATTTTGTTCCCAACCAAATATCCTCGAAATTTTAACTTTCTCTTTCGTCTACTGTATAAACTAATAATATTCATAAATTTAATATGACCTAAAAGTACCTAATTTTTAAGTTATGACCTAAAATGACCTAATTAGGTTTTTAGAACCTAAAATGACCTAATTCGACGTACTGATCCAGTTCGACTGTAATTTTGTTACTTAAATAAAACAAATGACCGACCAGATTAGCTCAGGGGTGCGGGCCATGGGAGACGCCTTGGGTTCGAAGTTCGAACCCCACCATTGGCTGTTCTGAAATGATATTCCGTGGTTTTCCTTTTAACCTCCAGGCAACTCCCGGAACAGTGCCTTATTCACAGGCTACAGCTGCTTCCTTTTCTCCCTTCCTTCTCAAAAATTTAGTTTTCTTCTTCTACATCGATCCAAATTAATGTCACAAGGGCGATCCGGTCAGTCATCATCCCCAGCTGTATCTATTACTACGTGAATCCTAAGCTCCAAGACGCTGCAAATGTGAGCGGTATAGGAATGATACCTCGCAGAGTCCGAGGGTGAAGCCGAATTTTGATGGTAAACGAACTACGTTTACGTGTAAAGCAAATGGATTTATTTTAAAATTGGAATAACAATTCACCTCAATATTAAATGATGTGTTTTAACCTGATTGTTGACAGTAACATTGAGAAAAGCTGTAACAATGCGGTGTGGCAACTTCACATTATTACGAAGGTTTACATTCAGTAGAAACAAATAGACAAAGCAAGTTTTAAACATAGCACGTTAAACATTAACAATCTCAGGAACACAAACCCTTTCTGAGAAATTAACAGTTGTATACCGCCATCGTCCAGTGGTAACGGAGCGTGCATAAAGCACGTAGCTCCATTTTGGCCGCCTGTGACCCCCCCCCCCCCCAGCCCTACATGGATTTTGCCTCTACCCCCCCCCCCCCTCCACGTAGCACGTAGCTTTTTTCCCTTTTGATTCGAGAAGACATTTTGACCTGTTTTCTTTTGTCAGACTATTTGTAAATTACATACGTAGATTATTAACTGAGGGAAATAAATATTCACATGCTGTTGTGTGTTCTGTTCCCCATTTTAATTGTGAAAAATGTTATGAAAGGAAAGCTACGTGGCCTGGCTCGGAACCCCCTCTCCCCCCACGTAGCCTACGTAGCCTTCCGGCCAACCCCTCCCCCCCCCCTTGTACCGAGCCACGTAGTTTGTGCAAGCTCCCTAACACGGAAATTAAAACATTGTGTAGGCCTTAGTTCCTTCTTTACAAGCCATCATGCATAAACAGAAATCCTCAAGAAGTAGTCTCCTGCGAGAATGGTTTGGAACGAATAAGAACTTTTCTATAGATGGGAAAATTATATATTGTCAAGC
The DNA here is from genome assembly GCA_031002005.1 of Vandiemenella viatica. NCBI lineage: Eukaryota > Metazoa > Arthropoda > Insecta > Orthoptera > Morabidae > Vandiemenella > Vandiemenella viatica. Next base: position 150,624,520 of record CM061919.1, on the reverse strand, counting down.
ATGTGTGAAACCAGTAAGTTTAATTTGTTTTATATCTTTTATAATTTATAAAAATTATAATTTAAAAAAATAAATTAGATTTTATTTGTTTTCATTTCAAAAGTCACGTAAAGTGACTGAGTCTAGACTGCTGGATGAAATTTCATAATATTTACTGGGTATTCAGGTGGACTATTTTTATTTTTGCCTTCTTTATCGGTGACTGCAGAAAAACGATCCCACGTACTACAGTATCAGAATTCAGCAACCCATTTGGCCAATGTTATCAGGAGAAATGCTTCCGAACAGAAGCAGAGTTCATTACAAGTTCAAAGCTGGGTGCAGAAGATTCGTTTATCCTGCGTCTGTGTGAAGCTCTCACTGCCGCTAATATACCAGTTTCAACACTCCATAATGCAGTCCAGAAAACCTTTTTGGAAGAATTTTGCAACAGAAAAATATCAGATGAATCCATTTTAAGAAAGAATTACTTGCCTCAGATGTGTGAGAAAACCATTGAAGAAATACGGGTGGACATTGCTGACCACTTCATCTGGTTAAGTGTAGATGAGACGACATACGGTATCCCTGCGGCAGGTACATAGCCAGCGTTGTTATGGGCAAGTTCGCATGTGAGGAACCTAGTATACCCCATGTCATTATGTGCAGAGAACTTCCAATGCAAACCACTATACTGTGGCAATTGCTGTAACGGATGCATTAAAGGTGTTGGGGCCAGATCTAAAACACGAGGATAAGTTGCGATTGTTGGTGACAGACAGTGCATGATAAAAGCAGGGGTGAGTTTGAAGGCAGTCAATCCTCGAATGGTCCATGTCACCTGTCTAGCTCATGGGCTCCACCCGGTAGCTGAAAAAATTCGGTAACAGCACCCTGTAGTCAACGAAATAATTTCTTCAGTGAAGAAAATATTCCTGAAAGCGCCAAGCCGAGTCGTTAGAGAAAAGCTTCCATCAATACCCCTCCCTCCCGAGCCAGTAGTGACACGATGAGCGACCTGGTTCTCAGCTGCAATATATTATGCAGAAAACTATGAGAGCATCATGGAGATCATCGAATCATTAGATGAAAGTGAAGATATTGCTATAGTCATTACAAAGAAAGTGTTGCGGTCAGTACCATCTGTACAGGAGTTGATATACATAAAGTCAAATTTTTGCAACCTAGAATTTTCAATCAAGAATTTGGAAGGAAGTACTCTACCGTTAATGGAAGCACTTCAAATCATCCAAGAAGTGAGGGCCAAAGTGACTCCTGAACCAGTTGGGGTGTCTATAGCTAAGAAGCAGGAGTCTGTTTTAGCCCGCAGTCCAGATTTCAAGAAGATGGAATACATAGACCGTGTCCTCTGTGGTCTAAAGGAACAAGAATATTGCCTTGGAATCTTAAGGAAATCACACCTTCATCTCCGCTCTGATTCCTTTCCTGTTCACCCAGTGTCAACGAAAAGAGGCCGATTGGCAGCTACATCGACTCAAAGTCTTTCTCTTTTCTTTTCCATGCGTCATATCCGTCAACCACATGTGACGTAGATCGTAGTTTTTCCTCATTCAAGATAATTTTAACGGAAGAGAGAGAAAGGTTTACTCTGAAAATCTGTCAAAATATTTTATTGTTGAGTGTCATATTAGAAGTTTTAAATGAGTTGTTTACCATACACAATAAAGACGAAATATTTTGAACATAATAGTGATTTATTTCGCATGTTTTAATGTGATCGATCAATGTCATGTTAGAAGTTTTTAAGGAGTACTTGACATTGTATTATAAAGTCATAATATTTTTAACACTATGGCAGTATATATGTTTTAAATTTTATTTCCCTTCCTAAATTAGAATTTTAAAAACCTAAAACGTGAGTTGAATAAACCTAAATTTGTTTTTTTAGAACCTAAAAATCCGTGGCTTATTGATTACCAACAAGTATTACAAATTTTAGTATTCACATCATTTCTCGAACTCACATACAGTGTGTTTTTTGATGAACTGTAATTAAATATTTTCGTTGCGTATTGTACTTAAAAAACGTTACATTATTAATCATAGGGTACTGTAATCTGGGGAAATCTCTCTATAAATAAACAGATAATCATACAACAGTTATAAAACACCCATACAGAATTTAAAATTTATCTTGATACCAAAATCTTTAAACAATATATATAAATTTGAAAGAAAAGGAAAGTTGATTTTAATAGCTAACAATGATCAACTACCAGAAAGAAAACAAACGCATTACTACGCCCACCAAGAGCCGTGCAGACGAAGCAGCTGGAAAATAATTGTGGTGAAATAAATTCCAGAGTACTAGTCTGATATAACAAACCACTTCTAAACCCTGTAATAGAATGATCAAACCGAAAAACTGTCGTGTAATACTGAAAAAGCACCTTATTGGTTAATCATGAGCGCCAATGCTAAGAACTGCAAACAAATGAATGTTGCTAACGACTTACAACCACTGAGGAAAAGCGCCCTCCCTCTCCCTCCCCCCATAATTTTATGAACTTTCATCAACTCATGAATTTGAACTTTTAAGTAGCCCTACAGTGGAGTTTACTGTTGTACCCTTAGGATACCGGACTGTTAGCATTGTGGCTACTAATTTGGACATGTTTGCCTGTTGCATTTGCCTCATGAGACACAGTTCCCTTTTAACGGTTTACTTCATTTAATTGCGTAGAACATTCTGATGGTTAATACCTTGTTCACTCAAAACTGGTGACTCAAGGTAACATTCCCCCCGTCCAGCTCCTCACCTTACCAACCCCCCCCCCCCCGTTCCTACCTCTCCCCTTCCCATGTTCCCCTTCTCATGTAGGGAAAGGACAGGGGAGTGGGGATTGAGCAAACTGACCTTCAGCGGCCTCTGTTAAATGAAAGGGCTATAATTTGTTTCGGTGCCTTACTAGGGATTGCAAGATTCCAGGTACGAAATCCGGTCTCAAGATTACCTAGCTGGTTCAGGGTAGCCACGATAGAGCTTATTTCCTGGAAAGTTGAAACTCTTTCACTAAGCGGCCGAAACATGCTTCTCATTAATTTACTGGGACGACAGGGATCTCCCCCACTCTGAATTTAGTGGCATATAGTTGGATGAAGGAAACATAAAATGTCACTATAAGTTTCAGACTCATCACTTTCAATTTATCAATATTAAATTGTTTTGTTCATCTACATCAGTACTCTGTTAAGGATTGTAGGTGGCACCCAATCACTAATGGCAAGAGGGAAGAATACAGATAATCCAGATGATCATCTTAGGAGCACTATATATCACTCATCTCATGTTACCGAGCCCGGTGACTGGTCGGTAACGTTCTGGCCTTGCATTTGGGAGGTCGTGGGTTTGAATCCCCATTCGGCTACCTAGAATTGCGTTTTCCATGTTTTTCCAAAATCACTCCAATTGAATGGATGTATGGTTTCTTCAAAATACCATGGCCAAATTCCTTTCCGTTCCTTGGACCCATTCCCTTCCCGCCTCTAATGACATTGACGTCGACGCGGCGTAAAGTCATAAGCAAAAAAAAAGCACAGAAAAATGGTAAATAAAATCCTCTCGGGTCACTTGACAATGGCGGCAGAGTTATGATCGCCGAAGCATCGTGTTTTATCGATGGAATCACTTGGCTAGTTATCCTAGAAGATTTTATTTATATTGAACGCCGAGAAAACCTCCTGTTTTGCAACAAAAATGTCTCCTGTCATTGCGAACCAATCCCGTTGATGGGCCAAGTATTCCTCAGTAGTACTAAAAGTTAGTGAATTATCCCAAGGTTTAAAATCAATGATAAAGTACGTCGCCCCTGTACCAGACAATGCAAGGCCAGCTTTTGTATCGTGTCTGCGTCAATTGTCTGAGGGATGTGGCAAGTGGTCACAAAACGAGTGGTTATTCTCTTCATTTATTTCAAGTCTCTTTGATTTACCTCCATTCTTCGTGTGTACTTAACTTCGGAAGGGCAAAGATAACAACTGTGGTATACAAAGAGACATGAAATATGAGTCGTACAACAAACTAAAAAGTAAGAAGCGTAGAAGAACGGAAAGTTGATGTATGCCTCGCATGAATTGCTAAATAAAAAAGAGTAAGCTTCATCTGGACCATACTTAACCATCTACTGCTAATCAGTTTTAGTTCATTCCATACAACTCGAATTCAGCCATTTTACTCTGGTGGCGAGGTTTCTAATCTGGTTCTATGCCATTTCTGTTCTTCCATCCTATCCGTCCTATCTACGAGTATATCACACTGGTCTAAAAATTCTTGACGTTTGACTTCTATTCCAGAACCAAACTATTAGACATAAAATTTGGTGATCATCAGTCTATACAGACAAATAGAAATATCTAGAGATATTTTCTGAGTTTATTTTTAGTCGATTTTCGAGGGCTAAAACTTATCTTAGAGGTCAATATGAGTTGGCTCTATTCGCCGGACGTTTATCGACCACACGTCGCCCGACAGCAAGTGTCAGATTGTCTGTCAGTCGCGTCGTTAATATAAATGGAGACTAATGCGCCGAATTTTGCGGACACCCGCGCATATTTCACGAGCCCTCCCAGAGCCCACCGCTGCGTTATATAAATGCCTGGCCTTGTAAAACGTGAAATACCGCTGGGGGAGCCGCCATTCTTCTTCATTAGTGGCGGGCGATCCTTGGAGCAAGCGCTACGCCAGTGTCAATAAAACGTCACAGGAAGGCGATTATCTGCCGACAGTTGGATGGATTATACGGTACACAGCGGCAATTTCCGATCACGGACGAGCGCGCGCGTTATTATGTTTAATTGGGTGATCAGCCCGACAGGTGTGATTGGTGTTGCTGGTTCATTGCGTCTATTGACTCCGATCCCCCACCCTTAATTCTTAGCACCTGTCAGTACACGAGACGGATAAATACATCGGAATTGCCGATATAATACTGAACCTTGCTCCAAACGTCAATACTCTTTGTAGCCTTTCCCGAATATTACAATTTATCGTTACATACAACCGATAAGGACTTTTGGAGTACGGTAATAATTATTAAACATGGTGTTCGTAATAATATGAAAAATTAGAATTGTTCCTATAATGTTAAATAAGAAAACAAGGGAGCGGATGGGAGAGTAATGTGATAAAAATGTGGACATTATGGAACACGCGTCGAGAATTCGACTAAGCAACGCGTAAAGGTTATTGACCCCACCAGGCGACAGAGTGACGTCAAGGCAGGTTATCTTCTTGTCCAGCTTTGGTGAACCGAAACGTTATTCAGTAAAGAGCCAAGTTAGACTCACTGTCTGATGAAGTTGTAGAAAAAACAATAGACCTGAATACAGGTAGTAAGACAGACCGAATAAAGAGGCATAATTTGGCACCCACGTACAGTTAATTAGGGAAAATGGAGAGTCCGGGTAAGTTCCGGATCTTCTTTGACTAATTCTTCTTGCCGTCTTATTGACGCGTGTAACATCTAAACATAAACATGCTGCAAAATTTTTGGCCACCGTCTTTCCGTGGTTGAAGAAACGAGCAATAAGTCTCTCTTTCTTTCTCTCTCTCTCTCTCTCTCTCATCTCTCTCTCTCTCCTTCTCTCTTTCTCTCTCTCTCTCTCTCTCCCCCTCCCTACCAAGTTTGTTCCACTCTGGCATTCGGGAGCCCTGATTCAAATCATAGTCCTGCGATTCAGAGTCTGGTTTTTAATGATTTCCAGAAATCACTCCAGGTGAATGCTGGCTGGTATGGTTCTGTAATAGGACCTGTTCCTTCTGCTCCATCCACTCTCAGCTATAATAGCCTTTGCTGCATCTAACCGTAATTCTCGATACAAAAAATATCCCTCTCTTTTTAGTATATATGTATATTGGATTACACTAGCCTGCGATGGTTCTGTTTTTGAACTTTAATGATTGATTCCCATGTATCTTGGTGCACTAAACCCCAAAATGACCTTAGTTCAGTTTCATCAAGTCATAATTTTTTGCAATTCGTTTTGAGCCAGATTTGGTATATGACGAAAAATATCTCAAATATGAGGCTGAATGACAGATTGAAATAGGTTTTTTTCGTATAAAACTATTATTTTGTGGCTTACAATAAACAATATAATGTAATATAATATAGAAATAGAATATATAATAGAAATTAGAAAATAAATCACTCACCATTTTAGTCGTTATTTCGCCTTCTCTTCGGACCAGGCATGCTTTGTATCAGGCTTTTCCGTGCATATGCTCCTCTGTGATCTCGTTGCAACATCCAGCAATAGTCCCCATCATTGTAGTATTCCTTTTTTGTTTACTTATGGCTTTACGCCTCGTCGACGTCGAGGTCATTAGAGGCGGGAAAGGACTGGGGACAAGGGACGGGAATGAATTCGGCCATGGTCTTTTTGAAGGAAGCGTCCCGTCATTCGCCTGGAGTGATTTGGGGAAACCATGGAAAACCCAAATCTGGATGCCCGGAAGGGGATTCGAGCCGCTGTCCTCCAGAATGCGAGGCCAGAGCGCTAACCGCTCACCCACCACGCTCGGTTGTAGTATTCCATCTGTCTTGTTAACGCTTTTCCATGTCTTTCATGTCATGATGAAATCTCTCATCTATCTCTTCACTACCGCAACCAGGTTATCAAATAAGTAATCTAAATATGCATGAAGGAAATAAACGTTTAAACTCGTGGAACTTAGGCTGTTTCATGAGTTTTAACGAGTTGGTACTTCTGCATCATTGTCTCAACGATAGCCTTGAAATTTGGATCCTTCTTGTTGCACATAAACTTGGTTACTACGTCTTTGAAGGTGACCCAGGCTTCCTTTTCTTTTTCGAAATATCCACTATTACAACAGTTCCTAATGTTTGGACCTGTAAAGATAACCTCTTTTATTTTTGCGGTTGACAAGGTTGGACATTAGCTACATATGTACTGGAAAAATTTATCATCTTTTGGTAAGACTTTCACAAATTGCTTCACCAAGCCTAATTTGATGTGTAAGGGTGGAAACATAACTTTCGTCTACTCGATGAGAGGTTTTTGTTGCACATTTTTTACTACAGGTTCCTATGAAAGTCGTTGTGGATATTCTTTAATTTTCCAATTATTTTCAGTGTCTCTGCTATCCCACTCACATAAAACACATGGAAACTAGGGATACCCTCCTTGCTGTCCACGGGTCATCGATATAACTTTGAGATCACCACTTATGATGATCGTCGTACATAATTTTCTGGAGAATAATTCGTAAACCGACAGATAGCAGCATTTCATATGTCTAAATTTGGCAGTACGTGTTATGTTTTTGATTTCTTTCGATATATGACACTTTTGAGATTGCGATTTGTAAAAAAATTCTAACATGATGGAGAAAAACTACGGTCATGTTTCGATTCAGCGCACAAAAGTATATAGGAATCCATCACCAGAACTTGAAAAACATATCTTTGATGTAGTGTAATCTTTGGCCTTTATCTGTTCAGGTTACGAAAATATTGCTCGGTACACCACTAACGTAGAGCCCAAAGTGTTACAGTAAAAAGCAAAAAAAAGCTAAAATCAGATATTACGGCTTCAAAATCATACCGGAAGTGAATAAAATAATTGCATATGGAAAACAAAATTCGAAATATCGCGGAATAAAATTTGTAATGCATAGGAAAATACTCTGGAAAATTTTATTACCACATAGGCTAAGTACAAAGATAACATTTGGAGAATAAGGAAAAATGAAGATTTAAGGTAAGAACTGTAGAGGAAGACAGAGATTAGAATATATGAAGCAGATAATTAAGGAAGTGGGTTGTAGGGGCTATTTAGAGATGAAGAGGTTAGCACAAGATAGAAAGGGATGGAGGATTGCATCAAACTAGTCGAAAGACTAATTGATGACAGCAAAAAAAAAAAGTTACAAACACATTAAAAGTTAATAAATTTTTTGAACTCACAGAGAATGAATAGCCATAGGTGACTAACCAAACATTCTAATTCATTTTTAAATTTAAAAACTCCATAGGATGGCTAAACAAAATAACAGCGAATTTAGAGAGACTCAAGATTGGGGGCGACATTATTACTGACACAGAAGAGTGATTCACAGGCAACACTTCAGTTCCTCTAACCAACACTACAACCAATTAGAGTTATGTCATATGAACAAAATCAGGTAATCAGTTTATGCATGAAGAACTTTTGGGAAGAAAAGGAGATAAGGCCTGTAGTGTTATCTTAGATTCCAAGCGACTTATAAGTGGGAAAAACGTAAAATAAAGCAGAAAAACATATTTTTTCAGTATAATAATGAATCAAACATTATCTTTCAGTTTCCCCAACCATCAACACTTTTTGTGCTCCCTTTTTACATAAATGAATAATTATACTGAGAAATACTTTCATTTTGCACATTTTTACCAAAGAAAATGTGAAAATTACTTTTCCAAGGTCTGACAAGTGTACGCATGAATTTTTTATGCTCTTCATTTTATTACAAACTGGAATGAAGAAGGTGGTTGGTGAAGTACGAGCTTTCACTTTTCGTCGTGGGTGTAATTATAGCCGCTGCACGTAACCCTTACACACTAGCGCCGAGCTTCCTACGTTTCTTTGCAGTGACTTCTAGCTCTTGGCGTAACGTTAATGAAAGTTCTGCGCCAAAGGAAAAATTGCAACTTCGTTTGAGTTTCACGACAGAGACCTGCCAGTCATTCCATATGTTTTTTTTAGAGATAAGGTTATCATTGCAAGGTAATTTAAATGAGTAAAAGAGCTCTGCAGTGATGGAAATTAAGATTTTACCAAAAGCCTAAGTCTAGTCTTGATAATATCTCCTATCCTGAGGTTAGACAGGCGTCATTTCCTACACTTATTCACAAGTTTTTGTCACGTTATTTGTCGAACAGATCTTTAAAATACAATAAAACATTTTCTTGTTTGAAAATTGAGACATACTTGAGTGATAGCTAACTCAGTTTCATAAGTTCGTGTACTTTTATGATTTTTTAATTTTCCATTTATATTATTATCGACGGTGTACGGAAATCGTCATGGTTGTAGACCACCATTCAAGGTAATCTCACTCTAGGAAGAATCAATTTTTGACTTTCAATAATTTTCTGTAATTATGCACAGAAAGGACCAATATCCTTCTTTCACAGGGCCCCTCTATCACTTCAGTTTCCATTCATTCATGTAACTACTGTAAATGTCATACGACGATGATTCGCAAACTTTCCAAAGTTTGCTGGTATTAAAATTTAAAACATCATATGGCTTATCATTTACACATTTAGATAGAAGTACGAAACACAAAATTTCGAGAAAATAATAGTTAAACTGATAACGGAAATTTGTTTTCCATTGCAAGATGTTTCCAGTTGTATTCCTTTGGTAACCAAATACCCAGAAATTTCGTGAACTTAATTATCAGTTTCCTAACTTATGAAGTATATACTTTCTTATAACACACCCACTGCAGAATCTAGCATTTGAAAATGTGATAACATGTTGAAATATGGAATTTTAAGCAGTTCGCACTATTAATCGTTTGCAGATAAGAGATATGTTAAATCGAAGTGTTTTCGTTTACGCATGTATGTTATGTAATATCATATACGATTAATTTAATAATATTATGTAAACTAATTCAAAGGAAAACGTCTAGGGTTCTCAGATAACTTACAAGTGTCATTGGCGAGAAAATAAAACCTGTTCGTAAGCTAATTACATATACTATGGAGAGAAATTATTAGTATCTTACTGCTGGTATATCTGCACCTCGGCCAAGCATTCGGGCCGTTGCTCTATTGCATAAAACGGCAACCATGAGCTAAATACCCTCAAATTAATTAATTAGTAGGCGCATATTCTTTCTCTGCTAATTATTTTGGAAACTTTCACGCGTTGGTAAGTAAACAGAAAGCAACCTTGCATCCAATTACACTACAACAAGTTCTCACCATATACATACTGCTCTAAATTAGTCAAACTAAACTTATTATATAATTGTTACGGCTACCAAATGCACAATTCGTTTATTAAATCTCTGGCTATATATATATATATATCTCCATCTAATACGAAGAGAGTATAAGAAGTTATACAAGACGATTCTGCGTAATTACGAACATAGATTCAGTTACAGAGAAAAATACTTCTTCGCCTATGAATGTTTGAAATCTATAAATATAATGATGAATGTATGGGGTCTACTGGAGATCGCGATTCCACTACAACAACATTTAGTAATACCGTTGGAATACTGCTGTAGTCAGTCGGACGACGTATTATTTTCAAGCAGTAATTCCGTTATAATACAGCTTGGACCATTATTATCAAGCAGAAATTGGGTTGTAATACAGCCTGGACCAGCATGCGGTTTCATGTTAAATGTACTTTGGAAAGAATTTCTAGTGGAGTATTGCGTTTGACCACTGCAGTATTGATGATGACAACTCCTGGCGGAATCGCGATCTCCAGTAATCCCTATGTTTGTTTGTTTGTATGTTTGTTTGCTTGTTTGTTTGTTTGTTCTTCATACAAATCAACATTTTTCATCCGATCTCGATGAAAATTTGCACACTTATCCTTTGAAACAAGGAGAAAAATAATGTGTACATTTGGTTGAAAAATTATCTGTATAAATAATACATGTTGTCTCATAATTTCTAAATACTACTGAACGGTGTAGACGCGTTGGATATGGACGTCTCTGTAATGTTTTTCCTAGTAGCGGTCAAGCAGGTCAGTGGTTAAAGAGTTTGCAAACAATTGTTTGGGTCGTGGTCTCGGGTTCAAATCTCCATGGAGGTTAACATTTTTAAAAAAAAATTTTTATCGAAAGAGTCACGCCTGAGCCGTAGGTTATTCGGATTGAATGTTAAACTGTAGATATCACAAAAGTAGGGGTGCAATGAGAGGCAAATCGTAGGTGAACGCTGAGTTCATTAGAAGCGAGAGGGCAAGGAGTGGGCAAGGAATTCCGCCATGGTCTTTTGGCGGAACCATACCAGCCTTTACATGGGGCGATTTTGGTACACCATGGAAAACCGAAATCTGTATGACCGGATGGGGATTCGAACCAGCATCCTCCCGAACGCGAGGCCAGAGCGTTACCGCTCACTCACCAGAGTATGTTTAAAGGTCATGAAGTACAATCAAAGCAGAAAATAAGTGGAAATGAGTTTCCTGAGAAGAATGATAGAGCCACAGCAGGAAGAAAACACTGATATATTAAAAGTAGGCTATCTTAATGAATCTGTTGAGGAGTATAGAAATTAAGATAGGATTATCATTTCAATAGGATGGATAAAAGCAGAATACTATGAAAAATGTTCCATGTCATCCTCAGAATGGCAGGAATCCAGCTAAAAGTTCGATCGTCATCTAACAATATGAAGAATAATTATGATTTTCACTAATATCAGAATTTCTTAGAAGTGATATCAGTTATCAAAAATGCTTCATGTACAATTATATTTTTCGGAAAGAAATTTTGTTTTTTACCATTTCTTGTAGAATACAGTATTTCCCACCATAGCCTTGGACCTTAAAGGGCGCTAATGACCCCGACGTCGACGCGCCCTAAAACACCACCACCACCACCAACAACAACAACAACAACAACAACAACAACAACATTGGACCTTAACAGAGACTTTGCCACCCACAGAGTCTCAATACTGTTTCACTTTGCTTAAGAAACCACCGAGCGAGGTGGGTGAGTGGTTAACACTCTGGCCTCGCATTCGGGAGGACGCCGGTTCGAATCCGGGTCCGGGCATCCAGATTTGGGTTTTCCATGGTTTCCCCAAATCACTCCAGGCGAATGCCGGGATGCTTCCTTCAAAAAGGCCATGGCCGAATTCCTTCCCGTTCCTTGTCCCCAGTACCATCCCGCCTCTAAAGACCTAAGCTGTCGACGAGGCGTAAAGCAGTAAAAAAAAAAAAAAAAAAAAAAAAAAAAAAAACTTAAGAAACCGTGGAACAAAATTTCTCCCTAGAAGCCTCAATACTACTAAATTTGTGGGATATGTGTTCCAGCGTTCTTGTATTTAGACGCCTCACAGCTAACAGCAGATACAGAACATAATGAAATGGAGCTTGGTGAATGAATGGCTAACGTTCAGATTTGGCATCCAGGGAGAAATGGATTCGACTTTAATCTATGAATGGAGATAGACAGACGCATAGCATTTGTAAGTCTCTATAGTGCGATGCCGGAGAGTAGGCTAGTGGCTTAGTGGTTAAGGCACTTGTTTCCAGAAATTCTGGATTCGTTACAGACTTTAAATCATGTTAGAAGCAGGGATTTTTAAGAGTTAATGTTGATCGTATAAACCACGCCCAGATGTTCCGTTGTTCGGATTCCACGTTAAACTGTCGGTCCAGCCACGACAGAGGCGGAATATGTGGCAAATCGGTTTTTGTTATGACTTTACGACTCGTTGACAAAGGGGAGGGAAAGGATGGAGGAAAAAGAAAGGGAAGGGATTTGAACTTGGCCTTTTGTAGGAAGCAACCCGGCATTCACCTAGAGAGATTAGGGAAACCCGGACGGGGATTCGAACCCATTTCCTCCCAAAACCGAGGCCAGAGCGTTGACCTCTCACCCACCACGCTCGGTTGGCCAATCGAATCTCTGTCACGTAGGCGGGCGAATAATCCTTTGGGACACAGAAACGCCATATCGGTCACTCAGACTTTGTTTCTCTCTCAGTCAGTTTGTTTACGATCTACACTAATAATATTATGATAATATTATGAACGCAAAAGTAGCTCTAACTCTCTGTATAAATGTTATGTTTTAACGACAAAAGTGCTAACGCTAATGCTAACTGTGGTTCTGACCACGCCGCCAGCTATGGGGGATGTCCTGTGAATAAAAAGATCAAAGCCGCCATCGGAAGACGCCAACACAAACCAAGCCACACCCAACCAGCCGAAGTACCGGGTGGCCCACAGAAACGGACATCAAGCCGCACCAAAAACCATTCGCCGACTGACGTAACTAACCAGCACATGCACCAATACTACAACCATGAGCCAAAATGAGAAAATCAGTTGGGGAAAATCGTCCAGTTGCTAACGGCGATGATCCCCAACTGACCATACAAACCCAATAGGGGGTTTTGATATAAGGACGCCTACGGCGTGTATAGCCATTTAACCCCCCAAAAGTGAAAATACAACGTGTCTCCCCATTATAGAGGACACAAGATTTTTCCGGCAAAAATAAAATTTTTCGTCATTAAATTTTGGATACTAACTGAATGGTACCAAACAGACGGATAGCGTGTGGATGTTTTTATTGTTATAGGGCGCTCAGATTGTGTTTCTCTGGCAGTCTATTAGTGTATGATCTGTTCATGAATTTATTTCGTTTACAGAGAAAACACATTCCCGTAGTAGAGCTGTTGATTTTAGCTGCACCAGATTGTTATTTTGTGTCTATCTAAAAGTTTCCAGAATCAGTACATTTTGTCTTCTATTTTGGCATGGCTCGCAGACGTAAATCAGACATAAGGCGTAGCTCTAGCAGATCACGAGCAGCTTAAGTTATTAGACCCCAAGAATCTGATGCTCATGCTTAAGAAAGAACACCAAGATGCCCGCAGTTAACCCTCTCCCCCACCTTAGTATTTTTTTCTATTTTTAAACATATTGCAAATTGATTTTATCCACGAGACATGTTCGATTGTAGAATGGTATGGTGATGGCTTTACTTCATATTATCCGGAATTCGTATTTTCTGAGACACCTTTTACCTAACTTTCTATATCCAGTTCTAGTAATAAAATTCTGCGTCTACACGTACGATGTAGTGGGTAACAACTAGTATTATATAATATCAATTGGGATGGATCACACAAGCTAACCTTCCCATGAAATTAGTTTTCACCACCCACTTACTAATGCGCTTTGCGAATTCCAACTTTAAATCCTGTAGTGTTTCTGGTAAATTTTTAATCATTTTCCTCGGAAATTTTTTCCAGTCCCTGGATCCCTTACCTGCATTTAAGATCTGACCGTGCAGATTTTGGGTATCCACGGTTTCCTGAAAACACTCTAAGTGAATATTGGGATGTTTCATTCATATGACCGGTTTCTTTCCCCTTTCATTGGACATAATCCTCTCCTTTCTCTAATAACTCCGTAGTTGGCAAACTGCAAACCCGTAACGAAATTTAAAAAATCCATTCACCGGCGAAGCGGACATCTTAGCAATGTCATTTACTCGCCAAAGACGTATAAGTTTAACAAATATAAAGACGTCCAGCGATATCTACATTAATTACATTGGAATGATGTAATACAATGATGTAACACTTCCGAATGGCTTGTAGCTCCTTCTTTCTCAGTCAGTTCTACCTTTAGCGCCCAAATTCTTTAGCTGGACTGTTAATGTAGCATCTTCCTCCCTAACTGTTTATGTCAAGGTTAATACATCGCTAGCGGAAACGAAATATATCTTAATTTCTCCAAATAATACGATGCAACAATAGACAACTGCAAGAATCAACTATATCTGACGAGTATTATTGTGACAATCGCGTAAATGGACACTTTTGCCTTACATTTATCAGCTTTCCGACTTAACGTCAAAATGAGACACATCCTGTTTTACCTAGAGGATGCCGGGCTCGAAATCCCGTAAAAATCCTACTATTACTACAAACATTTAGATAGAAAGTTGGGGAAAAAAACAAGTCGATTCCTTCTTTGAAGCTTACTAATAGTGAGTCAAGTTCAGCATTTTTTTTCAAGAAAATATCATAAATGTACAGCCTTTTTTCTTGGTTACCGATTTATAAATAGTGTAAATTAAATTTTTAACAGAGGAACAAAATAGCGCCATTAGTAAAATAACTAAGTTACAGAGTTATTATAGCACAGGGCAATAGGTCACTCTACTGTTTCAGACAGATTTTGGTTGTTTCAACTTTGTATGTGTCAGAAAAGTGTTTCATTTGCCAACATAATGTGATCTATACAACAGCTAGTCGAGAGAATATAGTACGAAACACAGAGCTAAATAGTTCCATTTGGACGTCATCCGTGTACCACTGTGGCGTACTCGCTAGAATCTGACATATAAGCTAATTAATTCTCGTTGTGGATGACGTTGGTCTGTGGTATGTGTAGTACATGCATCTAATCAGTGAACTAATCTCGCGATCATCAACATTAATTAGCATGGTGACGTCTGTACAGCAGCAGCCAATAAAAAACTATTGATTGTTTAGCAGTTATTTTATTATAAAAGAGTTGCAGCAACATTCAAGGTTCGTTTGTAATATATTACTTTAAGAAAAACTTGTACGACAAAATAGAAACTTGAAACACATTTTTCGTAATTAAAAAGTGAAAGGGTTATTTTAAATTATCTATGTATTTTTATTGAATCTTGATATTATTTACATATTTAAAGTAAAGGAATAAGAGAAGCCGTTAATTTGTCATAGACTTGAAAGATGTTTGAGGGAAAGGGTCACTTAAAATGAAAAGATTTTTTTCTGAAATCACTATCCACTCTCTTCCAACGTTACAGGTAAAACATTGCGCTGGCAAATAACTTCAATGATGTGAATTGCCCATTTAACGGTCCTCAGAACCTGAAGGAATGAGTGCCATTGGTGTAAAGCAAGGAAATATTTATTTACTATTAGTTGTGCCCTCCACTCGTCAAGCGGAATTTGAGCTTTATTAATTTACAGATAAACTATTAAAGAAATATTTGATTGGTATATAAAATGAAAGGAGTAGTCCTGTTTTTCCGTTTTCTTGAATTTCTTCCTTTCTTTCTGAATTTATATGGTATGCAATACTTTAATAACGTTTGAGGGCATCATTATTTCTACATCCTCTTGAAACTACCCCTACTTGAAAAAGTTTATGTTTGTTGATGACCCAGAGGCACCGTTCCGAATTGTTCACTTGCCCTCTTTGCAAACAATGTTTGAAATGATGGGATTGAGCGTGGCGGGTGAGCGGTAACGCTCTCTCCTCGAAATCGGGAACACGTCGGTTCGAATACCTGTCCGGGATTCCAGATTTCCGTTTACCGTGGTTTCCACAATTCACTCCAGGCGAATGCCGGGATGCTTCCTTTAAAAGGCTATGGCCGAATTCCTTCCAGTTCCTTATTCCCCATCCTTTTTCCTCCTCTAATGATCTCGACGTCGACAAGGCGTAAAGCAATAAGCAAAAAATAAATAAAAAATGGTGGCATCTGGCATATGTACGGAACAATTTTTTTTTTTTTTTTTTGGTAATCAGTTTGCTACAATCCTCCATCCATTCCCATCTTGTGCTAACCTTCTCATGGTATTTTCAGTATGTATATAAACTTTGATAAGCATTTCCTAAAATAATCGTAGTGCCTAACGTATCAACACTGCATCTATAGAACTTAATGTGGTACTCATTTCTACTGCTAGAAAGCTCCGACAGATTAAATATAATTTCGTGTGATCTCAAGTAACGAAGATTCTTACCGGCAGTGCAGTGCGTCTACATCGTAGCCGCCTTACCTAACCTAGTAATAGTACGAGGTGCCTATAACATACCTAAAGTTCAACGTGGAAATCAGAATCACGGAGCGTTCTAGCATCTTCACACCAGAAGGACAAAGTCTTATCGGAGGTGAAGGTCGATTCCAAAGCCCATAAAAATTCCAGAACAGAATGGCATTCGAACTGAGGACCTTTTAAATCCCACCTATTCAAATGAGCCTCAGACAGCTTGCCAGACAATATTAACTAGATGTATAACAGTTCCAAAATTAACTGTTTTACCTCTGTATCATGGAAAAAAATATGATATTAATAAGAATTAAGAATCCTTTACGTTAACTGTTCCAAATTTTGTTGAAATTCGTTCAATAGGTGACGCGCACAGATGTACAAAAATGGAAAATTTAACGTTTTGGCCTCTGTGTCATGGTGAAGTATGTTCTAATTACGAGACACAACTTTTCTACAATTTTATTACATAGTACAGACATCGGTTAACTGAGATTGTGCTATTCAACACTCCGTTGCGTCTCTTTAACAAAACTCCTTCAATTCTATGGGCCTACAGATGTAGCCAGCTCCACTTAATGTGTTATTGTAAGGTTCAATTTATCGTCGGAAGCAGCATTTAAAACCACCACGACTTCACTAGGCATGACGTAGGTTCGTAACTATTCTAAAGGGGAAACGTGAATATTAGCCTCTATTGGTGAATCGTGTAGTTGCGTTTCCAGTCTTAAGTGTTAGTATCTTCTTGTAATGAATATTTTGCGAACAATAAATTGGAGACCATCCAAGAATTCGCCTTGGTGATGTAACAAAACTACCTAAAATCCGAAACTAGATTATCTGAACCTAGTCACGATATACTTTTCCCGTGTCTATGTAACGGCGAAAGAAGAAGCTGTACAAGAAAGTATGCAGCGGAACACACAAAAACTTTATTAAACACTGAAAAGTAAATATTTCCACGCACAGGTAACCATCATGTCCTATTTCCACTATGACATTTAAAACCAAATTGCTGTGTCCGCACGGTGGCTGAAATGTCAACACGGCGGACGGGCGGTCGCCCGGAGACGATCAAGCGAGAACCGAAGCAAAATTCAAGATGAACAGCGCAGAATCCAAGGAAAAAACCGAACGTAGACCGAGACGAGCACTGATCAGAATCCAATAAGCGATGCACAGAGTCCGAAGGAGTAACCGAACGTAAACCGAAATGCACGCTGGTCAGAGTCCAACAGGTGATGCACAGAGAAACGGAAACGAAACTGAGTAGAAGTGAACACAGCACTGTCTTCTGTCTTGATTGGGACCACGCGGCTGTGTTTATACTATGCGAGTCGCTTCTGATTGGCCGCGGCGGAAACACTGCTATGCGGTGGCGCTAGTTGGACTGGTGATAGCGCCGTCTATCGGTTGTCCAGCTCCATCTCTTCTTCTGGGGATGTGACGGTGTCGGGCCGGGATACCAGACAAATGTTTCATTATTTGACAGATTATCGTGAGCATCAACCATCGGTTAATCAACTGTTGTTTTATTTTCCTTCTGGCTTTGCGGCTCGTCGAGGCTATTAGAGCCGGAAGAGATCCGGCCATGGCTCTTTGAAGAAACTATCCCGGTATTCATCTGCAGTGATTTGGGGAAAATATGGAAAACTGAAACCTGGATGGCAGAACGGAGATTAAACCCACAACCTCCCCAATGCCTTGTCCGACCATTTCCGCTCACCCCCAAACTCTGTTACGGATACTTAATTCTATCTTTAAATGAACTTTACATTCACGTTTAATATTCACCAGTCAAACATACAAGACTTGAACAGAAGAGTGCAAAATATCGGCATCTGCAATCTGGCTCATTCTGCCTTATTTTCTAGAGGACTTGTTTGTCTTATATAGATATTTATTCAGCGCTGTTTCACCTACAAAAACTGAAGAATGTTGAATGATCCCTTAATAGTTTGAGTAGAAATTATGGGAAATATGACTCCATTAAAGTTCATAGTAGCTGTCTATCAGATTTCTTACTATGCAAACGACATATATTGAACATATATTTCTATGGTTTTGGACCAAGTCTCTGTTTGTGGAAACAGTCACTCAGTGTGGTAAATTCATTGCGTAGCTTCACTTTTCTCTGACATACTATAACGATATATCGTTATATCTATGTATTTCATCTATCTCACCTTCTGTAAAGTGAGTTTTCACGGTGAGTAGTTTGTAATTTGGTTATTGAATAGTTTAAGTTGGTAGAATACGATTTCAATGTTAGCAGTTGGTAATGCTGCCTCAGTGATAGTAGATGCAATAAGCCGGCGAGGTGTGTGTAAACTGAGATGGCCGCAGGACATTATGATTGTTGGCATATAGCGTCTCTGAGAGGCGACTGACAAAAATTTGTATATTTGTTCTTGTGATTTTGAAGTAGTGTTTACCGATAAGCTAATAATGTAAAAGCTGGAACAAAACTGACTACGAAATACACCTAGTGAATAATATTGAAAGTGAATTTTTGTTAAATCATTTTTCAAACTGTTCCCATCAGCAATTGACTTTTCATGTTTTCCTATTCATCTTTGTGTTACGTGGGTTATCGTCAAAGATACCATGGCATAATGTTTTGTCAAATTCTGTGACGGGCTCCCCTTTGCGGTAATATGTTGAGGTGCTTGCAAATAGATCAGCAAAGGCAGTCTATCTAAAATGATAAGAAAATACTAAAACGCTAAGGGTTTACGTTACAATACGAATGCTGTGTCATCTACAGACTACTGTGTCTTCATTGATTTGATGTCTGACATATGAAAGATGTAGAAATCAAATCATCGTATGACATTGTTGGCTGGGAGGATTGTTCGGCCAACATGTGAAAAGGTTTTCGATTAGCCGCTCAATACACCCCTTGTCGTTGCTAACCAACCCAACTATTTAATCCCACCCCGTACAACGAACCTGCAGTGTAACGAGGAATCCGATACATTGAAGCGCTCTGCCGTACTACACATTACGCAGCTAGCTATGCTAAAGGTAATGTTTAGGTTAAGGGACCTTCAAAACCCGCGCCGAGACAAGGATTCGAATGGAGGACTTTTATATTTCCATACAGACATCTTAAAAACTGAGCCACCAGATCGCTCTAAAAATGAAGAGATTGAACAGATCTGCGGCCAGAATTGATCCTTGAGGAAGGCCATAGTTCATAGAATTCTAAATATAAAGAGTCTATTGGCAAGCACGTTATTAACGACAGATATTACTTATAACAAAGACCTAACTTTTAAAAAGTTCTGCTTCAGGTAAGAACGAAATGATTTTAGAAAAATGTAGGCTTCAGTTCAGATTTTTCACGAGCTTGGAAACTTGACCGTCTTTTATTCACTTTATTTTTGATCTGTCGTGGCGCAGGCATATTAACACGAAGTTAATATTTTCCGGTCTCACGCTTGTTTGCAAACCAAATCGTCGCAGCCTGGCGCCTTCGAGAACGGCTATGAAAAGCAGAGCCGTTCATTTCACGCCTTGTCGCTCGCAATTCGTACTTTTTTATCGGCATATCGCGTGCGCCTACCGCCGGCATTTCCCGTCCTTCACGATCGAACTGAAATTCCATTACCGCCGCCCGCTGGCGATAAGCCCGATGCAGCTGCAAAGCCGCCCGCTTCTGCCCAATAATCAGGCGCCAGCGGGAGCGACAAAGCGGCAAATAACGCGCCACTTGTTCCGCCCGGCGGCAAAAGCATTCCGGGGGCGATGCCTATTGTTTCGCTGCAGAAAAATACCTGTATCTCGTCACGTCTCATTAGTTTGTCATCTGCTGAAGAGTCAGACTTTAGGCTCCAGTTTATCGCACACTTTGTCCTGTTGGCAACATTAAACTTTGACTCTAATGCCGGCGCTTAAAAGTGCTATTTATAAAGGGAGTTATGGTAGGAAGAAAAAAAATAAAGATAATAATATAGAAATAAATTACAATATACAAAATATTAGAATATACTTTTCAACAATATACACAGTATTCCTGTATAATAATAATTCCGTGTGGTCGTAATGACCTGATGACAAGGTTTCTGTTGGCTGTGCATTCCGCACTCTCTTCACAGCCAAGTCACAGCTCCTTTGAGCTGGTGTGCAGTGAAGTATATTGTCCGAGGACATTGCCTCCAAGTCATTTGGATGAGTCAGATCTTCAGAGTCGTTAGGTCTTTATGTTGGCTATAGATGTTATCTTCAGATGTTCTTCTTCACAAGATGGATTGCCGGCGCATTTTCCATCTCAGAAATGGTCCATCAGTATTACTGTGGTGCAATTAGGGCTGTCGTAGCGTGTTTCGCGTGTCTTCCTTAGTAGCCAGGTGGCTGACGAGCTTCTTGAGTTGATCGATGAGGTATCAAGTCGGTCTTCCCGCTGGTCTGGAACTTGGCAGGTGCAGGAGTGGACCCAGTGTGCTCTGTCGGATTTCAGTGGCTCCGTCTTTTTATGTCTTGTTGTTTCGGCTGATGTGGCCCTGATGTCATTTCTTCTTGAATCTGGCCTATGATGAGGCATTCGGCGCTGATGTGGGCGTGCCTCGCTCTCTTCGCGACTTGGTGCGGCCTGCGTATGAAGCCTAGGACTCCGGTGCTGCCGTTTCTTGCGTAGTTGCTGCTTCCACTTGTCGCAACCGCGAAAAGAAGCTGCATACTTAGATCCGCAGTTGCAACAGACTGGCTCGCTACGGGGTTTTTTGCAGTGTCTTAGCCGTCTTAACGTACCGCGGCAATCCTGCCTGGTACAGGGAACCTATAGTATAACGTGGATTTCGAACCACAGAGGCGTTCTGGCGTACTTCACCTTACACAACAAGCTGTGACCAGGTGAAGGTGGGTTTAAGATCCCATGAAAAATCCCCGCCGATGCAGTGATCCGCCCCAGTCAGACGCCTTAACCACTGAGTCACCAGACCGCTCAGTCTTTCGGTAACGAATTTCCATTGGTTTCGTGCCATCTACATTATAAGATTTCTGAAGGATGTCAGAAGGGCTGAATAGGATAGCCACAATCATAAACAGCCAATGTGACTCTGTGCGTTGAGGCACTATACATTAGATTGGGGAAGTACAACGGGTCCGGTCACGAACCTAGGCCCTTGTTTACCGGCCGGCCTGACTGCGGTTTTTAGACATTTTTCCGCAGCCATCAAGCCGAATACTGGGACGGTTCCCTATCTCCACATAATAAACTATACATTTCACAAACAAGAAACACACTTATCACACACAGAACATAGTTAGAATTTTCACAGACAGATGTAAAACTTATCTTCCCCATTAGTACACAGTACCTGCCAGTAGGTATAAAATGTTTGGCGTCAGCAAGGCCATTCGGCCGTAAAACAAAAGCTGCAGAATTCAGCCATGCCAAGTAAAACTCATCAATGGTAGCCGAGCACAAAATGTTGGGAAAATTTCGTGAAGTAGAGGAATAAAAAAGCGACGGTCATGAATGTCAGTCATGTGATGGTTATGGGATGAAGATCGTTGTCCAGAGAAGCTCCCATGCAGCTCGACTCATCTCTTTTCCTTGATAGCTGCTCGAAGTTCTTTCACAAGGTTAAAGGTGATCGTTTCATTCTTTTCTGGAAATCTTAAGAAACCCAAAACAACACCCGCTGTGAGGGAAGTGAGGTGCTGTGATTCTATTGTATTGCTTTGAGCGTGGTTAAATTGATAGGTTCAAGTCTCATGCTTATCGCAAATCGTTAAAAAAAATGCTGCTGGACTGACGTCACAGAAAGCTAAATTCGCCGCAGACACCTGAATCCTCATCATCGTTCGGTACGCTGTCAACATTCTTAGAACACAAAGGTGAGGAACGGTTCTCATGTCAAAACACTCCATCATAATGCAATCTGCCTTTGTTCCTGCATTGCCTGATATTTCTTGATCACCTGACACGTAAACATCCAATTTCGGATCACCAACTAATGTACCCTGAACCAATTTTGCTGGGGTATTGTCTCTATTGTCCTTCCTGAAAAAGAGGGGTGGGATCATCTTTTGTGTTGGTGCTCCTACGTTCAAAATCTGATGCCCTATTTTTTCAGTGTTCTAGGAAGGAGGATTTTCCTCTAATGTTGGCATCATATCCTCACGAGGATTCTGTGGAGACATCTCTTTCTTACACAATTATTTAATCGACGAATTTCTTTCACATTCATTTCACATTAAACGTGCATCTCATTCTCTTTGAACGCTTGTAAGAAATGTAGATTCTACCCTCGAAATCGCACTTTTTTACAATATTCTTTAATAACTATAGAATTAAAGGAGTTTCCCTGATGGTTTTAAGATCTAGTTTCCCTGATCAGGTCACGATCTAATGGTAAGATGGTCATTTATATTTTTGCTAAGGTTTGTATATCTTATACAATTTCTCAGCATAATCTTTCTATTGCAAAGGCTCTTATCGAAGCGAGGCACAAGCAAGAATTTTTTTCCCCGTTTTTATTATGAACAGTTTTTATATCATTTTGATGTTTAAAGTAATGGAAATCGATATGGGACCGGTCAGTATTAATAGGTGCGGATCAAATTTGACGAGATTTGTGTGAAATGTGAACTCTGTAGACAAACTGCAGGAGGAGAATAATGGAAGACAACATCCGCTGCCTTTTATTCTTTGATGTCGAGTATTAACTCCTCGCACCAAAGTTTTACTAAAGTAACTAAAACTACTATTTTTTATGGACGTGGACTCATTTTAGTCAGTCGTGAGAATAACTACAAAAGCGTTGGCCTGTATACAAATCCTTTTGAAGTCCAGCAATTTTCCTCGAAGCTGAAAGTGTTGGACGACTCTCCTGGGTCATTCGGTTTGCCATCAAATTCACGCCAGCGGGAAAACAGGTCAACTTATAAAGAAGCCGGAAAACACCATCTCTATTCTACTGACGAGAGCTCCGATTGCAAGCGTACGTAAGTGACCAAAGGTATTGCGCGCAATGCTAGTAAATGGTATGTCATTTTGATCACTAAAACTAAAATCATAATGATCCCAGTGTCATGAAACTTCAAATTTAAAAGTTTCCGTAGATTTCCCCGAAATAATTCGTCTACTACATTGATAATGCAGATTAATGGCCAAAGTTAGTTGCAGAATATTTATTTTGTCAAAGCAAGATAGAACATAGAATATACTGTGTACTACATTTCAACAGAACTTATTTTGAAATCCCTTAAAACCGTTTAGTAAAATTACGACGTAACTTGTGTTCAGTCTGCAGTGCCGAATATTTAGCTTGAATAATAATGAGTCAGTTTCTAACTTATAATTCACGTTCGAATTTCTCTTTTTTTAGTATCTTTTGTTAAGTTCTTATCTTCCAAGACTTTAAATTTAATTAATCCTAAAGAATGACTTTAAAGTTTCTAACAACGTATGGTTAATAGAGTGGGTCTTGTGGTTTAGTCCATGGAAAACCTAGCTACAAACCCAACGAGCTGGGTAGTTTATTATTTTCCTCGGAGTTTAAAGCACAAAAAGGACTTTTTATGGCAACCAATCTACGATAATACTACTAAGAAAACTAATACTAAGAAAATACTAAGAAAACCATCTCCATTTTAATGCAGAGATCTTGAAACGTGAAAGGGAACGAAGATTCGTATCTTCAGCAGTAATACTCTTTTGTTGTTGAAGATCTTTCTTTTTTGGCTTATGGTCAATAGAAGTGGGAAAGGACTGGGAGCACAAAATGGGAAGCAATTCGGCCATGGCCTTTTGTGGGGATAATACCTGAATTCTCCTGAAGTGATTTCGGAAATCTTAATGGCCGGATGGTGATTCGAACCTTGAACCTTCGTGGGCAGCTATAACTAATATATTAACCAGTTAAATATTGCAATAAATGGATAATAAGTATTAGGAACTTTAATATTAATGTAGTATACCCTATATTAATAGTTGCCTTGGTTTTACAGCAAAGAATATGGATATTTTAGGTGATAAATGTCTCGTATCAAATGCTTTCTCTGAATTTAATTTCAAATTAAATGAAGTAGTTTTCCATTACAGTTATAATTTGTCGTTGTTGAGTTTATAAGAACAGCAAACATTAACTACAACTTATCTTTCAAATCTTCCGTTAGAATGGAGATATATATCATTGGGTTATTAATGTAAAAATATTTCGGCTAAACACGAATAACATGATAAAAACTCCAAGTTTGATTAAATTTTTCCCTCACAAAACGACCAAAAGCTTATTCCCTATAAAGGGAAAGTATTAGACTTTGCCAGACAGGTGAGCATGTACTTTACTTGTTGTATTACTAATTTCTTCTTTTTAATTATGACTTTTACGCTTTTCTGTTCGTTTTTTGCTTACAGTTTTACGCCTCGTCAACGTAAAGGTCACTATAGGCGGAAGAGGAATTGGTGCAAGGAACGTGAAGGAACTTACAAATGGCCTTTTGAAGGAAGCATTCTGGCATTCTCCTGTAGTGATTTCAGGAAACTATGGAAAACCGAAATGTGTATGGCCTCGTCCTACCAAATGTGGTGACTTTTACGATTTATGAATTCAATACATTGAGGTATATTCTCATTATAGTGACTTTAGAAAAAAAAATTCAAAACTTCTTGAAATGATATCAGTCTGCTTCTGCGTCTCTTACGTATAGATTGTCAGGAATAAAACTAGCGGGCTATACTATTTTAATTTATACTAAGTCTTGTTACCAACTGTGCGGTCGCGTAGCTCAGGCCGACCGGAGTTCGATCCCCGACGAACCATAGGATTTTTCCTCGAAGATTAAAGTAAATAAAAAGGGTCGCACAGTGTCGCTGATCACGGCATGTCCACTCTAGTGCCTATGATCAGCAAACTGGAATGCGGATATCTACCCCGCTAATCCTGCGGGAATATTTAACTTGTTACTAACTAAGGTATTTTGAGATACATGTTTCTACAACAAAATAATTGATTTGTAGCTTCCCAAGTTATCTTCTACAATCGTGCTGAAATATGACACATCTAACCTTTGGACGGTTATTCAAACCGGCGAGGCCAGAATTTTACCGCTTACCTACCACGCTCGGTGATACTGGGAAATACATATCATATATATTATTTCTAAAGGGTACTTTTTGTCACAAGCGATCTCTCTACATACCTAACCGAAATAGATAAATGAGGAATCATTTTAAATATTAAAGTATACGCTTTGATCATAGCATATTTTAAGAAAGTAATTTTTCTAAAATGCTCTTTTTTGTGTCGCGAGCCATTTATCTCCCTGGATAGCTAACTGAAATCGTTAAACGAAGTATCATTTTAATGATTAAGATCTCCTCTTTGGTGACATCATATGTTAAGAAAGGAATTTTTCGGAATTAGACCCTTAAAGGGCAAAGGTATCAATATTTCTCCAACGCGTTTTTACGTTACAAGCCATTTATCCCCCATGATATCTAACTAATATAATGAAATGAGGTATCATTTTAAATATTATGGTCTCCGACGACGTCACATCTTTTTTTAAGAAATCATCATTATTTGCATAACGTATTTTCTTTATCATGAGCCGTGTTTTCCCCCTTGATTAAGGTCTCCGACGTGGTCACATCATTTTTTAAGAAATTATCGTTATTTCCGTAAATATTTTTTTTATCATGACCCATTGTCTCCCTTGAAATCTAACCAAAATAGATAAATGTGCTATCACATTAAAGATTAATGTCTCTGCTTTGGTCAAATTATTATCTTAAGAACGAAATTTTTCTTAATTTGACCATAAAAGAGAAAAAGTAATAACTGTGAAAGACGCGAGTATGAGACTGTTCAGAGTTAAACCACTAAATAACAGTAGCATATATCACAGACATATTAATAAACGGCTTCACTGGCATCGAATTTTGTTACGTACATATTACACTAAATAAATAAACAATTAAAACAAATGAGGCGATTCTTCTTTCATTTATTACAAACTCCCGACCTTACTATTCATTGTATTAGCGAAAGTTTTAAATTACGGCTTGTCGATGGTCACATCATTAGAGCCGGCAGAACATTGAGACAAATCAAAGGGAAGGAAATCGGCTATGAAGAAACCATATCTACATTTCCTGGAGAGACTCCAGGAAACCATGGAAATCCAAACACTGGATGGCCGGGTTGATAATCGAATCCACGTCTATCCAAAGGCCGGGACATCGATTCAAACCGCAGACATAGCGTAGTCTCCAGTTTAACTTGATTGCGGTTTCTAGAAAATCTACGGTAACAAACTAGGCAAAAGCTATCAGGATAACCCAATTTCCTTCACGAAAAAAAAAAAAGAAAAGAAAAAAGAAAACTGTACACATATTTACACAATTTAACATGTAGCATACAAAAAGAATCTTACATGGCTCACAAACAGATGGTGCCACTTGATCTCTTCATTAATCTGCGGACAGGTAACCTAATCACAAAATTTTTTCTACAAATTTAAACTTACGTAGTATTGTCGCTTAATGTTCTGTTTTCCGTCATATTGATAGACAGTTAATAGGTTGATGGTTTGTAGGCAGATGAAAGAAGAACCGCCTCATTTGTAACAATTGTGTAATTGTCAACTCAAAAAGGTACTTAGTAAAACAATTACAGCTCCTTACAAAATTGAAAATGATGAAATAATTCCCTAACAGAAACAATAATGTCCTAAAAGCTCCTTAATCTAGAAAAGCCACACTGTTTGTGAATATCTCTGTGATCTAGCGGTAATGCGATCAATCCTAATCGACATCAGCGCAGCCTAGCAGCTTGACTCTGAACTATCACATACCCGTGACATTGATAGTTCATAATTTTTTGATTTACTGGTTGAATTTCTTAAGTAATGATATTACCAAAGCGGAGAACTTAATCTTTAAAATGATGCCTTAATAATCGATTTTAGTTAAGTATGAAGCGAGAAATAACCTTTTAGAAATAACATATATGATATGAAAACATTTATGAAAGTAGCATGTGATAAATGTGTCTTACAACAAAAATTGGTTCGTTTCTGTTTCTTTATTTGCAGATCACTTGTTTTTTAGATGGAGTACACCTGAGCTTTAGCTTCAATCGTTACGACTGACTTCCAAAAAACAGAAATCGCTATAGCTGCAGCCTGCAGCACTCTGCCAGATTGCTTTGAGGCTCTGCAAGTGCTATCGTACATTAACTGTTTTAAGCCACATCCCAGAAAACATCACAACCTGTTTGACAGGAGTACTTAAATAAATAAATAAATAATAAATAATTAAGCATTTAACGACGTGAAATAAAACTTTTTATAAAATCAGATAAAGTCCTTTGTATTAAGGAACAGTGGACTTCCTCCTAATTAGCTGCATTGTTACAAAATCTATTTTGTCAAGTACTTTCACATCTATTTATTTCACTCCAAAAATACAATGTTAAATACAAGAATGACAACTGCCATGATATCGTGTTCTTTTCATAATAGCTTCTAGTAATAGTGGAACAAGATGTCCTTGCGACAAAAGGGTTCATTTCCGTTGATTTTAGGTTAACACCACCGGCTAAGTAATAGTATTTTCCAAGGATAATTTTGATTTTTCAACCGAGCGTGGTGGTTGAACTGTTAACGTTCTGGCCTCGCATTCGGGAGGACGCGGGTTCGAATCCCCTTCCGGGCAGCCAGATTTGGGTTTTCCATGGTTTCCTTAAATCACTCCAGGTGAATGCCGGGATGCTTCCTTCAGAAGGCCATGGCCGAATTCCGTCCCGTTCCTTGCCCCAGTCCCATCCCGCCTCTAATGACCTCGCTGTCGACGAGGCGTAAAGCCCAAGCAAAAAAAAAAAAATAGATTTTTCAATATCTCCTCAGCAACTTTTCAGATTGCGATAATAGAACTCAACAACTAAGCCAATGCGTCCACTTGATTTAGAACGCGATTTGCAATTTGCGTAAATTTGAAGACTTTATTGTATTATGGGGCTATAGTTTAAATCTTAACAAAGTCATAAGTTGTTTGCAAATGTGCTTGCCGCTAGAGACGAAAGTGATGTAGGAAAGATGTTGAAAATGCTAAAGACGAATGTCTGAAAAAGACCAATTCTATGCATCGGTAATAAGATTTACATTTTTACGATACGCCAGATAGCAAAGCAGTAAACGGAACGTATGGCCAATAAATTGCAGAAAACAATATCGCCTGCAGCTGTTGGCCGTGACGTATGACTGTTAGCTCGAAAACTCCAGGACGGTAGCAACAGCGACACTTTGCGGTTGTATTAAGTATTCATACGGAAATAAAAGACCCTGAACCATACAGCAAGGAGATCACGTGGTCAATAATTTGGTGATTGCTGTCATGTTGTCCCTGGATAAAACCAACGCCATACCCTTTTCAAAAGTAGCTTAGCGGATTTGCAGCCAGTACTCTTTGAACTTCCTTACAGAAAATCCGATCGAAAATAGTAGCGTAGAGACACTTATTCATTGAACCTTCATTTAATTTAATCTACTTGGAATTATCAGTATTAAAAACAAGTAACCAAATTGTAAACTCCATATAGTTATGCTAACTTCTATTAATCCCTTCTTTTGATATTAACTTGACACCCAATTATTTTCACTTGTGACCAGTTGTTACCTATATCGAAATTATTCTAAATGTAATATCTCTTCTTTTTCTTGTATCTACATATATTTTGTAAAACTGTAACGCATAAAGGAGGTAGCTTACAAAACTGTTGTCCTTTCGCATTTGGATTACTATTGGGCAGTTTGGGATCTGTTTCGCAAGCGGTTGATTGACAGTATAGAGTACAGAAAAGA
Organism: Vandiemenella viatica; assembly: GCA_031002005.1. NCBI lineage: Eukaryota > Metazoa > Arthropoda > Insecta > Orthoptera > Morabidae > Vandiemenella > Vandiemenella viatica. Next base: position 150,595,205 of record CM061919.1, on the reverse strand, counting down.
GCCGCTTGGTTCGAGTCTGCTTATCACAATTCTTACAAAAGTATCACAGAGTTGATTCATGGATTGGCCTGAGATTCTCTGGTAGTCAGGCGACATAGGTTTCGTTTGAGCTTATTAGTAAACGTGTATGCACCCACTTTCATTTACGATTGAGATGAAATTCTGCATCTCCAACCAACTTCGGTCGCAATGACAGGAGAGATAAGATTATAGAAATAAGGTGTTGTACTGATGCTTTCATGTATTCTTTCTTCCCTCGTCCGTTCGGGTTTAGGATGCACAGAATAGATATTACTTTTGGTGGAAAGCACCCTCTGCAATCCACAATTTTGTAAATCGCAGAGTATTTACGTAGATTTAGATATTATAGCTAGAAATTCTGAATTATGTAAAGCCATCAATGCGTACCTTCTTGTGGAATGTTAAAATGAGTCTTTCATAACACTCGCCATTCCGCTTCGTAAAGTCCGTTTCATTTTGAGTGATCTTGTTATTTCCCCCACTCCCAGTGAGTTTAATAATTCTAACTGCATTTCATCTGCCTCTCCTGCCACATTTGAATTTAAATCTTTCTAAATCATGTCAGATTATATTATTATCATACCTCCATCATCAGTATCTAAACACTCCTCTTTTTCCAGTACAGTACAGTCGAAAATGACGTTCCATATGGCATCTGTGCATTAGCTCTGTGTTTTAGTTCCTTGCCCTGAACTTCAAAAACTTTAAAAATCATCAACTTGGATGTTAATATACTTTTTTTTAGTACCTAGCGTGGTGGATGAACAGTAACGCTCTGGCCTCGCATTCGGAAGTACGCGAGTTTATTCCCCATCCGGGAATTCGGATTTGAGATTTCCATGCTTTCCCCAAACGACCAGGCCGAATGCAGGGATGCTTTCTCCAAAATTCCATGGCCTTTCTCCCGTCCTTTCCCGTCTCTAATGACCTCGACGTCTTCGAGACGTAAAGCCATGAACAAAAAAAAATTCAATTCCACAAAATTTTGGCAATGATCTTATGAGTCATTTCTATTTCAGATAAACTATTCCTTTCTGTAAATCCCATTTTACTTTTAACAACTTGCATTTTCATATTATTTTAAAAGTTTTCACCTTTTTTGTGTGAGGCATTACACCTCGTCGACTTCGAAGCCATTTGAGGCGAGATAGGTCTGGAGACAAGGAATGGGAAGTAAGTCGGCCAAGCCTTTTGATATAACCATCTGGTATTCGCCTGAAGTGATTTCTGGAAACCAATGGTTGTTCTGGGGGATTCGAACCCACATCCTCCCGAATGCGAGACCAGATAGTTACCGCTCACCTAACATGCTCAGCTTTATCACGTTAATATTTTTACTATTACATCAATTTTTGTGTATTTATTCGCATTCACTAAATAATTAATGATTAAAAAATATTTCAAATAGTTTCATTTTGTCTGTTTACTTTTTCAGAATCTACATTCCTTCTGATGGCAATATCTATCGCGCGGTAACCAACGACATTTTCATGACAATGCTACAATTCGCTGAGAAACAAAGTCTGATTAATTCATTTCACGTACGTAGGAGCTTACGCAGTAAAATATTCCGCGGAGCAATTACTATTACAGATTATTGAGCAAAACCAATCTGAATTACATGAGCACATGTTAGTTGCGGAGTACATTATTGTTAACCCACCGCACCCATAGAGTTCATTGTTCTATCAGTCATCACTTCTGCACTGCCAGAAGCCAATGAAAAATTTGTTAATAGCCGCTTGTACCACGGGCTTAATGACGCGTGTCGGCAATTGTTCTGGGCACAATTGCGCGCCCCTACTCGAAAAGCGTTGAGTATATCATTTCTGCTAACAGATAAAAAAAAAAGGCTATGAAGCGTTATTGGGGGCGGAATAATACGCGGTTAATGGACTGGTGGGGCAGGATTTCAGTTTGCCAGCTCACTCTGTTATTCCGAATAATTATGTAACGGCTTTGTTGAACGAATCGCCAGAATTCACTTCTGTTTGCATTTCCGGGAACACAATTTCAAATCGTTAAAACTTAAAGCGCCAGCGAACCGCAGAAAATTTGTGTTGTTACTGCTTTGCGATTTTTGTCAGCTCGTTATAGGTAATTTGTCTATTCTTGTGTGGTACCTTTTTTGGTTGCATCTTCTGTAAGTAGCAAAGGTATTCGACTCCTAATACCTTCTTCAGTTGCATCTTCTATAAGTAACCAGGGTCTTCGACTCCTTCTGGAATCACTTAGATAATGAGTTGTTTAACATAGTCGTTACTTATAAATGAGAAGGGCGGAGACAGAAGTTGCTTGTCCCTTCTTATTTTTATTTCAAGGCTAGAATTTTGCCGCTGCTTCGCTTCTTACATACCCTGTCGTGCTTAGAAATGCTATGAACATATTGCCTTCGGTTTTCTTCTGGTAGCAAAATATAAACGTTTAAATGAAGTCCCACACTTTTTTATGCTTGTTGTTGAGCTATCTTCGATATAGTTGTTTGATTAATATTTTACATGTAGAGTAATAAATATCAGTAAATAACCAAAGTTATTTAGTTAAAAAAAAAATTAAAAGAATCCGAAGAGTGTAATTGTTATCTGTGTTTTAGTGTGATCTTAGGTGGGCATGTCATAAATGGCTGTTCATCTGAGATATAATGTGATCTGTGACGCCTATTTGTTCTCGATATCGATGAATTATCATTTCCTTTTCCATTCTCCGATCGCGTAGATTTATAAGTTGTACGGCAGATATTCCCCAAGATAAATCATTAGCTTTTAGACCGCGTAAAAACTGGTTCGGTAATTTTTGCGTCATGCTTAAGCGCTAAGGGATTGACAGACGTATCTGGCTTATAGAATTATACTAATACAGATATCTTATTTCTTCCACATAACATAAATACTCTAACATTCTTAATGTATTGAACATCTGCTCAAATTCTTGACCAAGTTTTCGTTGAAATTCACGCTATGAAGTGTGATGAAGCAATTATGACCTTATCTTGTGATTCGTCTCACCGTTGTATGTTTATGTGGTTCATGAATATACTGAGAACATTAAACGCATGCCTTAAAGCATTCCGTGGAATGTAACCGACCCAGGGACAAACTTCAGTTGGTCTCCAATTAACATGTCAAGTAACTAGAAATTCAATAACATAACACCAGTCACACAGAACATAAGGAATACAGTTAAAAGAAAGATGGAGAAACTGATACTACTATCTATCACACCTAATGACTGTCTCCAATGGTACTCTGGCTGGTAATCATAGCTGTTGCAACTATATCCTAACATAGGACACTCCGCAGAGCGGGAAAAAATTAAGAGGAAGAAGACATGCATAAATTTCTGTAAATTCGTTAATTCAATTAATAATCAGGCGACAGGTTGTATTATAAGTTTAGCTGTAATGATTTCTCGCTCTGGTTGCCTTCTGATTTTAAAAATTATGATTTCATCCTTTTCGATTTAATCTTTACCTGTCATTTGAAACATTTGTTTAATACTTGATATTTAATTACCTCGGTGAAACCTGACAAACGAAATATTAATGCTGAAACCAATAAATATTGCTAGACTCCACCAGTTCCTTGATGAACTGAAAATATTCGAGGTTTTTATTTTGTTTTGTTTTTATTTTATTTTTTTACACCTCGTCGACGTTGAGGTCATTAGAGGCGGGATGGGACTGGAGACAAGGAATGTGCAGGAATTCGGCCATTGCTTTTGAAAGAAACATCCCGGAATTCGCCTGGAGTGATTTGGGGAAACCATGGAAATCCCAAATCTGGATGCTCGGACGAGTATTCGAGCCGGCGTCCTCCCGAATGCGAGGCCAGAACGTTAACCACTCACCCACCACGTTCGGTAATATTCGAGTCAATGCTTAATCACTTCTAATGGATACCTACAGTCATTACAATAATTCACACGCTAATGACCACATTATATCTGTTAATGTTTTAAATTTTAAAGCATTAATTTTAAAACCTTGTTTTGGTTTATCATCAGAGTGGTTTCAGATTATCATAATTCAAATATTTAGATTAAATATCGTATTACGTAGGCTAAAAAGTTAATTTTTAATATTATAATAGCTTTGGCTACAGTATGATGACGATTGTACAACAAGTGTAAGTACTACAAATATTATGTGTCCTGTTGATTTTGAAATTTTTGCTAGGCTGATGAACAGTAGTAACTTCTCATCACATAAAAATTAAACAAAATATGGCTCATTCATAAAGTAGGTCATAAATCTGACATTTGTCAAATCACCTCTTACAATTCTTTTTTTGATTCAGTTTAGTCCACATGCTGGATGAAAAATCATATGAAAAATATAAGCGTTAATGCTTAGCACCAAAAATTAGATTATCATGGAAATTTACTTACAGCTGCTTCCACAAAGGAAGATTTTCATGTAATTAATTAATGATCCTATATGTCTTTATATGGGGGGGAAGGCATCTTCACCATTTTCCAGCATGAATTTATCTGAGGTAAATTTTTTTGTTCAGCGGGTTGAGGTATTACACTGAAAGGCCAAAGAAACTCGTATACCTGCCTAATATCGTGTAGGGCCTCCGCAAGCACACAGAAGTGCCGCAACACGACGTGACATGGACTGGACTAATGTCTGAAGTCTGGAGGGAATTGACACCATGCATCCTGCAGGGCTGTCCATAAATCCGTAAAAGTACGAGGGGTGGGGATCTCTTCTGATGGCTACGTTACAAGGCATCCAAGATATGTTCAATAATGTTCATGTCTGGGGAGTTTAGTTGCCAGCGGAGGTTTTTAAACTGAGACGAGGTTTCCTGGAACCACTCTGTAATAATTCTGGACGTGTGGGCTGTTGCATTGTCCTGCTGGAATTTCCCAAGTCCGTTTGAATACACAATGGACATGAATGGATGCAGGTGATCAGCCAGGATGCGTCCGTACGCGTTACTTGTCAGTGCCGTATCTGGACGTATCAGGGGTCCATGTCACTCCAACTGCACGCGCCCCACACCATTACAGAGCCTCCACCAGCTTGAACAGTCCCCTGCTGACATGCAGGGTCCATGAATTCATGAGGTTGTCTCCATACCTGCACACGTCTATTCGTTCGATACAATTGAAAACGAGACTCATCAGACCAGGCAACATGTTTCCAATCATCAACAGTCCAATGTCGGTGTCGAGGACCCCAGGCGAGGCGTAAAGCTTTGTGTCGTGCACTTAGAAAGGATACACGAGTGAGCCTTCGGCTCCATAAGGTCATATCGATGATATTTTGTTGAATTGTCCACACGCTGACACTTGTTGATGGCCCAGCATTGAAATTTGCAGCAATTTGCAGAAGGGTTGCACTCCTGTCACGTTGAACGATACTATTCAGTCGTCGTTGGTCCCGTTCTTGCAGGATCTTTTTATGGCCGCAGCGATGTCTGAGATTTGATGTTTTACCGGATTCCCGATATTCACGGTGCACTCGTGAAATGGTCGTGCGGGAAAATCCCCACCTCATCGCTACCTCGGAGATGCTGTGTCCTATCTCTCGTGCGCCGACTATAACACCACGTTCAAACTCATTTAAATCGTGATAACCTGTAATTGTAGCAACAGTAACCGATCTAACGCCTGCGCTAGACACCTGTTGTCTTATACGTTTAGGCGTTGCCGACCGCAGTGGCGTACTCTGAGAGTTTAAATATCTCTGTGTTTGCATACGCATGCCTATACCAGTTTCTTTGGCTCTTCAGTGTATAATAGGTATCAAATATTTCACGATTCAGCTCTAGTTCGGATCTATGTTTTGTCTCACGTCACGATCAAAGCCACCCTTTACCAACTACAAGGCGAGTCCTACAAGCCTTTCCACATAGTCAACACCGACCAGTCTTGCTAGAAGTTGGTCTAACAGTTCCCATAATTAGATCCTCACCTTTACCTAGATGGAACTTTGGAAAAGCAAAGTGTGAAGAATTTGCCGGTAACCTGGATAAAAACCTAAGATGGATACCTCCATTAGCAAAAAATTATAACAGATTTGTCAGAGTAACCATAGCGACAGCTAAAAAGTCTATTCCTAGAGGCATTAGAAAAGAATATATCCCGTGTTGGAATGAAACATGCGAAATGCTATATGATGATTTCCAACAGAACGGGCGTACAGAAGCAGCCAACGAAATGCTGCAGAACCTGGACAATGCCCGTAAACTCAAATGGAATGATACGGTGCAAACCTTGAATTTCAAGAAGTTTAGCCGGAAAGCATGGAGCCTCCTCAAAAAGCTAGGTGGAACCCCACATAACTCTCAAGAAAAGCGTCAGGTCACTCCAGACCAAATAGCAAGTCGACTTGCCAACATGTCTAGAGTGAGCGCCGATAAAGATCATACTCGGAAAGTGAAGAAACAATTGTTCCATCTAAAAATATTGTACTCTGCCCCTACAAATCTCCCATCCCCTGTCACCGATATAGAGGTGGCAAGGTCCACCAAACAAATGAAGAATGGGAAGGCTCCATGTTTTGACGAAGTTCACCCAAAGTTCCTCACACACTGTGGAAAACATACCAAAAAATGGTTGGCCCACTTCTTTACTAACATACTACAGACAAGTGTCATTCACGCAGAGTTTAAACGGGCAAAGATCGTAGCCATTCTGAATCCTGGAAAAAGTTCTGAAGTTCCAGAGAATTTTAGACCTATTTCACTGCTAAGTACTACTTACAAGCTATTTGAAAGGATCATCTCCAATAGAATCAGTCCAATTATTTTCGCAAACCTCCCAGTTGAACAGCCAGGTTTTAGACCTGCAAGAAACTGCGAGGATCAGGTCCTGGCCTTGGCAACTCACATAGAAGAAGGATTCGAGAGACGATTGAAGAATGGTGCTGTATTTGTTGACCTTACTGCAGCCTACGATACAGTGTGGCGAGAGGGTGTGGTATAGAAACTTCTGAACATTTTGAAGTGCAAAAAAATCACTTGTCTGATCAATACTATGCTAGCTAACCGAACTTTCCAGGTTGTCTCAGACAATAAGATAAGCAAAGTAAGAAGAGTGATTAATGGTCTGCCTCAAGGCTCAGTTCTTGCCTCACTGCTTTTTACTGTATATATTTCCAACATTCCTCAAACAGAATCTAGACAGTTCTCTTATGCTGACAATCTGGCAGTTGTACAACAATCTGATAACGTTCGGCAAATTCAAAATAGCTTAACAGCAGACCTCAAAACCCTGAGCAACTATTTTATGAAATGGCGTCTCGTACCCAGTTCCAGCAAGACGGAAACTAGTGTCTTCCATCTTATCAATCGGGCGGCGAATCTCTCACTTGACGTTCATCTTGATGGCACTCCCCTCCGACACAACCCCTTCCCCAAGTATTTGGGAGTCGTAATGGATCGCACCTTGTCGTACAATAAACATCTAAACAACCTTGCAGCAAAACTAAGAACCAGGAATAATATTCTGCAGAAGTTAACTGGCACCTCCTGGGGAGCATCCGCCTCCACATTCCACACATCAGCACTGAGCCTTGTGTATTCTACAGCTGAGTATTGCTCATCTGTCTGGATAAATAGCACCCACGTCAAAAAGATCGTCACAGTTTTGAACCAGACAATGCGAATAATTAGCGGATGTATCAAGACCACTCCACTGTACTGGCTACCCGTTTTGTGCAACATCGAACCGCCTACAATAAGACGACACAATCTCCTAATTTCCCAATATAATAAGATCTGTCATAACTTGGATCTGCCCATCCATGGCGACATGGATAAGCAATTTGAAAGACTTAAATCAAGAAATCCAAGCGTAAAAACTGTAAAACAGATTATATCTGATAATTTTAATGGGACAGAAACTTGGAAATTGGAGTGGATAGCCTCAGCCCAATCAGAATGGTACTCCCTGTTTGACAGTCGACAGGCACTAAAGGGACTCGACCTTCCTCGCGAGACCTGGGCAGCTCTTAACAGAGTTAGGTCTGGTCATGGCAGATCTGCTTCATCTTTGTGCACATGGGGAATAAGAGATACACCGAGATGCGATTGTGGTGAGGAAACGCAAACCATCCGTCACGTGACATTTGACTGCCCTCTTCGAGCCTTCAGGGGATCACCGATAGATTTTATTAATATATCAAATGAAGGTTTAGATTTTCTACACCATGTTAATTTTTAATTTTAATTGTAATTTAATCTTAAATTGTATTATTTTTGAGCAATGGCCATAAGCTAAATAAATAAATAACTATCCATTTAGAGTTTAGTACATGCAAGTCAATTTAGGTTTTGTAAATACCCCTATTTTATATAATAATTGTGGGCCTACTAGAACACAAGGTCTTAATAAATGCAGCAGTAGAAATGCTTATTTTTGTTGTTATTTGATACCACGCTTATATTTGTGTTATCCAGTGATGTGAAGCACCGGAAAAAAAAATCTATGTTAGAACACCAGAAACTGTGCAATAGACATCAGACATTCGTCACACAAAAATAGATTAAAGCTTGGTTATTATCACGAACAGACAAAGACATTGGGTTAGATATGTTCCATTAAACTTCATAGCCGCACAACTGTGCCGACGTTTCTGGACCTTCGTTATAGAAGTCCTCTGGATGCCTCGAGAACGACTGTGCCATTTACGGAACTACGTCATTTGTGTGATGTAACGGCGCTCCCTGTAATATCTTCTACCTCTCAGATGAGAGAATAATGTCGCTGGGTACGACCTATGTCAAATTGGGTTGAGGTTGAAAGTTTCCTTGTCAATCCTGTCAGCTTCCAAAACTTTAGCTTAAGTGGAATAATCTAGTACGTTGTCTGTTAGACGGTTTATGAATGGAACAATGAGGTTTTTTTTTTACATCATTCAGTTTATTACGTAAAATTGTGTTAGGAAAAGCTGTGATACCATGCCGCACGGTAAGACAAACGATTAGGATTGCTTCATGATTAACTGAAGAGGAGGATAACATCAGCTACGTGGGGAGCACAGCATTTTTCAAGGCGGCGAGAAACCTTTTTCCCAGTAGCTGCTACTATTATTGGCCTCAGAATTGTTCTGTCAGGTGCATCTTTGTAGGTAGCTATCAGACGTTAACTCCGGCACCGTCTGAATGATATTTACCTGTTATGAAGGAAAAGAGAAACAATATTGACTACCTGCTGGATTAATGCCCGTCTGATGGATATGTATCCAGTTTAAAGTTCTCCTATGACTTGACTAATGTTTTATCGCCCAATCCTCTGGAATTTGACTGTTTTATCCATGGTACGGGTCAGTAGGATTTAATAGCAGCTGAACCCTGTAGATAACACGATCCACGTGTAGAAACGGGTGTAAAATATTACATTTCTGTTATTATTGCACTATTATCATTTTATATTCTCTACTAAAGTAGCAGCTTAAATTGAACTTTGCGAAATCAAAGCGAAATCTGTACTAATTTTATAAATGCGAAAAGTAACTCTGTATGTCTGTCTGTCTGTCTGTTTGTCTGTAAGTTTCTTGGGTTAAAAGGCTACTCCAATCGTGATGAAATTTGACAACGAGATGATATTTGACATTAGGATGGACATGGGATACCATATTCTGTATAGATAAGAACATATTGTCATTGAATTATGAAAACTATCTGAACTGTGAAAGACAAACGCAAAAGTTAAAGAGCAATGGCAGCGTAGCGCAGTGTTAATATGATAGCTTGTTAAGAAAATTACCGTATGGCTTTGGGTTCAAGTCCCACTGGGAACAAAAAATTTTATGAATTGTTTTTCATAGTTTGAGCCAAGCCTAGGATTTTGTAGTAAGGATACCATGTTCTGGCAAATCTTTGGCGATAGAATAGTGCCCTAAGCGTTTACCTTATTGAGGGTATACTGGTTCCACAGGCAGTTATTGTGTGATCTAAACTAATAATATTATATATGCGAAAGTAAGTGTCTGTCTATTTTTACGTTTTTGACGACGATATGTGTATACCGATATATCGGAATACTTTGTATCATTAGGAACGAAATAGGATACTTTTTTTCCGATATGAATAAATGAGACAGGTACGACGGTAGAATGGTATATCGATAGCATTCCCGTCATATTATGCCGACATATCTTAGGTAACTTTCAGCTTTGTGTATCCAATTCTAGCAATCAAATTCTAAATCCACGCGTGTGAAGTCGCGGTTAACAGCTAGTTAAGTTACACTGTTATCGTATTGTAAAAAGGTATTTATTTTATACCGAAAGTAATTACTTGATAGTCACAAAAGAATGTAATGTTGTAGCAGTTAAGAATCTTAGATATCAATATATTTAAACAGAGAGAGCAACAACGCTCGGCCATGGCATACGGGTGGTGGTTTCAAATCCCCGTCACGCAATCCAGATTTCGGATTTCCATGGTCTCCAGAAATCACTATACGGGGAATGTCGGGATGGTTCCTTGAAAAGGCCACGGCCCATGTAAAGCCATCAGTGGGACGCAATGCTTGAAGCAAAACAAAATATAAAATTACCAACTAAATAGAAAGTTTCGACTGCATCCGCTGTAGTTACCGTCGGGTGATGACGATCTGCTCGCTACAACAAACTGCCAGCTCTTGGCATACCCGCGAACTATGTAATTACACACCAAGAAAGTTGCCGTTCTTACCGATCGTGGTGGGTGAACGGTTAACGTTCTGGCCTCGCATTAGGGAGGACGCGGGTTCGAATCCCCGTCCGGGCATCCAGATTAGGGTTTTTCATGGTTTTCCCAAATCACTCCAGGCGAATGCCGGGATGCTTCCTTTAAAAAGGCCATGGCCGAATACCTTCCCGTTCCTTGCCCCAATCCCATCCCGCCTCTAATGACCGCGCTGTCGACGAGGCGTAAAGCCCAAGTTGCCATTCTCAACCTTTGATATTTTCCTTTCACGTTTCCATTACTGTACCATTGCTGAGTCATTGTTTGAAAGGTCTACCGAATGCAAAGAAAATAACCCAGAATTCTTCAAATTAATCATGAAATTTGTTGTATAACGATCGTATATAACAAAGGTAAAATCTTTATACCGTCATGTCAAACCAACGTGAAAATTATCAAACAATGAATGGATTAACAATTTTTTTGTCATTTGTTTCTGCAGATATTTCGTAATCTCTCAGCATAAGTTCGGAGACAACTAGCTGCAACCTACAGTTAAGCTTTCTAAAGATTCACCCAGTGTGGTCATCTGTTTCAGGGTTTTCCATGGTTTACCGGAATGGATCCAGACAAGTGCGGTATGGTTTCTTTGGAGAAAAAGGCCATAATCGATTTCCACCTCCTTCCTTGCGAAAAAAATAAAAATGTCTCGCCTCTCTGAAAGTTTAAAGCGCTAACGACATTTATCATTCGTTCCACATCTCGCAGTCTGCTCTTAAGTGGGATGTAAGTTAACATACCAGTCGTATTCTACCAATCTCTTAGATTACTGTTTCGGTTAGAACAGCCATTATACTGTAGTGTTCTGTAATGCCAAACTGGAAGAAGTTTGGTGTTACAGTGCAAGGTATCTTTCCACCTGTTGGTCTGCAATGTCGAATGCTGCTAGCTTGATGTTTGTCGGTTCTAATCCAACTAAGTCGCGACTGAAACCACCTCATTTGGGATTGTAAGGAGGTCTTACAAGCGTCGGCTCTACCTCGTGCCTACAGTACACAAACGCATCACGCAGGAACTTTATCATCACGTAAGCCATCCCTCAAATAACTTACGCAAAATCTTGAAACGAGCAAAAAAAAAAATATATCATTTATTATGAATTTCAAACTGCGGGCATTTACGTTCACTGTGCTGAACCTAATGATTGATCAATATCATTCACTTACAGAAGCGGAAAACAAGGACAATAATACCTTATTTAGAGAAATAGTTCACACTCCGATAATACGGTGAAGTGCCTATGTGACGGTTGAACAGAAATCAGTAAGTAAATAACATTTTCATAGGAATTTAAATGAATTGCTATGCGAATGCAGGAAAATCTCATTCACATTTATAGAAATAGAGTGACCTGGTAGCATAGTGGTTAAGGCGTCTGAATAGTGATCGAAAAGTTCCCGATATCGTCGGGGATTTTCTGACCACCTCTTGCACTGCTTTTGTGTAATGTGCAGTATGCCAGAGCTCTTTCGTGGTTGGGAGTCCACGTAAAACTGTTGGTCCTCTTTACTCGATGGGATTACCGGGTTAGGTTTGGTAAGCAGGAAAAGAGCGTACATCTGATACCAGGATTAATACACCTCCTTCGAAAGGGTTCAACCAACCTTAGGGTTGAAGACCTTGGCTCATATAACCGAGTGTGGAGGCTGAGCGGTTAAGGTTCTGGCCTGGCTGTCTGGAGGACACCGGTTCGAATCCCCGTCCGGGCATCCAGATTTGGGCTTTCCATCGCTTCCCTGAATCACTCCAGGAGAATGCTGGTTCCTATAAAAGGCCATGACCGAATTCTTTCCAGTTCCTTGTACCCAGTCCCATCCCGCCTCTAATCACCTCGACGTCGACGAGAGGTAAAGTCGTAAGTAAAAAAAAAAGGGTTAGATTCAAATAAAAACATGGGTAAGAAATCCACAATCACTTAATGCAGGAAGATTATTTCTTAGCTTGACAAAGGAACAAAATCTTTATTATGTTGGCCAAGGAACCACAGATGGTTTCAGCTAAGAAGAAATATGAAAACGCTGGACATATTTCAGCATGAGTATTTCCAACTGTTTTAAAAATTCTTGCTTATGCAATGATATAACATGAAAGCAACATTCTGTGAGTAAGGAAATGTTTATCTCAAATATCTGCTGGTTGGCATAGGTTTTTATTGTAAAGCGATTTAGAAAATTTCTTCTTGTTGTGACGATATTTTAGAATAAATTTGTAATCTATAACCATCTAAAAAAAAAAAAATCTTATAGCTACGTAAAAATCTTTTTTCCTCTAAGAGACTGGTTATTCAAAAAGATCATGTTATCTTCTCTTTTGTATTTATAAAACGAAAACCGTTTCTATTGGTTCCACAAAAACTACTGCGCAGATTTCGATAGGGGTTTCACCATTTTAATAGTTACAATCTGTATTGGATCTTTTGGTATTTCCCATGCTTCAACGTAACATAAAGCAGGTGCATTAAGTGAAAATCTGGACACCAGAGATGAAATATCAACTAGGTGCATACGTCATACTTCATAAAAAATAATAGCCATAGTATCGCATGTAACGTTTCCTTCCTTATTTTTGTTTTTAGTATTTAAATCCGATAGATGGCGATCTAATGAACGCTAAGAGGAAACTATTTAAATAAAAAAATATGTAAATTAATTTTAATAATGTAGTGGAAAAAACGCTTCTGAGAGCTTCTTTACTTCTTAGAGCTTCGATCACAGGCCGCTACAATCTCTGATGTTTTGAAGTGGAATTATTTTAGCGGGTAAGTAATGCATTTTTCATGGGTTTGAACATGAAAGTGAACTATTTAAAACCTATAATGTAGAATCTTCAGAGAGCTTATTTGCTTTTTAAAACTACTATCTCAGCCGCACAGCTACAATATTTAATATATTTTCGATGTCATTAAGTTTGATAAATTTTAACTTGATATTTACAGTTTCTTATTCTCCCATAAAAATGTGTTTTAATATGCAAGAATGCGGTGTGTGCTAACGAGTATGGCTTTCATTATTTCTGTCTGATCGTAGTTGCTATTTCAGTTCCACCTGCCGCATCTATTTTATAGCTTGACCTCCACACCCGAGCACTGCGAAGTCAGCTGCCGTTGGCTGTAAATTCATCGCAGTATTTCCCGTGTGCTCTCTGGCGCCGTGATTCACTTTGCAGCCTGTTTGAAATACCATTTAACCGCAATCAAATTCCATTTCCGTTAATTAAGAACTACAGCCAACCGCACTTCTTCAGCTACCAATAACATCCGCGATTTATCGCAGCCAAAGTCATACCAGAGATCATAATTAACAGTTTACTCTGCAGCATTTCTCGTATATCAGCAGGTATTATTCATTTTTTCTTTCTCTCTATAAAAACCATTTCAGTCACACGCGTTATTTAGCCATATTTACCCGAAGTGCTTTACGTTAACAACTTTGCGAAACTATCAGCACGTTGTGATGTTACAATTACTTGAATTTTTTTATAGTAAGGAGCGTTTGGTAAATTTTAAGCAATATTTAATTGTTATTCTTTCCGCAGTTAAAAAAAATGTGTTAACATCTGAACGATTAGGGATTAACATTTCAATAATCTCCATATTTTATTGGGTTTAGCTTAATGAAGTCGACTGAGGTTATTAAAACGATATATTCTGAGAAAAGGAAGTTAGGTGTCATGTATGATAACTGCCAAGTGTATGAAATCAGTCCTGCTGTAGTTCGTGTAATTCTGCACATGGAAGAGTCTGGTGGTTCAGTGGTTAATTCATCTGACTGGAGATCGAAAGGTCCCCGGATTGAATCCCTGTCACAGTGGAGATTTTCATTAGCACCTAACCCGTTCTTCACCTCTGGCACAGCTTGCTGTGTTATGTGAAGAACGCCAGAATGCTTGCGTACTACTGATGCCACCTATAATCCCCCATATTCGGTAGCATTACGACGTTTGGTTAGGCGGCTACGACAGAAGCGGATTGCGCAGGCGATAATAAATTCTGTAGTCAGGCCATAAAGACCACACGATTTTATCCTTTTTTACTATTATTTATGAGACTATCCTAGTATTCAGCTAAAAGTTCACCAGAAATACCGTAAAATGGATTTTACATGCGGAAATATTACACCAACGTACTAGATATCAAGAGTTTGTTACTTACATCTAAACTTTTTAATATACTGAATACACATGGTGTAATCACTAAAAATCTAATGACTTTTGCGTAAGTGGTGGAATTTAAATGCAATTCTCATTAGCTAATAGATAAGTAGTCAATCCCCTATATTAATCATTGGCTGCGATTTAAAAGAATTAAAATTCAAAGATAAAGTTTTACATAATTTATATTCGATCAAATTTAATTTTTTCGAGGAGACAGACTGCTCGAAAAAACACCTATGTTACTGAATTAAAATAAATTAGTACACGAATAATTCCTAACAGTGGCATTCTTCTAAAAAAAAAATCTTACTGAAGTTGTATTTTTCAGGGATTACTAGTAAGGGAGAGGGAAGGAGGAGGAAGTGGGAATGCAGGGAAGGAGAAAATAACGTTGTTAAGGAACCTCGGCAAAACTGCTAAGGCGCTGACGTTTAGTCTCACTCTTTGCCGTTGGTTACGTTACTATTCGCACCGCAGAGGTAAAAGTAGGTAGTATTAAAATTAATATAGGGTTAGCTTGGTCATTGTTTTATCATGTCTACAACACAGTGACATCAGCGGCCAATAACAACCATAGGTAATGCTATTATATGAACCTACGAATCAAAGTTACCTTTTTTCTGTAATGGTTATAAAACAATATTTCAAACCAACCACAAACGTTTTATGTAATTTTTTAAATCTACACTTTAATTACTGACCATTAAAGAATCTTTTCATGGTTTCGTTATATCCTATATCCATATATGGCTAATAATGAAGGTTAGTCTCTCTATTTTTGTAGAGGTTGAATGTTGTTGAAAATATTTCATTTAAATTAAAATTTAAAACATTCCGTAAATAAAGGTATGTATTTAGTTTAATTCTACTTGTTAATTATGTAGATAATTGTTCAATAGAACAAGGTAGAACAGAAATAAGTACGTACAATTTTACAACATAACAAACTCAAGATTATTAGCGTTATTGAATAACAATTCTATTTAATTCAGCAACTACCGAGAATTGAATTACAAGAACATTTTGATCAATTCGCCATTTTTGACGCACTTAAAAGATAATTCTCATAGTAAAATGTTAACACTTCTTGTAAAGTTATTTCAATAAAGACTCCAACCACAATCGCTATCCGTGAGAAAGTTCATATCTTTTGAATTTCTAGTAGAAATTATTATGCTTAATTCATCTTTGGGTTATTCTTCACATAGTTTGACAGGCAGGTTCGTAAATGTCAATTAACATTGCAGAAGTGCGAGAGAAATCTACTGGAAAACAAAAGGATTAACATCCTTTTCCCTGCAACACAACCAAAACATTTCGAATAAACTGTACTGCTTTCACTATAACGTCATCACATTCGCGTCTTGCTGCTATTAATTAAACGTTGGGGGGTAATGAATGGATTCTGCACTCTACATTGGACAATTGTACTGCGGGTTAACATAATGGGCAGGGACAGATTAAATGAAACTGTTTACACAAATGAATTCGCGTTCAGTGTGAAACTACACGCTCTCTGGTGTTCATCAACCACAAAATAACTCTGTACCCATAAATTTTAGTAAAAAGCTTGCTTAACCTATATTTTTCGTAATATTCTGAGCTCTTATATTTGATACTGTCCTTTTTTCCTAACAGGTTCATCAACCAATTTTACAGAATCTAGTCACAAAATTCACCGCATACAGTGATAATTACACTACTTTTGACTCATCTGTTAGGTTCAAAATATTATATGTTGATTACTTAATCATTACATTTCCTGTAAGTTTTTGTATTAATTAAGCCTTAATCTTCATTCCTTTAATAGTTGCAGACATTTTAGTCAATTATCCCACTCGTCTTCAAGAATTTAATCTAGCTTGCTGTAGTGATATTTCGCACAAAGGTAAGCATTTGACTTTGAACTAACATTTCTTTCTAGAGCGATAACGAATAATTTAAATAGTATCTAGTTATATAATCTGAAAATATTAACTTTTCTTCTTTGCGCAGACTTACCTTTCAGAGAGACAATTAACAAATTATATCTTTATTAAGGCTCTTCTGAATCTCATCTAAACACTCAACGCCTCACTACAGTTCGTTGACCTTCTCAGAAATAGATGTCAACAGTAGATCTCATACTATATTCTGAGTCCTTAAGTATTCTTAAGTACGGAACAGATTGATACTTGACGCACTTTACCTATCTTTGGCTCACTACCTTTTAGTAACCAACAATTAATCCCCGATACGAGTTCAGCTATCATGTAAATAGATATTTACGTCTAGTAAACACTTCAGTCCGCGTTTATCAAAACTTCTTAAGCCACTGCATACTCTGCCTGAATTATATATGAGAAAAGTCCGTCATTCTACTTGCAGATCCCTGAATGTAAGTTTTCTTAAATTTCTCGAACTGGTGCAACTTGGCTGTCGTGTCTGTTAGATGTGGTTCTTGCACTGTAGTCCTATGGTGCAACATTTCACCGTAACGATATATCCAAGACGTGTGTCGCGCGTTAATACTCCTAAA
This sequence comes from Vandiemenella viatica, assembly GCA_031002005.1. NCBI lineage: Eukaryota > Metazoa > Arthropoda > Insecta > Orthoptera > Morabidae > Vandiemenella > Vandiemenella viatica. The sequence goes on along the minus strand of CM061919.1, from coordinate 150,577,829 downwards.
AGGACTCAAAACCTTTCAAATAAGGCCCTAAAATAAGTCCAAGTAACGCTACAAACGTTTACCTGTGAAAAAATGAAGCCTTGAAATATATAAACCTTGGAATAACATTTAATAACAAACTCAACTGGGCAAGACACATTGGACAGGTCGTAGGCAGAGGTTTCAAAATCCTTCACTTGTTGGAGTGAGTGACGAGTGAATGGACTTGATTACTAAACGTTGGTCAGACCATTGCAATACGGTGGTGTAGTATGGGACTCACATTTTGGGTATATAATAATGGAGTTGGAGGGGGCGCAAAAATGGCTGCTAGGTTTGTCTCTTGAAATAACCGCAGAACACAATCAGTAAATGATATGATAAAGGAGCTGGAATGGGATTCATTGGAAGAAAGAAGGAGGATGAAAATTATGTTAGTGTACAAGGCGTATATCGGTGATGAGGCGTGGAAAGATATTGATGGAAGAATTGGGAGAAGTGCATGGAAAGAAATAAATTAACACGAACACAAAGTGCCACTCGATTTCAGACATAAGGATGTGAAAAGACTTTCTTTTGTGGGTTAGGGGATCAGGGATTGGGATAAATAACCAAGAAAAATGATGAACTATTTACCAAAAACGCCAAAATAATTTAAAGTTTAAATTAGTAGAGGGATAAAGTAGGTGGGAAAGTGAAAGGGGGGAAACGATTTTGTTGGAAAATCGCCACCGTTGCATGCGCTCCATCACAATTAAATTAAGATTGAAACGAAAAAAGTTATCTCTATCCGAATTATGTAAACCTATTTTAACTTGTGACGTGTTATTCTTTTGTAACGTTTTGAGGCAGTGATAAGAAATGAGTGATAGTTTCCCTTGGTAGGCCTGTACTGTGTGTACTTTGCCCACTCAGCTTAACTGGATTGTCATCTGACCTTTGAGATCCGGTGACACAGTGTCAGATTCTGCCTCTGCGGTAGTTTAACCCCGCCAGGTAATCTTACAAGGAAAGGGAGGGCTGCAGCATACTGTCTAATCTGGAACACTGAGCGCCCTTAGTACACGTAGCCCTGCAACAGGGAACATCACTTTACAGTTATACCCAAATTCCGATATTCCAGAAATTCTAACCTGACACTTTCAACCCAAGTTTCTTAACTTTCAACTCACTTTTATATTACCTCACGTTAAATTTTTCTTCTTCGTAAAATATCCTGGCGTGGTCTGGTAGCTCAGTCGTTGATGAGCTTCCTTTCAAAAGTTTGAGGTTCGGTTACGGCTTCAAATCGAAGTGGATTTTCGTACTGAATAAAAGTGGTCAAAGTATGGATCCTTGTGGAACTTCGGTATAAATTTTTTTTCCAAAGATGACACAGCTTATGTTTTTTATAGTACGAATCAGTTTTTTATAAATCTTTTGATAAAGTTTTTTAAAATTTGTTTATTATTCCTATATACCAGAAACGTTGAAAAATATATGCACTGTCCAAGAATAAAGCAGCTACATATATTTCCACAAAATCTAAAGCCTGTTTTTTTTTTTTTTAAATCTATCATGTAGGGTCGATTACGAAAAATCATCAGATCAATATCAACAATTTGTATTATGTAGTAAAAATATTACAGTCTATTAGTAATAGACGTTTTATGCACAGAGTGAAATTGGCGGTGCCCAGATAGTACGGATACGGGGATGTGTGGGTTGCATTGTGACTAGAGGTTGAATGCAGGGTTTTATCCTCACAGCTCTGCGTGACTCTTTTCGCACTCTATCCCGACTGCTGCATTCCACGTGTAGCACTGATTCCTACACCAAGCCCCGACTTTGCTGCCGGGCCGTTCCATTAAACGGGGATCAGGCGTCGGCGTTCCGAGAAGGATCTCACACTTATTTAGCCCCGTGCCTATCTTTTGAGACCGTCATTAAACGAAACTGTAGGCGCCAGCCATTATTCCGGCCATTAAAAGGAGGAGGCCGCACAAGGCCATTCGTGGGTAGGCTTGACGAGTCCCTCCACCATTGTCTCTGCCTGGCAGATCACTTGCGAACTGCTCTCTCTTTCTACCTCTACCTCTCTGACCTTGACCGATATTTCCGGGACAACTCTACTATCGGTACAAAAGGAAATGCGTTTTTAGACTCAAGTAGCGTTGTTTCTTTTCTTTTTTTTCTTGCTTTCATCAGTCTCTCGACTGGTTTGATGCACTTCTCCATCCCTTCCTATCTTGCGCCAACCTTTTAATCTCAACACATCACTTTCAACCCTCGTCCTCAATTATCTGTTTCATATATTCTCATCTCTGCCTTCCTCTGCAATTCTTACCTTTAGCTGTTCCCTTCACTAACAAATTAACCAATCCCGCATGTCTCAGAATATGACCCATCATTCTGTCTATTAATTCTGTTACTCTTCCACAAACTTCTTTCCTAACCCATCATTTCCAAAACATGTTCATTTTGTTTTTGACATCATTCCTACTTCGGCCATCAGTTATAATTTTACATCCTAGGTAGCAGAATTCACTTACTTCTCCTATCACATTCGATCCTATTTTTATTTTTAATCTACTGTTATTGCTATCATTTCTGCTACATTTCATCACTTTTTTCTTGGTTTGGTTTATATTTATTCAAAGTCTTCCTTCACTATTCTATTCATACCATTCAGTAAGTTGAGATTAAAATTGTTTTTATGTAATTGTATCTTACGTAAAAAGTTTTTGGAAATGTTTAAAAAAAATTTATAGGTGTTAAACTTAATTTGTAGTGAATGAGTTCAGAATTTTAAGACCCCCGTAGAAATAATTTTACATGATAAACCATGGATTGAACGTACAGTGAGGTATGAGAACTTCACCCTGTTGTGACTGTGGGCCATCAAAACGGAGTATCTGATACAGTGACACAGAGTGAGCACGTACCCAGGTTCACTGAAAGATTTTGCTAATGGTTCTCCTTATATCGTATTAAATTAATTCTGGATTGTATTTCACTGTCATTTGTGATACCGCAAGTATCCTCCACACTTGCTCTAATATATCCGGCAACACGTCTACAACTCTGGCGTAGATTCGATTTCTGAGCTCAAAGGTGCAAAATACACTCATTCTTTAATGAATTCGCATTTAAAAACAAGCAGGAAACGGACGTCAAGAAAATCTCCAAAAATTAATGAAAATACAGTTCCAATAGGAAGATTAAATTGTAGGGCTGCCAGTAGGATCTTTACCGTATTCTAATAAAAATGATGCCAATGATTTCATTTCATGAAACCAATAAACACAGCGAGTATAGATAAATGTTCTGAGTAATTGTGACGACATTATCATTAATTTCGTTCAAAACCTATATAGCATTGATTACGCTTCCGCCTATTAGACACATAAATGTAATCATTCAATTTGTTTCATCCTTCCGCTATTCATTAAATGTCATTTTATAATCATGGATTGGTAATTTATTTATTTGTTTTCTATTTTTTGTCATTCCCATTTGTGCATTTTTAATTTCAGAGATAATATGTTAAAGGTAGCACACCAGTTTCACAGAAAATTGAAGTAACTTTAAAAAATGTCAAAAATGTGAGAAACTTTATATAAAATCACGTAGAAGCTTATCATTGAAAGATTGGACTAGTTTATAAACTTAAATATTTGGAAAAATGGATACAATTAAATAGAATTAGTAATACAACCAGAAAAATAAAGATTACGGAAGTAGTAAATGTCTTATAAACTCATCAAAACCGAACTATAGAAACTCAATAACAGCCATTACGAGTTAAACAAAAACAAAAATCCAAGCGAATGTTGAGACACGCGGTTCTTTCAAGCAGTTATAACATACAAATATAAACAGAGCGTGAAGGTAATTCTGTGAAAATTAGGACATAGCAGTGTATTGTGGTGTTGTCTTAATTCACTAAATTCAGTCTTAAAAACCAATACAACACTGCTGAAAGAATGCTAACGCTGAGACGAAACAAATAGAAGAACATATAACCACTGAAGATGCTCCGGATAACAGAGTGAAACCCGTACATAGAAAATAAAAACATCAAAACCAAGTACAAAATTCAATTGCATCGGCGTAAATATCGATTATTTATACACAATGATTTACTTGCAGTTGAGTAAATGGCCCACAACATCCCTAAGTTGAATATGCAGCCTTGATTAAACCAGAGGCGCTATATGGATCAGAAGAAGTGAACAGAAATAACCGAGGAGAAAGGAAAATAACTGAGAAAATTTTAGAACCATATGCAACTTTCTAAAAAAAGAAAATATGCAGTTTTTAACTGAAACGATGAGAATATGACAAACAATATAGAAAATGAAGACTAAAATTTTATGAAACTTTCAAAGAGTGGCCGTGCAATCAAACTTTCTGAGAAAAGAAGAAAAAATGGATACCACCATAGTCTCATGCTCAAAGTTTATAAATGGTGAAAATCAGAATAATAAAGAATCACTCCTTCGCCCTCACAGAAACGGTGCAAGATAACAATGTCATTTTTGCAGGAAAGTGAAATTTCGGATTTTTTTTCATTTTACCCTTTTTCAATGAAATATTTCATTTTATATTTTGGTGTCGTATTTAAATGTTCTGAACACAGTATGTAAAGTGCAGTAAGGTTATTCAGACGCAACAGAAAAAAAAATATGTCTCTTTCTGATGTAGTTATTTCTAATGTAATATCTATTGCAGAATTCATTTCATATGCAGTGGCGGCTATTATAGAAAGAAACATTACCAAGTGTACCGCAAGTAACATTAAATGTAGCAACTTCTTTATAGAATAAAAATTAGTACAAAGGATGATGTGAGACATTACATTTGTAGAAACCGTGTACACGCGATGAGGGGGCGGATATTCTCCATATGCTGTAAATCTTCTTGCTGGTGTTTCCCCACGGGTCTCTGCGCAGATATTATGCATGAAATGTTTCATACGTTCATCGTGTAGAAGTATCGTACACCGAGTAAAATTATAAAATAATATTTCGTTCTATTGGATACTATGCAGTTCTCTTATTCTGTCTGATACGTTGGGGAAAAAAATGAGTAAAATGAGAATTGCTATGCGTCGTTCTGCTATAAAGGCCCGAAGCGAAGAGAAATATATGAAGCATTTACCGTAACTCCACGTTGCTGAATAATCTATAAACCTCCACTCTGGCTCACTAGTTTGAAATGTTCCTTCAGAACAAGTATATACCACAATCGCAAAATCAAATACGGCTTCCACTATACTGGTTATCATAATGCAATTTTTATACCGTTTTTTTTGTGAAAATATCGCCTAATACTGCGCATGATCATAGCTTTTCGTTTCCACACGTGTTAAATATTAATATGAGCATAAAAGGGCCGAGACAAGTTGGATCTTAAACAAATCAGCGTTACAATAAGACGGTATATTCAATTCAAATTTCAAATAAGACTTATTTGAAACTAATCGCGTAATAACGTTCTTTTTTTTAAATTGCTTTACGTCTCTTAACAGCGAGGTCTTTAGAGACGGGAAAGGATGGGGGGGGGGGCAAGGAATGGGAAGGAATTCGGCTATGGCCTTTTGAAGGAAGCATCCCGGCATATGCCTGGCGTGATTTGGGAAACCACGGAAAACCCAAATCTGGATGCCCGGATGGGTATTCGAACCGCCGTCCTCCCAAATGCAAGGCCAGAACGCTAAAACGTGCTTACAAGTTAATGGTAAACGCGACACAAACATTGAGTTTATGCCATCACAGTGCTATGTTTTTCAAATTAAACGGATATAATTATCACTAGTGTAAAACCAACCGTTAAAGTTATTTACAATAACATAACGTTTTCTGGTCAATGTGAATTAATATAAATTAATAAATACAGCTGTTTGCCGCTATTTTGAAATTCTTTCGTACATTTAATGCGTTCTGACTCAATGATCGTCAATTGAAGATTCGGTTACTGTTATAATTAGTAAAATCCTTAACACCTTAATTAAAATTAACATTATGCAATATGTCAGTACACTGCTGATTCATTATATAAGAAAACTTATTTGCGAATAGTGCGATACAGTATAACCTACAGTGAGCTTGTGGAATGCAGACGCGAAACCCTAGCGTTGACTAGCCAAAACACAGCCTAGGGTAGTATAAAGCAGTACCCGAAATCTGATTGACAGTGTGAATAGAACCCAACTCGTCAGGGGCATATTCTGTTTTCTATAATTACTTTGGGGATCTGCAAAGTACGGCAGACTGGATCTGTTTGTCATGAGAGAACGGACGTTGCAGAAACAATGTTTAAACAAATTGCTTGGGAGCATCATTCTGTCATTTGATAAGAACAAATGGGATGCTAAGAATAGTAGTGATGAGCGCACACCTTTTTTAATAATAAATGGGAAGACAGAACCATATTATTGTTACAATTTGTTTCACTAAAAAATTGTTGAAAGCTACTGCCATATGAAGCAAGTGGTAAAATTCGGATTCTAACTTCTGATGTAGAACCTGACTGATAGATTCAACATTAAACATCGTCTGAAAATGTTTGCAACAGTAACCCGATGGTTTTCTCTCAACCAGAGTAATTTATCTGAGTATTTGCGCCCACCATACAGAGGCAAGATTTCTATATACAGTCCGCACAATGTAGTTGGTTGCGTTCATTGCCGTAACGTGATGTGCCAGTGAGCCACATGATTGGAAACCACATAGACTTCAAGCTCACTAAGGAATATAGTGATATGGTAATACCTTCTACTTATTAATCTACCCACCGCATTTTAAAACTGAACATTACCCGTTGACGTCTTGCTGATGTAAATCAAATGATAAAAGGTATATTCAGGTTGATCTGTTACTTATTATTTGAGTAGAGGAAAGGAACTAAATTGATACCCTCGTTGTGGTTCTTCCTCGTCTTTGATATGAGTTAATTTTATTTGAATTTTAATGGATATCTTTGGTTTGTTTTCAAATAACCTGAATGAAAGGAGTTAGTAAATATCTGATTACGATGACTGATCCCATATATACCTGTAGACTTCAAATTCACTTTTTTGGTAAAAGGTTGCAAAAAAAAAAAAAAAAAAAAAAAAAAAAAAAAGTCTGAGAAAAAGGTAGCCAAAGTCGGACTCATGTGAAGAATATACACAAAATTAACAGATAAGTCCATTAAAATTTAAAAAAATATGAAAGAGTTTAATTTAACATTTTAACATGTGGTATAAACAATTTAGCTTATATGATATTCATGTTAATTAATAATTTATCACCGAGCGTAGTGGGTGAACGGTTAACGTTCCTTGATTTGGCATTATTTTGTTTTATGTCTTTTAAATGTATCACATGATTATATTACTTCATTTTGCTTTGTTTTATTTCCTGTCTGTTAAATGTATGAATTGATTATTACCTGTTATTATTGTTAAATTAAAGTTGATAGTATCTTTTTGAATCTGTCAACCTCAATTCGTATTTTAATTAATTAAAAGCAACATCATTCCTTCCTTCTATTATATTTCATTATGTCTAGTGAGTTATGTAAAAGGGAATATTTTAAAATAGATTAATTACCAAGGTGCAAATTATTTTGGAGAAAACGAAAATAAATAAGGCAAGCAATAAATTATTAATTTCATATTCATAAATAATAATTGATGCTGAAAATTAGGTGGACAGATAAAGTATGAAATAAACTTTTTAGGGGATGATGGGTGTGGAGAGAAGGTTTAAAGAAGAGGCTTACAGAAAGAAAAGGCAGGATGGTGAGTAATATTTTAAGATATTCCGTAATTTGTTAGTGTAGGGGACAGTTGAAGGAAAGAACTGTGGAGGAAGACATAGACTAGAATATGAAGCAGATAATTGAAGACAAATATTGTATGTGGTATGTTGAGATGAAGAGTTTAGCGCAAGTTAGAAAGAGATGGAGGATTCCATCAAACCGATAAAGACAGTGACGATAGCCAAAAAAAATATAGAGAAAACAATTTTAGTCTTCATCATTGAAAAATGATCACGTGGTACACTACAGCAAGTACATAACCACACGTTTATTTCTACAGTGTGAATCATTCGACTGTCACTAAGGAACAAAATCTCGTTCACAGCCCTTTCTGGAAAAAAGGCCAATGGACGCGACAAGCTGCCATAATGTCATTTCCGTCTCACTGCCTGCAGAAGAAGACATCGCTATAAGCGAGGACTAGGTTTCAATGTCCGAAGCGAGGCGCGTTCGGTGGTCAATTGAGAAGAAACCGATCCGTAACGACTCTTAAAAAAAAACTCGGCATTACTTTAAGATTCACTGGCATCTGTGGCACCTTTTTTTGTAGTGTTGAAGTTTATCCTCACCATTGTAGTGAACGACGTATTGACATTGTATCTGTTGATAAGGATTAAACATATTTTTTTCAGACATAGCTAAAGATCTTTACACGTGTGCTCCTGATTTTCGATAGCAGTGGATCCAAAAAAAAATAAAAAAAATTGCTGCAATGTTGCGCTTTGAAAAAATTTCAGTTACAGTAACGTGTACGTGACACAATTTTTGATATTTTTGATTTGTTGCTGCCTTCCAGGTACTTCACAAATATTCAGACTGCATTTAGGAGGAATAATTTCTCAACCTTCAAAAATTCACTAAAAATTTTGAGAAGGGTTTTGTCTAGCATCAATACCTTCAACGCAGCTTCTGCCTTTTTGATAACGCCCTCACTGCTTCTGCATTAAAATACGCTAAATCTTTCCAATATTCCTTTTGGTTTGATATACAACTTTCGAGTATCACACGTAATTTCACAAATTCGATGCTCGTTCACTTCAGGCTAGAAGAAAAACAACTGAAGTGACAAATACATGTTCAAACAGACAGCGTAAATATAACAGCAGATAATAAATAACTTCTTTAAAAAGATAAAAGCTGACATAAGTTGCAAGAGCATTGTGTAAACTAATTACAAACTGTATAAACGCTTATTTTGTAATTTTTTAATTATGTCTCCCTTTTGTACACAAGCCTAATATTATTCACTTCAAACTACTCATTCACTGAGAAATTATCGTATGCTAAGTGTATAAGACTTCAAATCAAAAAAAATTCTTGGCTTGCAAGAGAAAAGTGAAGACAGTTCTATCATGTTGTTTTAGACATGAAATTATAAGGTGGGAGCTAATATTTTGAGATAACAAAACCAAAGATTAAGAATTCAATACAAAAATGCCACATAATTAGTAGGAAAATGTATGTAAACATTGAATTAAAACATGTAGAAGCCCTTTGGCTGTCTGTGGATCTCATGTAGACACATTATGTGAATCACTACTACCACAAGTTATCAAACTTTTAACAGGAAACTGAGGAACAAGCACTCCTAAACGGCTGGAAACATATTTAGAACTATGGCTAATAAGCGCTGGAAATACTGCAATGCTAAAGTGGCTTTTAATAACACACGCTTGATGACATCTTGCCCTCATACTATATGGCAGAAAACAACTTAATAATGTTATGAAGACATAACTAAGAAATGTACGTGCTAAAGTTCTGGTATTAAAGCACTTGGCAGCACAACATCAAAAGCTTATATCTTCACGCCAGCCTACCATTACACCGGTATATGGGTGCGCTGTAAGTTGTAAAACAATACGGCTTTATAATGCAGTTTTTTCGTTAATTATTTATAAAGGACTGTCAACCTTAATCATACATTTATTTTAAATCTGAATAAAGCAACCTTCGCTTGGATGTCTCCCTTTTTTTCATCTCTTGTTTATTCATTCCTCAATTTTTTTCTATGCCGCTGATAAAATCGAAAATTACAAAAAGGATTGAGAACAAAAGAACAGTCTCGGGTGATATAAAGCTCCATGACACTCTTTTCTGAGTTCAGTTCTTGCGTAAGCAAATCTTTCCGCATGATTATGTAGTGACATTGCTGAAGGTGATTCGTCAGTCGGATGCGAACGTTTAACTCTGCGTTCTTCGTATCTTTCGTAAGACAAGGTTAGTCAGAGCCACTATCTCTACTCGCCTTCAAATAGACAATACAGAACAACATACTATGGTTAACAACGTTCAACACTTTCACACGTACAACAATATAACTGACAACCTTCCTCTATAAACGGTCGTAGTACGCTTCACATGGCAGGATCAAATTAACCTAGAACCACAAATAATAATGAATCACACGTATCAGCTTAGGGTACTTGTATTTAAACAACATTCTCTAACATTACAAAAACGACTAAAGTCGATACATCAATTTCTTTTATAACTGAAATTCGAATGGTAAAAATTTGTTGTGTTATTCCACTTATTTTCTCGTGGGTCATTACGGATCTTCGCATTTACTACTGTACAGCTTATTAAAAGCTATATATTTCCAAATGTTTACAAAACAACTTTATCCCTTCAAACTGCTCTCCATTATAACTAATACATTTGTCCCACCGGTGCTTCCACTGTTCGAAACATTTTCTGTAGTCACCTTTAGAAATCAGGTTTTTTTTCCTGCTTAACGTCTCTCTAACAGCGAGGTCTTTAGAGACAGGAAAGGATGGGGGGCAAGGAATGGGAAGGAATTCGGCCATGGCCTTTTGAAGGAAGCATCCCGGCATTTGCCTGGAGTGATTTTGGAAACCATGGAAAACCCAAATCTGGATGCTCGGACGGGGATTCGAACCGCCGTCCTCCCGAATGCGAGGCCAGAACGCTAGCCGTTACACCACCACGCTCGGTAAATGACTGAGAGCTCCTCCCTAGTTTTTTTTCTTGACCTCTTCAATGTTTTCAAATCGGTGTCCTTTCATGCCCATTTTTCATGCGTGGAAATAAGAAAAAGTCGCACGGAGCCAAGTAAGGCGAGTAAGGTACGTGGGGCAGCGGAACCATGCCATATTTAGCCAAAAACTGCCTAAGAGAGATAGCTGTGTGTGCAGGTACATTTTCGTGGTGGAAGGACCAGCCTCGTGTCTGCCACAAATCTGGTTTTTTTTTTTGATGAACACTGTTGCGTAATCTTCTTAAAACTTCAAAATAAAAGGTTTGATTGACGGTCTGACGTTGGGGAACAAACGCTGAATGAACTACGCCCCAGGCATAAAAAAAAAATGAGCATTGTTTTGATGTTTGATTTGACGACTTTTTCTTAGACCGGGTGACAATCTCTCGTTCCATTGGCTTGACTATTGTTTTGTTTCTAGGTCGTAACCATAGCACCATGACTGATCACCAGTAATGACTTTTGACAGAAAATGTGGATCAATTTCAAGCTGTTGTTTCAAAGCACAACATGTTTCAACTCGACGTTCTTTTTGATTGTCTGTCAGTGCCCGAGGAACAAACATGGTAGCAACCCTTTTCATTCCCAAATCTTCGGTTGAAATTCGCTGAACCGAGCTCCAATCTCTGACAGTTGATCAATTGTCCGTCGACGGTCTGAGAGCACACGATCTCGAATTTTTTCAAAATTTTCGTCGATTCGAGCAGTTGATGGACGTCCAGAACGAGGCTTGTCACCAATAAACATGACGCCATTTTCAAAACGAGCGAACCACTCGTACACTTGAATTTTTCCCATAGCGTCATCCTTGTAAGCTGTTTTCAGCATTAAAACAGTTTGAACAGCAATTTTACTGAGTAGAAAGCAAAATTTCACAACTGCACGTTGTTCATTTAAACATGCCATCATCAAAAACGAAACAATAACAAAACAGCGTTAGCAAAAACATTTACTGCAGATTAACAGAATAATCAAGGTCAACAACACAGGCGGCTCTTAAGTGACAAGGAGTTGCGCTATAAACGCCTAGCAGCAGAAACGCGTAGGCCTGCTACACAAACTCCTCCTACGGCAATGCTATTCAGGTTGTTTTTCGTTACCCCTACGTATAAATAGATGTATTTTGAAAGCACCATTTCGGATTAAACCAGGACTGATTTAGGAAAACCATAAAAACTGGATACCGAATGGCCAGATTAGGTATCTAAATACATTCCTCTTATTATTTTTTTAAAAATATTTCTGTAATACATTGAGTGAAACATATGAGTAATTACATAACTATAGCTGTAATTTCTAAAATGTCATTTTATAATAAACCATTAAGGGTTAAGCCGTATGGTAGCCGCGTAAAAATGGTAAACCATAAGCCAACAGTTGATCACGAAAGTAACAAAATTTTCTTGCCGACGTTTCGTTCCCAACCTGCGTTCTTGTTCAGGGTTTCTTCTGCCTTAATTACATCTACATAACATGGCAGTGGCGAAAAGTATCAAATCTTACAAAATTATAATACTTCTGTAGGTAAATCCGCAACATAAATAATAACTTCCAGTTTTATAATATACAGCTAAATTGTAATTTTTCTTCATATATTTCTCATTAATTAAAAATGCAGTGTGCAGCTTTTACTATGAAATTTTGAAATTTACGAATTTTAACATAAGACTGAAATGCTAAATTCTCCAAAATATGTCTCCATATGAATACCTCAAATACATTTTTAGAATCTGCTAATAGAGCATATCTTAGTTACCACGTTAGAAGTAGTATACTGTTAATAGAAAGAAATAAAATAAAAAATCATCACTTCCATTTGTTTTATTGGCATCAAACGTGTCTCCTTTATTCGCTCCCATTAAAATGTTATTAGTAGACGATCTCAGATACATTCATTACGTTATCGTCACGTTATTACGTTATTGAGCAATTGAAATATAAGGGGGATGAGATGTAAAGTGTTAAAAATGGTAGAGGTAAGTCTAAATAATTAAAATCAGCCACAAAAGCAAATATTGCGGTTATAATATAAACACATTAAATTATTAATTACGGTACCACTTTTTTTTATAAGTGCTCACATATAGACAGAATGCATTAAATGCTTTAAAAAAGTTCCATTAGTATAGAAATTGGACTGTTAGATTGCAATATCAAACTCAATATTTCATCTTCATCTCTTAAATTTTAAATATACAGCTAATGAAAAAGTGCAGTTATTTCGTCGAAATGAAGTATAATAATCTGAGAATATTAATTAGTTTTTTCTCGAAAATTATTTATATTTAACATTTCGTATTATGATATAGTTAAAAGTTCATTTCAATATGTTTAATTCCATAAGAAGCACCAAGCAAAACCATTCAACTAGTAGGCTGACATATATGAACAAGGTGGATGAGTGCTAAAATTTCGGGCTTGACACTTGGCAATATGGGTGTTTATCCATAGTTTGGTTTATTATGATTTCCCGAAATCATTTCCAACAAATTCAGCGTTTGTTCCTTGAAATATGTAGCCCGAATTTCTTCCTGCTCCTTGCAGCCCATACTTTCCAGGTCCTAATGCAATCGACAGGTCATAGAGAACATAGGAGGTATATACTGTATTTCCAAACAATGATAATCTTTTTCTGCTGAAGATCTTTGATTTGCTGATTAATAGAGACCAGGCACAGACATACTTTGAATTCTAATTCTATATAAAATTTAGTTCCAAGAAATATAGCAACTGCTGAAACTCAAAGAATTATTATTAATATTTTTTTTTATTCGGGCTCTATGCTTCACTAACATTCGAGGTTATTAGAAGCGAGAGAGGAGGGAGGGGGGGGGGGGAGGGCGCAAATTATTTTCTAAGGTCCATCCCACCATTGCCTGGAATGATTTCGGGAAACCGTGGAAAACTAGGTGGTAGGATGAGGACACGAAACTGCATTCGACCGCTAAAGCGTTACTGATCAATCATGGAGCTCGGTAAACGAAACAAAGTGAAGTTCTCACATATATCATTTGAATACATTACGAAGCGGTTCTAAAATGGATGTTACCTCCCCCCACAAGCTGTCGGTTAAACTACTCCCATTTCCATTACAAGCGGACGATGTGACAACACTGAATGTTTTATTCACACTGCCATTCAAATGCCAATGTTCACGAAAAACATAACGGACCATTCAACTAGGATAGTTAAATGGATTTCTTGTAGTTTTTTAATACTAGGTAGCGTTTTCGTTATTTTCGTTGGGGTTATATAAAGTTACATTATACGGCAATGTTTGTGGTATTTTTTTTTCCCTATAGTTACAAGCATCACGTGTCTGGTAAGATAAATGTTGAGATGAAAATTATTTTGAATTCCTGTTGTCAGGAAGCAAAATAACTCAACGATTCTTTTATTTCCGCCAGAATATGGAAAAATAAGTCGTGATGTTAGCTAACAAAACATCTCAGGTTCCACCATGAATATTAATGACACGGCTGCTAGAGCTGTTATGTCCATAAACAAATTGAGGCTGGAGGTAAGCATTCGACAGAACAAATAACTCAAGAAGTAAACAATTACTTAAATATATTATACAACAGGGTACTTTTCCTATCTTTCCTGCAAAGAAAGAATGGATAAACCTCATAATTGGGCAGTTGACTAAATTTGAAAAATAGGTTAATACTTCACCTTATTATCTATTTTACTCAAAAAAATCTTATTTTGTAAAGAATCGAACATTTACATTATGTATTTTGCATTTGTAAAAGTGAATTTAAATTTAGCTCAAAAACGCTCTAGATTGTCATGGTGTCTTGGATGACGTCATAGCGTCTGATATGAATGTAAACAGTCGTGTATGTATATGGCAGGTGTAGATTTTCTTTAGTTAAACATGAGTTCCTCGTTGTATAAGTACTGTGTAGCGCCGAAGTGTAGAAGCACAACAATAAAAACACCAGATAAGTTATTTATATATGTTCCAAACATTGAAAAAATACGGAGAAAGTGGTTAAAACTTGCAAGGAGGGAGGATGCTTACAGTTTACCTGCAGACAGAAGTATCTATTTTTGTGAAAACCATTTTGATGTAAGTGTTTGTGCATAATATATTACTAAATCCAAAGCAAAAATGATGAATTTTGCAAAACCACTACTTTTCAAGTAATGAAAATGTAATAAGGTATGAGTTGAGTTTGTTTTGGTTTTATGTTCTAAAATCTTTCTTTAGTGTTATTTTTCATAGAATAAACATCATTAAGTGGCGCCACAATCTGATGATAGATTCTTAAGCAGCTTGACGAAACAATTCGAAAATAAATAATAATTGTTTTTAATATCTCTCTTGATTCTCGAGATATCGTAACTGAAAGATGATGATGTTAGGCTGATATGAAGCTTAGAGCAGATTGGAAACTGGCAGTGCCATAGCTTTAAAATTTACCACACCTATTTTTGAGGATATATTTTTCTAGAAAAGGTTTATATATAAAAAAAAGAAACATACTTTAGGCGTGATGCAGCTGAAAAGTTAAGACACGGCACAGAAATAATAGTACCGAACAACGTCACCTAAAGCACAAGGAACTATAACTCATTTTTAACGTGCTATATCTCGAAAACGAAGTGAGATATAAAAAACATTATTCTTTATTTTCGATTTGTTTCGTCGAGTTCTACAAGAATTCGTTATCATATTGCGACGTCACGGTAATTATAGAACTCCCTAACAGTTGCTTATACTTCGTAAAAGTAACATCAAAACCATATCAATTAACTTAAAAATGTACGTCTAAGCAATAGATTATTGTTTACGAAACTGATTTCAGCTTATAATATATATTTGACACTTGTATATATTTACATTGAAGTTTTTGCATTGCGGAATTCCGACGAGCAGACGTCTATGTTTGAGGCGAAAAATCTTCCAACGGCTACGGCGTCAATTTTGGGCAAATTACAACTGGTTGCTTTGCTAAAACCTTGTTCCATAATGAATTAGACTTCTCTTTCGCCAAATAATTAACAATAACTAAATTACCAACACAGAAGTTGCTACAAACGAAAAATTTACCTCGCAAGGTGTTCTATTACATGTAAATGTCAACCACGTCTGTGGCGCTAGGACGCTATGACGTAATGCTTTCTCATTGGCGTTCGCGGTCACGTGTCACTATGGCTGATTTTGTCGATTTTATTTTCTATAAATAATTCTAATCTTTATCTTTTATATTAAATAAGGTTGTTTTTTGTTATCTCCTTAGCATGATTAATCATTAAAAACTACTATACGCCCGATTTATTCTTAGTGGAAACAAGCCAATTACACAGAATACCGAGAACAAAGAACATGCTATTTCACTGTCAGATTGAGGTTTTTTTTTTTTTTCACCTTTCTCTTGTACTGTTATTCTAATTCAGATAAGCATATACCTATCCAGATAGTCAGTACTCTTAACTTATTCATGTTCCTACTTCGACCCATATTCATGTGGTCGACAACGCAGTCCTTTACAGCTTATTTCCCGAAGGAGCGGGACATCCACTCAGCGCTTCGACTGCAGGCCTCAGGGTGTGATATAATCTACTGCATGTTCCGGAACACTCCCACCAGTCGGCAGCAAAATGCTTCGACAAGCACGCAGGCGCATGCGCACTTCCGTCCAGCCCAGCGTGTCCACCGCAGCCGCCACCTGATAAACGACCGCGCCCAGTGACGTCACCGCTACCGGACGAGCGTGCTGCGGGCTGGACTAACTGCTAGGCGCTCTGACAGCTCACTTGCTCTCCTATCCAGAAGTGGAAGTATTATCAATGCTAAATGTTTTGATTGGAAACTGACCACAAGAATGTGACAACCGGTTCTCATATAAGTAATAAATTTTATAGAATAAACTAAATTTTGAGGTCCGCGTTGCTCGGTCGGTAGGGTAATAACCCGATAAAGTCGAGAATGTTTCTTCTGAATGACTCCTCAGGACAACACAGCACTCTTTCTAATTACCAATTAAGAGTTTCTGTGAACAAACGCTATTTCCCCGCTTTACTAGCACGATCCATCAAGCAGTACCCATACAACAAGGATTTGGAACAGTTTTGAATAACACTGGTCGTTTTATAATATCATAGGTCCTAGAAGAAATCGAGAAAGAATTGTGAGGATGCCATGGGTCATTGTTCAAATTCCCATTATAAACAAATCAAAATAAAGTTAAATACGTGGAAACCATTTACTAATTTTAAATTCCAATTTAATTAACATTCCAAAAAAATAGTATGGGATATAACTGACAAGTCAAAAACTGTAATACAAATGTTTTGTAAGGTGATGTTATACACCATACTATAGTGGTACGTATTGTATCTGTCGAAAAATAATTGGACGTCATTTTTTCTCTTGGAAGGAATTAATAACGTTATGTGTTTAACGTTTTCCTCGACGTGAAATTTTGGCTGTGTAACCGTTCTACTAAGTCTCGTAAAAACCCGAGAAATAAAAAAAAAAAAAGTAGGTTAAGACCGAATCGTAACTATTTTTTATTATTCCGTTCCAATTTTCTTAAATAATTGCCAAATTATAAGCATGCATTTTAATGTGTAGCTTCTTGATAATTTAATTAATTACTTTCCTTCTCTTGTTACCAGTAATGCTATCGACATCCTGAGAAACCAAATGGGTAGCAAAAGTATTTCACAAATGATACAGCTAGATTTGACTAGAAACTCCTTTAATACTGTCATCGATCCATAAGACATCGGTTACACACTTCCAACTCTCTAGGTTGCAAGTGATGTGAGAAAATGGAAAAATTGATTACCAATTATCAACTCCCAATTAATTAATTGCGAATTACATGGAGTATGTGAATAAAAAAAGTTCAAAGCCTATTTACAAGACTTAATTAAACCTGTCAATATTGATATACAGCTCTGAGTCTCGGGTTGTGAAAAAAGGGAATACATAAGCTATTGGGATGAAGTACGGTTAGTGCAACTAGACTGGACAAGTTGCAAATGGAGTATGCGAGGAAAGCCGACAATGAAAAATCTGGAAAGGATGAAATTGTTAGGTCAAGACTAAAATTGTAAGAGTACTTGAATGAAGAAAGAGTGCCGAAGAAAAAACGAGTTTTGAAATCTGAAAGAAAAATGCCTTTCAAATGACCAAGAAACAAATGGGTGAAAAGTCTTTGAAAAGGTGTGAAAGACAAATGAGTGAACTGAATAACAGTGGAATAAAAGAAATGGTGAAATGACAGGAAACACCGGAGAGGTTTTGTTCTACATATAACTGGCCACCGCCTTTAAACTATCCAACATGTTGAACCAGAACTTTCAATTTTTTTTTAGAGTTTCCTTACACGTTCAATCATCTATTCAGTCCCTGCATTTGCTTTTTCGAAAGTACGTCGTTTTCTGATATCGCATGTTTCCTAAAATCTATTTAGCACGTTTACTTGATTTATTCAGTTTTTTAGGAAAACTCTTGAGGAGTGCATACAACTATGTCTGACGATGTTAACACGAAGGATCCTTTTATATACAGATAAAACATTCTGAAAGACAGAAGAAAATATGACCTGAGAAAGGGTTGACTATACAATTCGTTTAGGAACAACGTGTTTTGAAGTAAAGCATCATAACAATAAAGTTGCCACATAAAAGAAGGAAAGAACATTTCAACTTTCGAAGCCATCAGGCTTCCAGAATATCACTTACATAAAAATGGAAACTTTTCCTTCATTCCTTCTCGGCATCTGTCCAAACCCATCCAGCTTCGTCTTCCTTCTATACAAACAATACTTCTACGGAATCTATCATTATACTACCAGCTTGGACTGTCAACTCTCCCGATATCAAAAATACGTTTCCTTGGCTCTCATCCAAACCCAACAAGCTTCAGCTGCAGACTTTTTCTGTATTTTCTAGGGCTACCCCGACCCCAGATTTTGTTCTCCGATATGCGTCTCTCATTTTATCCTACAGTGCAAACGCACACAGAAAATACATAATCGCTCATTTGTTGCAACAACGTCATAAGTAAAAAAAATCACAATTTTTCAAAAGACGCATATGAAGTTAAAATTCACATTGTTAGAATCGTACCTATGGTACTATCTAAAAATTCGTGATTTTTTTTAGCTATGACGTTGTTGCAGCGAATGAGCGATATGTAAACAGGCATTCGTAGTCATGATGAAGTACGTAACATAATGAACTTTAAGCCATTCTTATTTTCAGATTCAGTTTTCTAATAATCTAATACTGGTTTTGGTTATTTCGCCGTCTCCGCATCAGAAATACAGTTTTTCTTAGCATTTGAAACATTAATTCAAAATCTAGTAGGAGAATCAGGGTATGTTGGTATGACAAATTGTTTATTACCAAAATGTTGATATGGCACCTGAAGCTACGGGATTACCAACGCAGTTTGGAGTACCATCTAAGAAAAGAAATATAATATACCTAGTAGTTAGTTTTGCTATCAAAGGTTGATAATAGTAATGACTTAAAATTATGTCCATGATTGGTAGCGAATGTTTATTGTGCTCAGGCAGCTGTTAACCACACTAACGACTCAAGCGGCAGTGGCGAGAGGCCGTGGGGATAGCGTGAGTGTTGCTTCTGGCCAACTTTCCCGAGTCAACAACTGGCGTGCCGCTATCAAACAACCATCAACTGAAGCTCTGTAATGCTCACATTCATTAATCTTCCCTGCACGCAGCCAGCGAACTGGAAACTACTTTGCTAATCAGAGACCAATCGGCGAGCTATGCGGTGTAAAATGTTTGGAGGTCTCCAGCTGCTTCTTCAGTAGAGTTGGGACGGGGTGGGGAGGTGGGGGAAGGGGGCAATGAATAAATAGTAAACACTGCTTGAGAAGTTCTGCACTGTCCAGGCGTGAAACTTACGAACAAAAACAATTTTTAAAAATCATTGCCTCCACGGAGATTCGAACCGGAGACCACGATCCTAACAGCAGTAAGCGCTCTAACCACAGAGATACAGACCGGTTTATTAGATTGTAGTCCAGAGACCTGCACATCCTATGCGTCTGTCTATCATCGTCGAGTAATTTTTCGAAATTATAAGACAACGTTTACCATTTATACATAAAATTTTGCAACCAAACGTAGACAGTACTTTTCTCCTTGTTTCAAAGTATAAGTGTGCAAACTTTAATCGAAATCAGACTGTGGATTTGTATGAAGAATAAACAAACCAACAAACATACAAACATACACAGACGGAAAAAAAAATCCCAACACCAAGAAAAAATTATTGTAGAGTAATGAAATTTGGACAATGCATTTGTCAAGTTAACATGTTTAATTGATTAAATTTTCAAGATCACAGGTTAATTTAAGCTCAAGAAAATGCATTTCAAATGTGAAATACTGTTAAATTAATAGCCGGTGTAACCTCCAGAATTTTGAATGCAAGCCTGCAAACGTGAATGCATTGTGTCATACAGGTTTCGAATGTCACTTTGTGGTATGGAGTTCCATGCTTGTTGTACTTGTGCTGTCAATACTGGGACGGTCAGTGCCGGCTGTGGATGATGCTGGAGTTGTCGTCCAATGATATCCCATACGTGTTCAATTGGAGACAGATCTGGTGATCTCGCAGGCCAAGGTAACATGTCGACACTCTGTAGAGCACGTTGCGAGACAACAGCGGTATGAGGGCGAGCGTTATCCTGTTGAAAAAACTCCCCCTTGAAATGCTGTTCATGAATGGCAGCACTACAGAAATTCGAGCTGCAGTTGGTACCACAGTGACACAACGAACTGTTAGAAATCGGTTACTTCAAGGACAGCTCCGAGCCAGGCGCCCTGTAGCGTGCATTCCACTGACTACAAGCCATCGCCGTTTGCGACTCCAGTGGTGTCAAGCCAGAGCTCATTGGAGGACGGAGTGGAGATCTGTTGTGTTTTCTGATGAAAGCAGGTTCTGCCTTGGTGCCAGTGATGGCCGAGTGTTGGTCAGAAGGAGGCCAGGGGAACGCCTGCAACCAAACTGTCTGCGGCCTAGACACACTGGACCTACACCTGGAGTCATGGTCTGGGGAGCAATTTCCTATGACAGCAGGAGCACTCTTGTGGTTATACCAAACACACTGACTGCAAATTTGTACGTCAGTCTGGTAATTCAACCTGTAGTGCTGCCATTCATGAACAGCATTCAAGGGGGAGTTTTTCAACAGGATAACGCTCGCCCTCATACCGCTGTTGTCTCGCAACGTGCTCTACAGAGTGTCGACAATGTTACCTTGGCCTGCGAGATCACCAGATCTGTCTCCAATTGAACACGTATGGGATATCATTGGACGACAACTCCAGCATCATCCACAGCCAGCACTGACCGTCCCAGTATTGACAGCACAAGTACAACAAGCATGGAACTCCATACCACAAAGTGACATTCGAAACCTGTATGACACAATGCATTCACGTTTGCAGGCTTGCATTCAAAATTCTGGAGGTTACACCGGCTATTAATTTAACAGTATTTCACATTTGAAATGCATTTTCTTGAGCTTAAATTAACCTGTGATCTTGAAAATTTAATCAATTAAACATGTTAACTTGACAAATGCATTGTCCAAATTTCATTACTCTACAATAATTTTTTCTTGGTGTTGGGATTTTTTTTTCCGTCTGTGTACATACATACATACATTCATCTTTATATATATAGATACCACACTATCGATTCCAAGCTTGGACGTACGAGTCATCCTGTTTGTTATCATACATATTTATAATGTAACACTTAGTACTGATCAGAATTAATCGTGGTTGCCAGCCAAAGACACAACGAAATATTACACTGCAAGAAAAAATTGAACATTATTACGTAGTATAAGTAAAGGCATATACATTGCAAAAGAACATTTTTATTCTCTAAACCAAACTCCAATACCTTTCGCATGAAAGACAGAAGTAAAGACACTCATATTTGATTTTAACAAACTGATAAAATTTCCGCTCAGCAAACGTGAATATAACAACTAATCCATGAAACTAATCTTCTAATGGAGTACAATACAAAAAAAATACCCGGATTTAGTTTCCCCTCCGTCGCTTGAAGCTCTATACATTCCGTATAATAATTTCAAGTGAAGTTTAGGCACGTATATAAGCTACGCGTTCACATATATGTCGAAGGGAAAAATGTAGTTTATCCAATAGCATAAAATGAAAATCACTGCATAAGTTGTATGTGCCGTTCCTAGACTCTACCTTAAACTCTAAATCTACTTGTCGATAAATGTGTTTTGTGGTTGAGAATTAAATTAAAATGAAGCGTCCAGGAATT